>JAJOZX010005477.1:117500-322356 GCA_023014485.1 Bathynomus jamesi | reverse complement strand
TTTTTTTTCATCAGTCGTAAACATTCACTCCAGGCAAACTCTTTATACGCAATTGCAGTTATAATCTGACGTAAACTAATGAAGTTATTTACCGACTTTTGCAAAGTTTAAGACAATAAAGTCTATTATTATTATTATTATTATTATTTTTTTAGAAAGTCGATATCAGCCTGTCTTTATAAAGGATTTACATTTAATTTCCAATATTCTGAATATTTTTTTATTTTCAGTACTGATTTTCTTAATAATAATTCTAGATAAGAATTTGCAGTATGCTAAGAATGCTGTCTTCACTTTTGCTTCTGCTGACGCGTTTCGTTCATATACTTTGAACATCTTCAGAGCTTTATACCAATCATACCAACATAAATATCGTCCAAGTAAAATTAACGAACGTTACAGAGTAGATCATAAAATATTAAATTTAAAAAATATCTCACAAAACTTTCAAATCTTATATACTCATCACATAACGTACAAAAACTAAAAATTACCGAAGCCTTTTTAAAACATTAAAATGAAAAACCGAAAATTAATATAAAATTTAATGAACTTTCGAATAGTCTTAAATTAATTTGAAATTGTATCAAACTTACAATCAAGAAATATATATAACCCATTTTACTTTAAAATTACGTATAAAGCTCTGAAGATGTTCAAAGTATATGAACGAAACGCGTCAGCAGAAGCAAAAGTGAAGACAGTATTCTTAGCATACTGCAAATTCTTATCTAGAATTATTATTAAGAAAATCAGTACTGAAAATAAAAAAATATTCAGAATATTGGAAATTAAATGTAAATCCTTTATTATTATTATTATTGTAAGAACTCGCCCACAGTCGATATACGAGTATCTCCCTGAGGTCGCAGACACACCTCGCATAGTTTTATTTAATGCTTGACTATTTTAACTTAACTTCCTCTCATTACTAATGATTTTGGAGACGGATTCGTTAAAGAACTTAAAACTTTGTTTAGAGCTTTGTTGGAGGACTTAAAATGGTGCCTCTCACCGTCTTTTGTCTTCGTTGGAGTGACGTTGTCGATAATTGTCGTTTGTCAACGGAAGAACTCACCTTCGTCATCAAATGAGGATTGGGAAATTTCATTCCTATTTTCAGATTTATGAGATATAGAGATAGATAGATAGGTGGATACACATACACGTAGATGGATATATATATATATATATATATATATATATATAATTATATATATATATATATTTATACTGAAGGAGGAAATTATAGACACCATTCGACCAGGGAAGTACTCCAGGGTAGATGTTAGGTAGCAGACAGGGAGTGCTGGAACTCCTGTTTCTCCTGTCACTGTCCTCCTCACCTGATCTTTTTCAGTGTCTCACCTACCCTGTGAGAAGTCCAGCATGCTCTCAAACACACACTTCTCCACTCCATTCCTCACTACACATCACATACATCCATCTTTCACACTACACAATCTTTTCAAAATGAAAAAAATGGCATCTTTTTAAAGATTTTTACTTCAAACTCCCCTTCTCCTTCCTATGGGTGGGGCATATTTGCGGGCGCTTGCCTTTGGCCCCTCCTTCCTGCATAAAACACACACACACACACACACAGTGTGTGTAGTATATATATATATATATATATGTGTGTGTGTGTGTGTGTGTGCAAATATACATAAGTAGATAGATACAAAGTAGAGAGGAGGATCGACAGATAGATTATGTACAGTATATAGATATATACATACTTTCATAATTGGATACATACATACATACATACATACATACATACAATCGTAGTTACATAGATAAATACATAGACAGTTGGATGGCTAGATAGACGGATAGTGTTGGTAGATACCTTGTAGGAAATGAAATGAGTTATCGATTCCATTAAGAGAAAGGTATTGAGGAGTAACTTAAAAAAAAAAAAAAAACGTAAACAAAACTCTTTGAAGAGATTTTCAAAGGAAAATATTCACTGCTTCCTTTTAAAACTAATTTTTTTTATTTTTGGAATGAAATATTGTGAATAACTTTTATGTTTTCGAATCGAATATAAATTTCAGAATTATTTTTATAATAGAGTCTAATAACAATAAAATAATAATAAAATAATAATTCTCTATCACTTATTCATTTTAAAATCTGATAATACAGGAATGCTTGCTGATCAATTAAATATTGTACGTTCATATGTTGACGTTGCCAAATCTAACTTAACTTAGGGCGCACCCTAATTTCACCTAATCTAACCTTATTAAGTACCCTAACCCAACTAATTTTGCAAAACCTAACCTAATTTAACTTAAACTGAACCTAGATTCAGTGTTGTGTTAAGTACATCTAATACAACCATACAGGAGCTAGCAAGGTCGCACAGAATTGGACCTAAAGTAACTGAGAGTAAGGATTCCTGCTCTCTCTCTCTCTCTCTCTCTCTCTCTATATATATATATATATATATATATATATATATATACAGTGTATATACTTCCCCTGAACGTGTTTATTTCTGAATTTTTCCTTATCTATCTCAGTAAATGAAAATTTTAGCCATAAGCCGCCAGACACCGTTTTATCACTTCATAATGTAAGAAAAATGGACAAAAACTTTTCAACTGCAATTTGGCGCCGGAAGTTTAATTTAAAATTTAATAGCTGTTTGTTGTGCCATCTGAAAATTTTAGTTGTCATGTTGCCGTGGCGAAAGCGAATATAAGCTGACTATTTTTACAGCTGAATTTCGATAATGTGTATAAATATGCTAGTATAACTACGTGTAACAGAGTAACGAGTTTAGTTTTATACGTTTTTTATATATTGGTTCGGATAAACACGAAAATTTTTAGGAAGTTCTCTTATATATGTGTGTGTGTGTGGTGTGTGTGTTGTAAAATGAACAATGAATAATTCCTTCATTCATATAATCTTATGTTCATTTGTATAATTCATACATTTATATACCCTTATATTCATATATTCATTTTGACACATAGAGTCCAAAGTCGCATAACGCGACACGAGTTTGGATAAATTTTTTGATTTGCTTCCTATTTATTTCCGCTGAGTAATTGGTGAACTATTTCTTTTTAAATTACTATTTTTATATTTAGCTTAATAATGTAATCTTGTTCTCTCTTCGTTGTAAAAGCTGAAGTCATGGCCTGCTTAACGTTTAATTTTAAATCTTAAGCATTTAATTTTTGCTCATACGCATGTTTAATTGTAATTCATGATAAAAGGCATATTTCAATTTCCATTTTTAGTTAACTCGGCAGATCATGATGACATCATGTTTAAAATAAAACTATGACTTCCTTTTCAAATACCTTGCTTCTCAGTCTAGACATTGCTATAGCTAAAATCTTTACCTTGTTTTTAAATATTTTTGCAAAACAAATCAGCCGATTGAGACAGATCAACATTGAATAATAATGATGTCAGTAAAAATTTCAGTATAAAGCCCATAAAATTTCTCCGATGTTCATTCTGATTTTAACTGATCTGACTTAGAAGCTGAGCATTACCTGCATTACCTGTAACATTTTAGCAGTAAACTACAGTAAGAAAATATCTTTGTCTTCTCCTTCGAGCCTTGCTCTCTTCAGAGAACTTAGTCTTAAATAGAGAAAAATAATTTCCCAATACGTTAAGAAAAATCGGGGAACCTTCAGAGAATTTAGTCAGCCTCACAGAATCCTCCGATCCCCTCAAGAAGAAATCGGAGAGTAGTATAAGAGAAACTTCTGCGATTCCCTATACGGTACCAAATACTCCAGAGTAACAAATCCGTTGCTGCCACCTAACCAGAAGCCCGTCAACTTCGAACCGCCCAAGGCCATAGATGGAGGGGTTAACAACACACACACACACACACACACACACATATATATATATATATATATATATATATATATATATATATATGTGTGTGTGTGTGTAGGGAGTAACAAAAGTCCGTTCTCATAAGTATTTTGGGTTAATATAATATGTTTTTATTTAGAGCTCAGATAATAATTGACGATATGGGTAACTAAGGGTTCCAAAAAAACTTAGCTCCCCCATTTGCAGCTTACATGTTTACTTATATCGAAATAGTTTTAGTGATTATAAAAATATAAAAATTCTTTATTATTGCAGGTATTAAAATTACTCTAGCTGATAAAGTGAATATAATGGCTTCTCAATTAATTGGTGATTCGGAGAGGCAACTTGTGAAAGATCGCATACGAGCAATAACATTTCGGGAAGCTCGTGATGCTGGAGCTACCTTTATAACACGTTCATGGGTTGCCAAAAAGTTGCGAAGAAGTGAGGACTTCGTCAAAAGAAATTGGAATAAAACTTTGGATGAATGTGAAATGGATACAACCAAATCTGGGCGCCCAAATTTGCCACTCAGGAAACAAAGGACATCATTGAAAGCGGTACGCGTAAGCGGAAAAACAGCTGTGCTAAACTTTAGAGAGATCGAAGTGTTGAGAGGAAAGATCGTTAGTGTGAGATCATTCGACTGGACCGTCATAGTCAAGGTTTAAAGCCTTGGCATGAACTTCCAAAGCCAAGAAAAACTCAACTTAACATCGATGACAGAATGTGGTTTGCCGATTATCTTGAAATTGGGATGTGGATGGATTTCATGCATTTAGCTGTCTCCGATGATTTTTTTGTTACGTAACACGTCGGCCTAACTACCAAAATGATCGAGTGTGGGCCACAACACCAGATGAAATCGATGACAATGAACATTATCGAGAATTATTAAAAAGTCCAGACTGTGTTGGTGTGTTTGTTTTGTTCACTGCAAAGAAGCTCATGTGGGTGCTGAAGCCAAATGGTCAGAGTTGGGATGGACAGTATTTTCGTGATATTATTCTATCCCAGCATGTCATTCCTTTTCTAAGAAACCCAAACAATGATGTGGATGTCGATCAGGTCACACTTCTGCACGATAAGGCCCCCCTGCTTTAAGGCATTAGCCACTCAACAGTTGTTGCGGAACCATGAGATCGATTTCTTTGGAAATGAAGAATGGCCAGGAAATTCTCCTGACCTGAACGTCTGTGAACACATTGGATCAGTTATAAAGGACAAGGTTGAATGTCTCTTGTTTCAAGAACTTGCAGCAAATCGATTTTCGAAGGATACAATGACGCAACACATTGAAACTGTTTTAGCAAGTTTGCGTAACGATTCACGTCACTTTTGGCAAGCTACCCAAAGCGAATTCAGGCTGTCTTGGAAGCCAATGGCGGGAACACCAAGTTTTAATTGTTTCTCATTAAATGCAGGATTAAATTCTCTTTTGTAAGGTATGTTTAGTTTTACTGTACCTCTAATGGTTTAGGCCATGGGCGGGGGCTAAGGTTTATTGGAACCCCGTATTCAGATGAAGTGAAAGTGTCAATTGTTCACTTATTCCATGAAAAACAACCTGATTCGCTGACGTGGCAATGACGTATCAGGAAATGGAATAACTGACAAGCCTTCTTCTGTCTTCTACCAGCAACATGTAGCAAAGCAATTGACACCTTCTCTTCATCTGTATAGTCAGCCATATCTTCAATTATCTGAGCTCTAAATAAAAATATACTAACAGAAAGTATCCATGAGAACGGGCGTTTGTTACACCCTATATATATATATATATATATATATATATATATATATATATATATCGTATATATATCAGAAGTCGTAATTTTCCTACATACGAGCGGAATCGAATGCCCTGAGGGGGCACCTTCTCATGCCGTACATATATACATTTTAACTGCAAACAACACGCAGTATAATTAATGTAAATAACGACGCTTGTGTAGAAGAGCGTCCGCACAAGAAGAGGAGAAAGAACGAACAAATGAAAAATGAGGTAGTTAAAATGTATATATGTACGGCATGAGAAGGTGCCCCCTCAGGGCATTCGATTCCGCTCGTATGTAGGAGAATTACGACTTCTGATTGATCGAGGACCTTGGTGTAGTGGATAGCATGTCCGACCGGCAGTTGGATGATCCCGGGTTTCGATTCCTGGGAGGTACCTCATTTTTCATTTGTTCGTTGTTTCTCCTCTTCTTGTGCGGATGCTCTTCTACACAAGCGTCGTTATTTACATTAATTATACTGCGTGTTGTTTGCAGTTAAAATGTGTGTGTGTGTGTGTATGTATATATATATATATATAAGGTCTGTTCAAAAAGTATCGGGACAGGGTGTTTATTTTTAGAACAAGAACGCTTGGAGTTGTGACTGTGGTAAACATGTCTCTACATGTCGAGACAAGTTGAGTGAGAGAGTTGCACTTCATTGTGTAGCGTCAGTCCACTGGGTGAGCCGATAAAGTTAAACGCGTTTTGTTTCGTGGCGATTTCTTCATGTTAGTTTTTTTTTTACTGTGAAGGTGTTGTGCACCATGAATATGTTCCACAGGGGCAAACAATCAACAAGGAATTTTACATACAAGTTTTGAGACGTGTACGTGAAGCAGTTCGGAGGAAACGGCCGCAGAAGTGGGAGTCCGGTGACTGGATGCTTCATCATGATAACGCGCCATCTCGTCGCAACTTGACCAGCAATTTTGGGTCAAAAACGCTATCTCTCCCCCCCCCCCCCAAGTACATCAGACTCCATATTCGCCAGATTTGGCTCCATGCGACTTTTTTTTTGTTTCCGAAGCTCAAACAAACCCTGAAAGGACACCGATTTCGATGATGTTGAGACCATTCAAAGAAATTCGACGGAGCAGCTTTTGGCCATTCCGAAGTCTTTTGAAAAATGTTTTTAACAGTGGCAGGATCGTTGGGCAAAGTTTGTGGCTTCAGAAGGGCGTACTTTGAGAGAGATTAAGCCCCAACCCCTGTAAGTACTATATTCTATTTATAATCACATTAGTCCGGATACGTTTTGAACAACCTCGTGTGTATGTATATATATATATATATATATATATATATATATATATATATATATATATATATATATATATATATATACGAGGGTAATTCAATAAGTATCCGCATTTTTTATTTTCACAATTTTATTTTCACATCTGATAGATTATAAATACATCACTTCTCAACATAGTTTCCCTGTTTCTCAATACACTTAGTCCAGCGATCTACAAGCTTCCTAATGCCATCACAAAATAATGTTTTTGGTTGTGTGCGTAGCCAGTCATGCACCGCCTCCTTCACGTCATCATCGCCTTGGAATCGCTGACCTCTTAAAGCGTCTTTTAGTGGTCCAAACAGGTAAAAATCCGAAGGTGCCAGGTCTGGACTGTAGACTGGATGGTCGAGAACTTCAAATTTAAATTCTTGAAAGCATTTTCTAGTCTATGCAGCAGTATGAGGGCGCGCATTGTCGTGTAACAGAATAACACCTTCCGACAATCTCCCCCTCTGTTTTGTGCGAACTGCTTGCTTTAACTCATTCCGAAGCATGTCAGAATACGATGCACTTGTTACTGTAGTTCCACGCTCTAGATAATGTTCAAGGATAGGGCCTCGTGCATCCCAAAACAGTATTAGCATAACTTTACCTGCTGACGGCTGCGCTTTGAATTTCCTTGCAACGGGAGATGTTGGATGCGTCCATTGCGTGCTCTATCGTTTGCTTTCTGGTTCATAGTGATGGATCCAGGTATGGACGTCTGCTCTCGTGTTTTGGCGCGGTGTCATAATGAAGGTGAAAACTTTTTGGAGCGCATTATCACTGGAGATGAAACTTGGATCCATCACTATGAACCAGAAAGCAAATGACAGAGCATGCAATGGAAGCATCCAACATCTCCCGTTGCAAGGAAGTTCAAAGCGCAGCCGTCAGCATTGAAAGTTATGCTAACACTGTTTTGGGATACACGAAGCCCTATCCTTGAACATTATCTAGAGCGTGGAACTACAGTAACAAGTGTATCGTATTCTGACATGCTTCGGAATGAGTTAAAGCAAGCAATTCGCACAAAACGGAGAGGGAGATTGTCGGAAGGTGTTATTCTGTTACACGACAATGCGCGCCCTCATACCGCTGCACAGACTAGAAAATGCCTTCAAAAACTTAAACTTGAAGTTCTCGACCATCCAGCCTACAGTCCAGACCTGGCACCTTCGGAATTTTACCTGTTTGGACCACTAAAAGACGCTTTGAGAGGTCAGCGATTCCAAGGCGATGATGACCTGAAGGAGGCGGTGCATGACTAGCTACGCACACAACCAAAAACATTCTTTTGTGATGGCATTAGGAAGCTTGTTGATCGCTGGACTAAGTGTATTGAGAAACAGGGAGACTATGTTGAGAAGTGATGTGTTTATAATCTATCAGATGTGAAAATAAAATTGTGAAAATAAAAAGTGAGGATACTTATTGAATAACCCTCGTGTGTGTATATATATATACAGTATATATATAACTGTAAAAATGAACAATGAATAATCCATATTCATTTTTACATGAAAAACCAAAATCGCCTAAGCGAATTTTGGATAGAATTTCGATTTGTACTTCTTTATTCATTACTGTATTTCTCTAATTAATTTTTTCTAATAATGACTTATACACTATGACGTCATAAAATAACTTAATTCTCTTTACGTTTCCCATACCTTGTACACTGAATCACGTGCTTAGTATTTGGACATCTTCAGTATTCAATGTATGGTAAATTCTTTAATAATAATGTTGTGGTGTTATGTAGTATAAATATTATTATTCAACCATATTCATCTATACGTCCACATCTTATCTTGACCATTATCCTATATAAATTTTATTAAATATTCATTTTTACTCGTGTTAGTCTATGAAACGCAAAACTTTAGGCATTCGTTCGAAAACGCACAAATACGTTCTCGTATTATTATTATTTTTTTTTTATTTATATCACCTCCCGCAATGAACTCGAAAATGCTGAGGTCAGTGATCAAATTCCGCTAACTACGACCGAAGCGAACGCTTCTAAGATAAAAATCTCCTTTCGCTCCGATTCAGATTTATAACATATTATAACATAATATAACATATTATGTTGTATATAAATCCATACCGTATGTGCCCATGTACTTTGTATTATATTTCTAACATCTTAATTGTCTATTAATATGAAACACTGCAAAAACAAAACAAAGTTATAGTAACTGTTTAATTGTAATTAACTATAATACTTTAATTTAATATAACGTAATGTACTGTAATGAAACTGTAATTAATAATAACTTGTAATGTACTTCATTGAAACTGTAATTAAATGTAATGATTTAATATATAATGTAAGAATGTACTTTAAATGGAAGTGTAATTAAACAATAATAAGTGAATATGAATTAATTGGTAATTGTAATCGTAATTGTAATGAACCAAAATTAATACATACTCAGTCATGTACTCAAATTGCACTTATGTACTACTACGAAATTATATCGCCTTCAGAAATGTAGACGGCGAAAATCCAATTAATTTTTTATTTATTTTTTTATTTTTTTTATTTGGAATCTTTCATCTGATCATATGTTTAAAAGGGGGGAAACTTAACCTTCAACTGCATTCCCCCAATATTTAGATAATATATAAATCATAAATTGTAAAATAACGTCACTTCTTCTTGACTTCACTTCGATTACTTCGATTAACACTCCCTTGTTAGCAGCCTCGCTGCGAGGAGGGGGCAGAGGCCCCTTGCCTCCTTAATTTCTTTAGATTCCGGCCTGAGCCATGGTCGAAAGAGGTCGAACCTCTACCCCTGTAAATTCAGAGCACTACCTGTACATTTTTAGAAGTAAACTACAGTAAAAGAAGTTTTTTTATCTTTTCCTTCGAGCCTTGTTCTCTTCAGGAATTTAGTCAGTAAAGTCGATAAGTTATAAAGTCGATAATTTTAGTATCAGAGAAAGTATCAGAGTATTATAGAAAGAGAAGAATTAACAACTGTCGACCCCATAAAGCGAGAGAAAAGAATTAGAATGTTATAGAAGAAAAGTATCGCGAGAAGAAATATCCGTTGCTGCCTCCAAACAAGAACGCCTCGTTGATACGAGACAACCCAAGCACCATAGAAGATATTGGGTCAAACAGTCTGGCGACCGAAAAGAATTAGAATGTTATAGACGAAAAGTATCGAGAGAAGAAATATCCGTTGCTGCCTCCTAACCAGAACCTCCGTCGACTCCGAACCACCCCAGGGCCATAGACGGAGGGGTTAACATATATATATATATATATATATAGGGATGGCCAAAAGTCATGCTCGGGTGGTTTAGAAATGTACAGGAAAAAGAAATGAAGAATGAGTCCCAAAGAATATTTACGAAGAATTCACACAAATTTGCCAAATAGAAGCAGTTAGGCCTAGCCTAGGCTATGTGGTACGGAAACAAACTTTATAATGACGTTTGCTGTCAAACCTTCAACATGGCGCATACAAGTTCTTTTACAATCGAGGAGCGTCTTGTTTTATTTGGGTTCACGAAAAAGAACGTACTGGTTAAACTTACAGTATAATAATATAAGAGAAGACTTTCCAACGCGTTTTAATAAAGCAGTTCCGACTAAGGCAAATTCACATACCTGGAGGAAAAACATTTACAACCGGATCTGTTTTCGATGCCAAACGATGGATGTGGGAGACCGCAGAAATATGCGGACGTTAGTGCTCGTTTAGAGGAGTCAGTTCTTCAGTCTCCCAACATGCGATGTTTGCTGAAGAAAGAAGGCTACCCTAAGTATAGGCCCGTATTTATCAATGAATTATCTGATTATGATATGAACTTAGTCAGTCATGTCCAATTTTATTGCATGAATTTCCAACCTTAGCTTCTCGTGGAAACATTATGTTCACTGACGAATATGCCGTATATCTTAGCAGGGGCTCCTCCAGGATTTGGGAGGTGGGTGGCTGGTATCAAAATCTGCCTCAAATAGCTTCTCAGTAAAGAACGTTTTCTGGTTTCTATTTCTCTCATTGATGAGCTACACATTTTGCCATGCCTTCAAAGAACACAAGATAATGGCTTTTGCACATAAAATGTTCTCTTCTACATAAAAATTTCCGTTACAAAAAGTTAGCATTAGAAAAACGTAAATTTACTAAGGCAAGCGGGGGTGCTAGTCACTTCAGCAACCCCCCCTGGAGGAACCCCTGAACTTAGCACGAGGACTCGGAATGTTTATTTCTTGACGAAACAAAATCCCCATTTCTTTGAAGAAATAGAACAACACCCTCCACATCCACATGTTATGTATGATGGGTGCCGATGTAACCTGTGACTGATTGTTGGTCCATATTTTTTTTCATGCGAGTGTGACTAGTCAAAGTTATCTGGACATGTTGTCTCATTGGTTAATTCCCAAACTTGAGAAAGTAGGCCTCGTAAAGAGTGTTATTTTACAACAAGACGGTGCACCGCTCCATTATGCTATTAACGTGCGTAATTTCCTCAACAACAAATTTCCAGTGTGGATTGGGCGAGGAGGATCTCTCAACTGGCCTCCCAGAAGTCCGACCTGTGATAACTGGTTGTGGTCTTTTGTGAAGAACAAACACCCCATGCACTCTGTTGAAGAGTTAAAAATGGAAATTCTTCACATGTTCTCAGCTATTACAGCTGAAATGCTTCGAAAAACTTCACGGCTCACTTGGTGTCGAATGTAATTGTGCGTTGATCTCTATGGTATCCATACAGACCAATTGGACGTATAAGCATCAATAGCTTTTTATTTAATTTCAATTTCATTTGTAATGTTTTTTCTTGTTTTTTATTTAATAAAATGCTTCAAAAGTTAGACCTCATTCTTTTATCAATCATTCTATACGACACGATCGCGACTTTTCGACATCCTTGTGTGTGTGTGTGTATATAGATATAACAGGGTGTCCGAGAATTATCTGTACAATTTTTAGCTGTTATTAAAAGTCAACCATGAAGTGTAGAAACTCCAGTTTGTCCCATTTTACAGAGAATCTCATTAAGTTTTTTCTGATACCAAGTTTTGACAAGTTTTGTAGAAATTCCAGTGTGTCCGAACATTATCTGTACAATTTCATCTTTTAATAAAATTCTTGATAACACACGTAAAATTCTTAAACAAGATTATTTAGAATCTGTATTTTCAAAAGTTTCTTTTATTAAAGTAACGTTGTTACAAACATTCGATATGTGCACCATTAGTGATTCGCAAAACATCCAATCGATACTCCAAATGTTGCCATGTACGCTGCAGCATATCCACATCAATTCGCTCAACAGCAGCTGTGATTCTTGCTTTTAAATCATCAATGTCTGTCACCCTCGTACATTTCTAAAAAACTTGTCAAAACGTGGTATCAGAAAAAACTTAATGAGATTCTCTGTAAAATGGGATAACACTGGAATTTCTACACTTCATGGTTGACTTTTAATAACAGCCAAAAATTGTACAGATAATTCTCGGACACCCGGTATATATATATATATATAAGCTCCTCGGTGGTGTAGTGGTTAGCACCGCTGACTACGAATCCATCGGCCCCGGGATCGAGACCCGGTGACGGCAGCCGGCGCACAGCAAAACCCAGCTGTTCATCCTTCCACACAATAAAAGAAAGTGGTTGGTAGATAAATGGGTACCCTGGGTGGCCAAGTAGTAAGACGCTGGGCTGCTGGTGTGCGTGGTTCAGATTCCACGTTAAACTGTAGGTCTGAGGTGGAGTGAAAAGCTTGACCTTCGTCAGAATGAACAATTCGGGCGGAAGCAAACCAAAAGGTTACTAAAAGATATGTTGTAAAGCCACAAGGAAAAAGAAAAATGATTTCAAGTCCTTTCGTGTATTCAGAAGTACACCTCATCAGGTGTTTCATTCCCTGACGAGGTGTACTTCTGAAAACACGTAAGACCTTTGAATCATTTTTCTTTTTCCTTGTGGGTTTGCATCATTCATTCATTTCACGTGTTTAATTGTGAAATTCATCATATATATATATATATATATGTGTGTGTGTGTGTGTGTGTGTGTGTGTGTGTGTACACCTCGTTCGTCGTTAACCTCGTTGCTGTTCCGTGCGTTGGTCTCTCTTCACACGAAGGTCAAGCTGGTGGCCCCGCCTCTAGGTCTGGCTTGGTGGAGGAGCGAGTTGCTTTCTAGCGCTCTCTAACGTACATAGCCAGGTACACCTGGCTCATCTGGTACCGTCCTGAGCCAGGCATCTAGTCTTCTCTTGAAGACTTCAACTTTGACCCCCGTAATGTTTCTGAGGTCCTTTGGAAGCTGGTTAAAAAGTATTGGCCCCCTAACAACCAAGCTATTTTCCTTCAGTGTTGAGGAGGTCCCTTGTCGGGCCTTTAATTTGGGAACACTACACATCCTGCCTTTCCTATTTTCCAGTGTTGTTTAAATGGTAATTGGGTTTAGTTTAAGGTTTGGTACCAGCTTTTCGATCATTTCCCAAATGTAGAATATGGTATACCTCTCTCTTCTTTCCAGGGAGTACAAATTTAGTTTACATAGTCTTTCCCAATAGTTGAGCTCTTTGCAGCCATCAATCTTTGTTGTGAAATGCCTCTGAGTTTCTTCTAGTCTATTAGTTTTTTTTTTATATGGGGGATGTCAAGACTGAGCAGTATTCAAGTTTTGGTATAATCAGTGGTTTTAGCAGAGGAATCATTACTGTCTTGTCCCTTCTTTTGAACGTTCTTAGTACCTGTCCCGCGACTCTTTTTGCTTTGTTTATCGCTATCTGATTTTGGTTTCGAATTTCTCATCATCGGTCATTATTCCCCCCCCCCCCCACACACAGATCGATCGCTTTCGTGCTTCTCTGAATTTCCTGGCTATCTGGAGCATACTATGCAGTCTGTTTAAGTTCCTCTTTTCTATCATATCTCAAGCGCTGAAATTTCTTGGTGTTAAATGTCATGTTGTCTTCTGATCATTTGTATATTTTGTTCGTGTCCCTTTGCAAGGCTTCCACTTCGTTTACATCGCTGATTTTCTGCTGATCTTTGTATCGTCTGCAAAGGATGTTGCTATACTGTTGCTGTTTACTCCGCTGTCTATGTCTGTTAGCATGATAATGAACAGGAGTGGGGCCAGTACTGTACCTTGTGGTACTGAGCTGCATACTTCCGATTCTGATGATAATATACCTTGAATTTTGACGACCTGTAAACGTTATCTGAGGAAGTTGTAGATCCATTTTCCCACTTTGCCTGTTATTCCCATATATTTAATTTCATGTGCTATTATACCAGGATCACATTTGTCGAAAGCTTTAGCAAAATCCGTGTATATGACATCGTAGTTGTCATTGCCTTCCAATGCATCTGGAATATTGTTGTAGTGTCCTATTAGTTGTGATAGGCATAATCTACCTGATCGGAATCCGTGCTAATTTTCGTTGAATCTTTCCAGTGTCTCTAAGAAATCGTAAATTTTTTCTCTAACTATTTCTTTCAAATACTTTGGTGAGGTGGGATGTCAATGACACTGGTCCATAGTTCTTTGCTTGAGATCTATCCTCTCCTTTATATATAGAGACGATGTCTCTTCTTTTCAAGATGCTCGGTATTTCCTCGGTGTCTAGGGATCTTCTCCATATCCAGTATAAAGGTGTAGTTATTTCATTTTTACAGTTTTTAATCAATAATGCGTTCCAATTGTCCGGACCTGCAGCTGAATGTGGTTTCATTTGTCCTATAGTTCTCGCTACATCTTCTGGGGTAAAATCAAAGTCTCTCATTGCAATTTCTCTTCAAAGAATGCATCTATGTCAGGTATCGCTTTGTCACTTTTTGGAGTACTAAAAACTGATTCATACTGGGCTCTCAATGTTTCAGATATTTCTTTTGGATCATCAGTTAGTTCATTATTTCACTTCTTTAAGCAGCGGCGCGCGTTTTTGTTTTCCTTTTCGCATAGAAGTATTTTGGATTTTCCTTTATTGCTTCTACCTACCGCCTTTTCCTCTTCCCTCTCTGTATGGTCCTTAATCAGGGTTTGTATTTCCCTATCGATACCCTCCAGTTTTTTTTGTATTACTTTCCTCGCATTATTATCTCCGCATTTGGCTAACTTCGCCTCCACTCTCTTTCTTTTGCGGAATATTTTTCTCTTTTGCCTCTCTAGCTAGCTCCTCTTTCCTTTTGGCTGTGATTTCGGAGCATATTTTTCTCAAATTCTCAGCGTCTTTTCTTCCAAGGTTGTTAGCATTTCTTCAGTTGTTTTATTCTCTAAAACTGTTCTCCACTCCATTTGGGCCAATATGCGATCTGATTGTTTCCTAATTTATGGTCTTGGAGTCAGTGGCGTACTAAGGGGGGTGCGAGGGGGGCGGTCCGCCCAGGGTGACAGCCAGGAGGGGGTGCCATTGGGAGAGGTGAAATACCAGTACAAGTTTTCAAACCAAATGAAAAATTCGCCAAAGTAAGAAAAAAAAATTAAAAATGTTCAAACTATTACAACAGCTTAATGTTAATTTCCACTATAAAATAAATTTGTATTTTTATTGGCAATACAAAATTTACAAACGAAAAATTAAATATTTGATAAAAATTACATCGAAAGGCGAACGTTTGTTGACGTTTTAGTCATCAGTTTGTTGAGCATAGCCAGCTGGCTGCAACTGACATTCCAAATCTTGTTCACTTGACACTGTGACTCCACATACATGAGGTATGTTTCATTAAATAATTATGATAAAGCATAAACCAGAATCTTCCTTTTCGTGGTCACAAAGAGGACATGTCATCAGCAAACAAAGGAAACTTCATGGAATTGGTAGAGTTGCTGTCAAATTACGATCCAGTTTTGAAAGAACATTTTGTAAGGATTAAGCATTCTATTCCATCTGGGAGGAGAGTGGTTTCGTATTTATCTCCAAAGATTCAGATTGAGTTCATTTGCCTTTTGGGGAATTACGTCAAAGAGAAAATAGTGGTTGATATCAAGAAAGCAAAGTATTTTGGGATTCTTTTTGACAGCACTCCTGATGTATCCCACACTGATCAGATGTGTGAAGTGATCAGATACGTCTATATTGAAAATGACAAAGTTGAAGTAAAGGAATCATTCTTGGGCTTCTTCCCTATTGCCGGAAAGACTGCTGCTGAGCTCACAGGGGATATCCTGAGACAAGTGAGACATCTGGAGAGAGATGGACTGGACATAAACCTGTGCCGTGGTCAAGGATATGACAACGCTGCAACTATGGCTGGGGTTCATGATGGTGTTCAGTCAAAGATCAGAGATTAATCCCAAGGTTTTGTTTGTGCCTTGTGCAAATCATTCTCTGAACCTTTGCGGAGTGCACTCATTTGGAAGCGTTTCTTCATGTGTGACTTTTTTTGGAACCTTGGAGAGAGTCTATTCTTTCTTTTCAGTCTCAACTCATCGATGGGAAATGCTGATGGAGAATGTAGGCATGAGAGTCAAAAGACTTTCCCAGACAAGATGGAGTGCTCATTATGACGCTGTGAAACCAGTGAAGGCAAATTTTGAAAAGCTGACCTCAACCCTTGAAGTACTGTGCGATCCTAAAGAAAATGTGGACACAAGAGGATCAGCTCAGATTTTGCTGTCTGATGAATGTGATTTCTCTTTTTTGAGTTACCTTTCTTTCTGGTGTGAAGTCCTGGAAGAAATTAATCTCACACAAACGTATTTGTAAACAGTTGGAATCAGCCTTGAAAAGAGCATTGTGAAGCTCCAAGCTCTAAAACTGTTTCTTGAAGATCAGTGCAATGAAATGTGGAGAGGGCCATTCATTATGCAACTACAAAGTGTGAGGAAATGAACATTTCTATGGAGAGAAGAGGGAGAGTAAATCTCCGAAAAAGGATGCCAGGAGAGATGGCAAAGGATGCTGGTCTCACATTGCCAGAGGAATTAAAAAGGGATATGTTTGAATGTCTTGATCGCTTTCATCAAGAATTGGAGATTCGTTCTAAGGCAGGGGTCACCAACCTGGGCGGTAGCGCCCACTAGTGGGCTCACATTAAAGGTAATTAAACATTTATTTCATTATTTATTTTATCGATTATGTTGATTTATTCTTTTTGATCTAAGGTGGGCGATAAGCTTTTTTAATTTTTTAAAAATCGTAAAAGTGGGCGGTGAACAAAAAAAAAGGTTGGTGACCCCTGTTCTAAGGCAATGGATAAAATTCTGTCAATCTTCGCTGTTATTCAGCCAAACACTTTGGTTGTTGCAACAGAAGAAGAACTTCGGAAGTATATTCCAAATTTGACTCAGATTTTCGATGAATTCTCTGATGAAGATAGTGTGGAAATTGGACGACTTCGGAGGCATTTGGAAGCTGCCAAAATCAGCGTTGAAGAGGCAAAGAAATGGACAGCATTGCAGTTTCTGGAGTTTATTGTGAAATGGGATTTTTGTGAATCTTTGCCAAGCTTGTCACTGTGTTTGAGATTCTTTTTGACTGTCTGTGTGTCTATTACTTCATGTGAAAGAAGTTTTTCCAAATTGAAATTGATAAAAAATTTCTTTCGCTCGACCATGAGTCAGACAAGATTGACAAATCTGGCTTTACTTTCAATTGAACATGAATATGCAAAGAAGGTGAATTTCGATGAGGTCATTGACCAATTTGCAGAAATTAAGGCTCGAAAGCAGAGACTGTGAATCCTCTCTATTTACCTTTGAAGAATAGGCTGAGCGTTGAAACTGGATTTCCTGTGTTTTTTGTATAAAATAAAATGCAGTATTACCTGTTCACTGAATTTTTAATGTCCTGCATTTTTCTTATTTCCAATTTGCTTATGACAGTACTGTACTGTTTAAAAATCTACTTGCAAACATAATATATTTTCTGTGTTTAAATTTTAAATTATTTATGGGGTTGCCAAAGGAAGGATCCGCCCGGGTGCCAATACTTTAGGTACGCCCCTGCTTGGAGTTTAAGTTAAAGGCCCCAAATTTGCTTCTTTCCTCAATATGTGTATTACACAGGTCAACAAAAAAACTTTTTTTTTTCGTTGCCAAGGAAATTCGTACGAATTTAGGGTATTTTGGGGTTGCTGAATTCCAAAATGAAAGTAGTTTTTCCGATTTGGCTCTAGTTCTTGAGATAATGAATACCCTCAATTAATAGGAAACGTAACCATAACGCGTGCATATGGGAAACTACCGGAACATTCTAGATGGTGAGACCGAATAAAATGCCATTATGTATTTCATGTGTTTACTTTTGTATGATTTGAGACAATTTCAATGCGATTTGTAAGTAGGCTCCGCCTGAACATTAAATTTTTTGCATTTTTACGTGTTTGAATGGGGTACCAATTATCTCATAAATTAGAGCCAATCTAGCAAAACCGATGTCATATTTGGAATCAGCACCACAAAGTTACCCCAAAATCACTCTAATATGATTGGCAATAAAATGAGTGTTGACCAGTGTTATCTTTTAATGTTGTCGTCATATATGTTGATATCTCGATATATTTTTCTGTGTTTAAATTTTAAAATTATTTATGGGGGTTGCCAAAGGAAGGATCCGCCCCGGGTGCCAAATACTTTAGGTACGCCCCTGCTTGGAGTTTAAGTTAAAGGCCCCAAATTTGCTTCTTTCCTCAATATGTGTATTATCTTTTAATGTTGTCGTCATATATGTTGATATCTCGATTAAATTTTGGTCTGAGATAATGGTTGGGCTTATTTTTATATCAGCAATCAAGTTCGTGTTATTCGTGAATACCAGATCTGGTAGTTATTTTTTCTGGTATTTTTTGTTATCTCTTGTGTCAGCATAAACTCATTTGTGAGAGCCATCAACATTTTTGCTTGCTCCTGGTCTTCTCTTGTGCCCTCCTCGTCCTGGTGTGTTTGTATATATATATTCCTATCCACTTTTTTGTGTTTTATAAGTGGGAAGTTAAAGTCTCCGCAGACCATTATATTGGGGGATGGAGTGTTTATGGCCTTTATTAGCTTTCTGATATCATCAATGGCCTCCGAAAATTTTTCGGTTGGAGTATCACGTTTAATTTTTCTATTTTCACTGCTAGGAGTTGCATAAAGCTGTTTGATTTACTTATTATCGTCTCTGTTATATGACCTTCACGTACATATATGGCACAGCCACCTTTACGTCTCGTTGTTCTATCCGCTCTTAGTAAGTTGAAACCCTCTATATTAATCTCTTTCTTATCAATACAATGTTCGCAGTTTTCACAATCTCCTTGGCAATCCTTAAGAGGAGTTTCTGTGAAGCATGCGATGTCCGCCCTTGTTTCGTCCATAAATCCTTTCAAGTACGAAACTTTGTTGAGTGAGTGGTTTGGTTTTATTCCTTGAATATTAGCCAGGACAATATTTATGTTCTTTGTTTTTCGTTGCCCCTTGTGCATTTCAAATTCGTTTTCCTTCGATTTCGCTTGTTTCGTTGCCCATGGTCCTCCGAGAGAGATCCGTTTCCGCCTACCTGTTCTGGTAGCTTCTTGCCCGGAAGCGGTTTGGCTCGGCGGGTTTCCAGCTGTGTCAACTGCATGCTTTGGATGACATTTAGCAGCCGTATCGTGTCTGCGATGTTGAAAAAAATTTTTTGTTAGCTTATTGTGTTCCTATTCTTATTCCTATTGTCCTTTAAACTTTGTCCTTTGGGTTCGTCGGGAGATGTTGATAGTAGCATTTTTTTCCGTATTTGCGGGTTCCATATTTTGCGTAAGTCCTGCAGATGTCCGGGTGGTAGAATTTGCACCTGTCTCCATATTTACAATGACCATTATTATAGAAGAAATTGCATATTAGGGGGTGTTCATATATACACATTGTCCTTTTTTAAATCTGCAATTATCTTTTATATAATATCTGCATATAATTCCTTCCCCATATTTACTCGAGGCCTTTGTGTTTTGCTCCTTATTGGGGAACAGTTTCACTCCGTTTTCTTGATTACACTCTTGTTTTTTCCTATTTGTGCTATTTGTGCTAATGTCCTTCGTTGCCCTTATACTATCTGTTGTCTTTATACTCTCTTTCGCCTGCATGGTTTCGGCCTCGTTGTGTGACGGTATTTGATTTTTTTCTACTTCGCCTCTCTTCGTTTCTTCTTTTCCTCTGTTCTTTATTCACATTTTCCTCTTGTATTTTCTTCTCGTAGTCTCTTTCTGCTTTAAATACCGTAAAAGAGTTTATTTCGGTCATGCAGTTTTCGCAGAAATATTTTATCCCATTAAGTTGCTTCGCGTTCGTTATGAGAGAGATTTTTTCATCTCATTCTAGGCGTCTAAATCAGAAGTGTATATATATATATATATATATATATATATATATTTAGGATAAAAACGAAGACGTAGAGCAAGAAAGTCATTATATTTGGCTGCAGCCGACGTTTCGGGCAACTCTACCCATTTTCAAGGCCTAATAAATAAAAAGCTAAAATTAATGCATGACAAAAAAAAAAAAAAAAAAAAAAAAAAAATATACGAATGTCAAAAACAAACTAATTCATAGCACACAAATAAAACCACTTAAAGAATAAAAATTAAAAATTAAAAAGCGTAAAACAAGCATAAGCCAAAAACAAAAATTAAAAATTATATACATGACAAATAACACATGATAAAAGTAAAACTTTAAAACTAAAAACATTCAAACAAATTAGTTAAAAACTTCACTAATAAAAAGTTAAATGAAAAGACGCAAAAGTGCACGAAACATACCATGCTCACTTGACATCCTCAAACAACTGAGGCGAAAAGGAGACAGGGTCAAGGGGAAAAACAGAAAAATTTAGTTGGTAGGCATTCTAATTAATATAAAGGGGGTAACAGCTAGAATCAATATTTAAGCTGGAGTTCAGAAATTTAATGCACAAAGATTCATAAATACGGAGAGAGGACGGACATTTTAATGATTTAAGAATTTTAAAGTTATTAACGGAAATATCAACTTTACACTTAACAGAATGATTTCTAATGGCAGACTGTTCCTTTTTAGATAAAACTTTTCCTGTCCTATGGCTAATACCCATATGGGAGCAAAATCTTGCCTGCAAAGAACGAACTGTGCTGCCAACGTAGTTCCCCTGGGAACACCCAGGGCAGGTAAACAAATAAACGACAGAACAGTTCATCGCAGGGGGGATTTTGTCCTTACAACGGAAAAAACATTCAAGGGTATTATTATTCACAAAAGCAACCTTAAAATCAGTGTGAAAATAAAATTTCCTCACCACACTCAACAATTGCTTTTTCACAAAAGTGTTAAATTGGTAGAGATCAGGTAAAACAAGATATTTACAATTCTTAGGAACATCATACGTTGGGATAAGTTTGGGGGAATAAACATTATTAAGTAATTTACCAATAATACCTTGTACAAGAACCCGTGGAAAACCATTTTTAAAGAAAAAATCAGTAAGGAATTCAAACTCATTATGAAGCAGAGCAAAGTTTGAGCAAATATTATAAGCTCTATGCACTAAAGTGCGAATCGAACTTAGTTTGTAATTAAAATCGCAAAAACTATAAAAATTAAAACCTAAACCCGTAAAAGTAGGCTTCCGGTATGTGGAAGTTAAAACAGTTGAGCCTGATTTGGAAACCAAAACATCAAGGAAAGGAATAGAACCTTGAACTTCCTTTTCCTGCGTAAATATAATGTTCTTATGAAGTGTGTTCAAAAAATTTAAAAACTGAACTGATTGATTATCCGTTTGGAATAAAGCAAACGTGTCATCAACATAACGTCTGTACAAATTCGGCTTAAGGTGAGGGGGGCACTCACAGAAGGCCCTTTCCTCAAGATGAGACATGAAAATATTCGCAAAAATGGGACCCAAGGGGCTCCCCATCCCCACTCCATCCAACTGACGGTAAACTACCCCTTGAAAACTAAAAAAGTTATCCTTGACAGCCAAATTCAGAAGCTGCTCAAACTGTGCTCTGCCAAAGCCGTGAAACTCCTCCACTTATGATGAATTGTACGTTTCAGGCTCTTATTTGGGCCTTATGTATGGTCTGCCTAAGGTTCATAAAGTCGGTGTTCCATTGCGCCCAATTTTAGCGTCTTATCCTTTGGCTAATTACAAACTTGCCAAATTTCTTGTCCCACTGTTATCATCATTTACTGTGAACTTGTACAGTGTTAAGGATAGTTTTTCTTTTGTGTCTGAAATTAAGAAGTTTAATATGAATTCTTTGTTTATGACAAGTTTTGATGTATCTTCCCTCTTTACAAATGTCCCCTTGGATGAGACCATTACAATTATTTTAAATAAAGCTTTTCCACAGCCGGACTCATTTTTTCACGGCTTTGGCAGAGCACAGTTTGAGCAGCTTCTGAATTTGGCTGTCAAGGATAACTTTTTTAGTTTTCAAGGGGTAGTTTACCGTCAGTTGGATGGAGTGGGGATGGGGAGCCCCTTGGGTCCCGTTTTTGCGAATATTTTCATGTCTCATCTTGAGGAAAGGGCCTTCTGTGAGTGCCCCCTCACCTTAAGCCGAATTAGTACAGACGTTATGTTGATGACACGTTTGCTTTATTCCAAACGGATAATCAATCAGTTCAGTTTTTAAATTTTTTGAACACACTTCATAAGAACATTATATTACGCAGGAAAAGGAAGTTCAAGGTTCTATTCCTTTCCTTGATGTTTTGGTTTCCAAATCAGGCTCAACTGTTTTAACTTCCACATACCGGAAGCCTACTTTTACGGGTTTAGGTTTTAATTTTTATAGTTTTTGCGATTTTAATTACAAACTAAGTTCGATTCGCACTTTAGTGCATAGAGCTTATAATATTTACTCAAACTTTGCTCTGCTTCATAATGAGTTTGAATTCCTTACTGATTTTTTCTTTAAAAATGGTTTTCCACGGGTTCTTGTACAAGGTATTATTGGTAAATTACTTAATAATGTTTATTCCCCCAAACTTATCCCAACGTATGATGTTCCTAAGAATTGTAAATATCTTGTTTTACCTGATCTCTACCAATTTAACACTTTTGTGAAAAAACAATTGTTGAGTGTGGTGAGGAAATTTTATTTTCACACTGATTTTAAGGTTGCTTTTGTGAATAATAATACCCTTGAATGTTTTTTCCGTTGTAAGGACAAAATCCCTTCTGCGATGAACTGTTCTGTCGTTTTTTGTTTACCTGCCCTGGGTGTTCCCAGGGGAACTACGTTGGCAGCACAGTTCGTTCTTTGCAGGCAAGATTTTGCTCCCATATGGGTATTAGCCATAGGACAGGAAAAGTTTATCTAAAAAGGAACAGTCTGCCATTAGAAATCATTCTGTTAAGTGTAAAGTTGATATTTCCGTTAATAACTTTAAAATTCTTAAATCATTAAATGTCCGTCCTCTCTCCGTATTTATGAATCTTTGTGCATTAAATTTCTGAACTCCAGCTTAAATATTGATTCTAGCTGTTACCCCCTTTATATTAATTAGAATGCCTACCAACTAAATTTTTCTGTTTTTCCCCTTGACCCTGTCTCCTTTTCGCCTCAGTTGTTTGAGGATGTCAAGTGAGCATGGTATGTTTCGTGCACTTTTGCGTCTTTTCATTTAACTTTTTATTAGTGAAGTTTTTAACTAATTTGTTTGAATGTTTTAGTTTTAAAGTTTTACTTTTATCATGTGTTATTTGTCATGTATATAATTTTTAATTTTTGTTTTTGGCTTATGCTTGTTTTACGCTTTTTAATTTTTAATTTTTATTCTTTAAGTGGTTTTATTTTGTGCTATGAATTAGTTTGTTTTTGACATTCGTATATTTTTTTTTTTTTTTTATTTTTTTTTTTTTGTCATGCATTAATTTTAGCTTTTTATTTATTAGGCCTTGAAATGGGTAGAGTTGCCCGAAACGTCGGCTGCAGCCAAATATAATGACTTTCTTGCTCTACGTCTTCGTTTTTATCCTAAATGTAAAATTACGTCTCCTTAGGAGGGATCCTATTTCATATATATATAATATATATGTCATTCCCTGACGAGGTGTACTTCTGAATACACGAAAGGCCTTGGAATAATTTTTCTTTTTCCTTGTGGTTTGTATCATTCATTCATTTCACGTGTTTAATTGTGAAATTCATCCCATATATATATATATATATATATATATATATATATATATATATATATATATATATATACTGTATATATATATATATATCATTAGGCTTATCTATTTAAATAGAGAACCATATCAAGGGCTTTTTTAATACTGTTTTTGTGAAAGTTTAAAATTAGAAAATGTCTGAAAACTAATTTTAAAAAATTACTTTTTTTTATTCTTTATGAGTTATTCGATGCGGATCTTCGGCTTAACTATTCTTTGAGAAGTTTGTTCGTTCGTTTGTTTCCATCTAAAATAGCTCGGCAGAGTTCGTTCTAATTCTCTGTTGGATGGCTTCTAGTTTCCTGGATTATTATTATTATTACCACCACTGCCGGGATTCGAACCCCGACCTCAACGGCTTCACTTCGCTTATAGGGAAACTATGTTGCCCACTGAGCAAATGAATTTGATAAACCCAAACTTCCCTAAGGAGTTTATCTTCTTTTTCTGAAGTTACTTTGGACATTCATTCAATCTTTTTTCTGTCAAACCGCTCACTATCTTATCTTTTAATTTATCTTCTAATATATAAAGTTCGCTTTTATCTGGTTTTTTAAATTCTCTATTACCAAAATTGATTAAGATTTATAACGTAATATATATATATATATATATATATATATATATATATATATATATATATATATATACAGGGCGTCCCAAAAAAATGTATACACACTTTAAATAATTATAAAGGCAGTGTTTATTAAAATACATTTCATTTTCAAAATGTAATAGAATCTACAGACATTATTTAATTGTTTTGTCAACGCCTGTTTTCAAACTGACGTCCGTTCTAGTCCAGGCACTGCTGATAACGCGAAGCAATGGAATCGCAAACATCACGAAACATTTCGTTTGGTATTTGTGTGCATTCTCGTTCAATGGCTGCTCTCAATTCAGCGACTGTTGCAGGTTTTATAGCGTAGACTTTGTCTTCTAAGTATCCCCATAAAAAAAAGTCTAGTGGTGTGAGGTCTGGTGAACGCGGAGGGTATTCTACGAAACCCCTTCGTCCAATCCACATCCACATCGTGCCAAGTACCACTCGCAATACTCCACTCTTCGGTCCGGATCATCTTCATTAATAGCATGGACTAATCTTGGAATGTAACTTTTCCATTGACAGCGCTTCAAAATGCGTTGGACAGACGATTCTGAAATTCCTACCTCACGACTCGCTTGCCGCACAGATTTTCTTGGACTTTGGTGATACGTTTCCAGTACTCTTTCTTGCTTTGTGGGGCTTGTCGATGTCCGTGGTCTTCCGGAACGCTTCTTGTGGACATTCTGAACAGTTCCATCGGCTTCAAACTTATCTCTAATTCGAGTGATGGTAAGTCGCGTTGGTGGATCTGTTTGAAACTCCCTCCTAAACTGTCTTTGCACTTCAACTGCGTTTTCACACTTCCAGTAGCATTTTAGAATGAATTTCCTTTGTTCAAAGCTTAGTCTGACTGCCATTATTAATTCTAATGGGTTTAACTTGGAAAGAAAGAAACATCAATTGAGCTATCAGCTGTTAAAGTGTGTATACATTTTTTTGGGACGCCCTGTATATATATATATATTGCAAATCCACAAGGAAAACTAAAAATTATTCCAAGGTATTTCGTGTATTCAGTGCGGGAATGTACAAAATTGACAATATCCTATTAAAATATCTTTGGCCTCTAATTAACTCTTGTTAAATATGTGCTAATCTTTTTGTTTTTCTGTCCCGTTGTACATATGTATATATTTTTGTCATCTCGACTTCTCCCTTCATTCCCTGACGAGGTGTACTTCTGAATACACGAAAGATCTTGGAATCATTTTTCTTTTTCTTTGTGGTTTGCATCATTCATTCATTTCACGTGTTTAATTGTGAAATTCATCCCATATATATATATATATATATATATATATATATATATATATATATGATACACACAGACCGTGCATTGAATAAGGAACTCTTCTGGGAAAATTAAATCCACTATAGTTCGAATAAGTAATGGTAAACGACAAACTTCAGGGGCCCATTCTGAGTTCAATCCCATCATGAAACGGACATGTTATGTGCCTTGAAAAGTGGACTACAATGGCTTTAATTTTCCCAGAAGATTTCCTTGTTTCATGCACGGTCTGTGTATCGTGAAAGAACCTCAGGGGACCATTCTGAGTTCAATCCCATATATATATATATATATATATATATATATATATGAAAATTATTTCACGAAAGTAACACGTGAAAAATATTTAGGATGAATAAAACCACGAAGGAAAGGAAACACAAAATGGTGATCAAGCGCTTTCGTCTAATGACATCCTCAGGAACACTGAAGTACATAAAAGGGTGACAGCCTATATATAGGTTACAGAAAGAAAAAAAAGAAAAATAAATAATATATATATATATATGTATATATGTGTATATATATATATATATATATATTATATATACACATACATTATATATATATATATATATATATATATATATATATTATATATATATATAGATATATATATATGCAATAAACGGAGTAGTAAAAATAAAAATTAAAAATTAAAGGATTATCAGAGAGGCATACAGATTTGTAAGGAAAAAATATCGATTTTTAGCACAAGATCAAATGAATTATAAAAATACAAATTTATACTGGAAATCTGCCCGGGTTTTAACACTCTGCCTTTTTTGGTTAAGTTTCGATGTATATAAAAATAAAATGAAAATTAAAAGTTAATAAAGTAGCATCCAAGTTTACCAAAGATTTAGCGTTCTACCCTTCTTATCTAAATCTGTTTTGAAGGAATTCAAAACAACAGGATCGAGTTGAAAAAGACCTTTGCTTATGTTGAAGTTATTTGAAAGTTGGATAATGGCAGACTCAAGAATATTTCTATTAACAATGTTGCAGAGTGGAATAAACTGAAGCATTATTCCAATCAATACAGTGGGATAACTCTGACAAATGGACAAAAGGGCACTGGACAACTGTCCCTTTCTAACGGAATATTGAATGCTGTTTTATACGTGTGTGCAAATCCTTTCCCGTCTGACCTATGTAAAAGGAATCACATTGTTTACACCCAATTTTATAGATAATGCCTGAATTATTGGTAGGGCTTTTTTACTGATATTTCACAATATTGTTATATGAAAATACTACATTAATATCCAAAAGTTTAAGTACATTAGCAATGCCTAAAAAGCCCGGGAAAAATGGAAGTACTAAAATATTTTTGACAAAGTACGAGTGTTATTATTGACACGATAGAAAGTTCGTTTTGCCTTGTTGAGACAAGATTCCATAAACGCAGATGGATAACACAGATCACTTCCAATACCGTTGATTTTTTCCAATTCGGCATCGATGTATTCCGGACTGGCGATTCTAAGGGCGCGGAGAAACATTGATGAAAAAATGGCCTTCTTAGTGGGGGTGTCATGTCCCGAGTAAAAGTGTACGTAGGACAAATTGTTTGTTGTTTTCCGATAGATACTAAACTTAAAACCTGGGCTTTCCCTATGTACACGCACATCCAAAAATGGGATTGAATTGTCTTGTTCCACTTCTAAAGTAAAGTTAATGGAGGGGACTTGATCATTTAACTGAAGGAGGAAGTTATCCAGGTCACGATTCATGGCCAGATTCACAAAATATCGTCGACGTACCGCAACCAAGGGATGCCAACCCCCAGGACAGTTGTCCAGTGCCCTTTTTGTCCATTTGTCAGTTATCCCACTGTATTGATTGGAATAATGCTTCAGTTTTATTCCACTCTAGCAACATTGTTAATAGAAATATTCTTGAGTCTGCCATTATCCAACTTTCAAATAACTTTAACATAAGCAAAGGTCTTTTTCAACTCGATCCTGTTGTTTTGAATTCCTTCAAAACAGATTTAGATAAGAAGGGTAGAACGCTAAATCTTTGGTAAACTTGTATGCTACTTTATTAACTTTTAATTTCCATTTTATTTTTATATACATCGAAACTTAACCAAAAAAGGCAGTGTTAAAACCCGGGCAGATTTCCAGTATAAATTTGATTTTTATAATTCATTTGATCTTGTGCTAAAAATCGATATTTTTTCCTTACAAATCTGTATCCCTCTCTGATAATCCTTTAATTTTTAATTTTTATTTTTACTTCTCCGTTTATTGCATATATATATATATATATATATATATAGTACAGTATATATATATATATATATTATTAGTGATGTAGGTCACATCCGCATCCGCATCCGCATCCGCGGAACATCCGCACATTTTCTCGCATCCGCATCCGCACCCGCATCCGCACTTTGGACTGCGGATGTCGTGCGGATGTGGACCGTTGAGATAAAACGTCATTAATAAGCGGAAATTATCAAATTCTACTATATTAATAGAACTAGTTCATTGTGCGCAAAAGTGATGCAAGCGACAAGACGAGAGGCTGTTCTTGTATGAAGTTACTCTCTTGCAACCTACTTAGATCCACGTTACAAAGCTAAGTTATTTTCACCTAGTACATTAGAACGAGTTAAATCATCACTTGGCAAAGCAGTTGAAGAGCTTCAATCTCTTGAATCTGTCGCTTCGCCACCCACCAAAAGAATAAAAGTTTCAGTGACAGAACCAACATCTTCAACAAGCAAATCTATCACAGAATCTCTCTCTCAGTTTCTTGAGTCAAGCAGCAATGACGAGACCTACGCGATGTCAAAAGATGTAGTAAAAATGATCGAGAGCTATCACCAAGAAAAACGCCTGGCTGCACGTGACAATCCTATTAGTTGGTGGAAAAATACGCAGAATATCTATCCATACTTGAGTAAACTTGCAAGGAAACATTTAGCACGTCCTCCAACAAGCGTGCCAAGCGAGAGATTAATTATTTAGCAGTGCTGGATTAATATAACTTATGATGAAAAGAGAAACAGACTGGCAGCAGAAAAGGCAGAAAAATTAATGTTCCTTAAGCATAACCTTCCTATAATTAAGTTTGAATATTAAACGATAAACATCTTAGTTTACTTTATTTTAATTACTCATTTATAAATATGCCTAATAAAACTTTAAACTTAATATAAATAGTTATCAAGCTAATTAAAGATCTCTTTCTATAAGGGTGGAGGTTGGGGAAAGAGGTCGGGTAACACAATTATGGTTTCTAAGGAAAAGTACAGCAATTATTGTACAATTAATCAATTATACTACATTATAGCTACAGCTCTCTCTATATAATAACTTATTATATACGTTAAACACAACAAATCTCGAATATATCCTAAAAAATAACGAAAATGTAGACATCCGCATCCGCATCCGCGGATGTTGAAATCAAACATCCTCATCCGCATCCGCGGATGTGAAAAAAATGACATCCGCTACATCACTAATATATATATATTATTTATTTTTATTATTTTTTTTTCTGTAACCTATATATAGGCTGTCACCCTTTTATGTACTTCAGTGTTCCTGAGGATGTCATTAGACGAAAGCGCTTGAGCATCATTTTGTGTTTCCTTTCCTTCGTGGTTTTATTCATCATATATTATATATATATATACATATATATATATATAATTATATGGGATGAATTTCACAATTAAACACGTGAAATGAATGAATGATGCAAACCCACAAGGAAAAAGAAAAATGATTCCAAGGCCTTTCGTGTATTCAGAAGTACACCTCGTCAGGGAATGAAGGGAGAAGGCGAGATGACAAAATATATACAACGGGACAGAAAAACAAAAAGATTAGCACATGATTAAAAAGAGTTGATTAGAGGCAAAAGGTATTTTAACAGGATATTGTTAATTTTATACATTCCCGCACTGTTATTGAAATTATTTTTAAAATGGATAAATGCACATTCTAGATTCTAGAATATTCCTTTCAATTATATCTCTGTTTTTAATGAGCGCTTTAGAACTGTCCCACTTGATGCTATGATTACATCTATACATATGGTTTTGTTATTTGATGTTCTACACGCATATTTATGCCGTTTTCCCCTAATATCTAACGTTTTACCCGTTTGGCCTATATATATATACTGCTATGTTTCTTAGAGCATTGAGAGTTGTTAGTCCTGAATTTTTAGATTCCGAGTTATGCAATATCATGAATATTGGTACTAAATTATGTTATCCTCTTTCATTTTTAGATAACTGCCTTAGGAAAGCTAAGAATAGGTATTATAATAGCGTAACTGTAAAGGAATTTGAGCGTAAAAATATCCTTAGACCACCTTACCATGTAAATTTTCAATATCTTCCGACTTTACTTAAAGCAATTGGTATCAATGTAGTCTTTAAGTATAACAATACTATTAAATCACGCCTAATAAGGAATAGCCCGGATAATGTGGTTGATTGTGTGTATTCGATCGGATGTACACAATGTGACTCAGTATATATAGGCCAAACGGGTAAAACGTTAGATATTAGGGTAAAACAGCATAAATATGCGTGTAGAACATCAAATAATTCTAATGCATTGTTTAACCATATATATAGATTTAATAATAGTATCAAGTGGGACAGTTCAAAAGCGCTTGTTAAAAGCAGAGATATAATTGAAAGGAATATTCTAGAATGTGCATTTATCCATTTTAATAATTTCAATAACAGTGCGGAATGTATAAAATTTACAATATCCTGTTAAAATACCTTTTGCCTCTAATCAACTTTTTTTAATCATGTGCTAATCTTTTTGTTTTTCTGTCCCGTTGTATATATTTTTGTCATCTCGCCTGCTCTCTTCATTCCCTGACGAGGTGTACTTCTGAATACACGAAAGGCCTTGGAATAATTTTTATTTTTCCTTGTAGGTTTGCATCATATATATATATATATATATATTGTAAAGAACAACGCTTGTGTAGAAGAGCGTTCCACACAAGATGAGGAGGGAGAACGAGCAAATGAAAAATGAGGTACCTCCCAGGAATCGAATCCGGGATCATCCAATTGCCGTTCGGATATGTTAATCACTGCACCAAGGACCCCGATTAGTCAGTACCCGTAATTCTCTTACATACGAGCGGAATCAAATGCCCTGATGGGACACCTTCGATTCCTGGGAGGTACCTCATTTTTCATTTGCTCGTTCTCTCCTCATCTTGTGCGGAACGCTCTTCTACACAAGCGTCGTTCTTTACATTAATTATACTGTGTGTTGTTTGCAGTTAAAATTTATATATGTACGGCATGCGAAGGTGCCCCCTCAGGGCATTTGATTCCGCTCGTATGTAGGAGAATTACGGGTACTGATTAATCGGGGTCCCTGGTGCAGTGGTTAGCATATCCGACCGGAATCCGAACCACCGCCCGCCAAAGAAGTCGGAAATCACAAAGTCCCGTCCGGGATTCGATACAACAACTTCCAGAACAATATATATACACACACACACACACACACACACACACACACACACACATATATTTCTCCTGGAAATATTTTAGAATAGAATAACAAAACAAAATACAGATATATTGTACATCATAAACATTTCCTGTATGTTCACGTACTTGGTTTCCCTTCTTCACCTAAAAAGGAAAAAGAGGAATCCTACATTATGGAATTATTCAATTAAGACCAAGGAAAACTCAAACGATGTTTAACAACGTTTGTGAAGGTCATTTTTATAAGATTTGAGCTTACGTGCGAGGAAGACAGATAATGATATCCCGCACCGGGTCTATTGAAACGAACAGAAAATGACTGCAAATGAGGACCATATAATTAGGAAAAGAGGAATTCGCCATGATCTCCAGATGACCTCACGGCACGGCCTTTTCGAAGCACCAAATTCAACAATAAGGCATCCCGCAGGAATAACACTTGTATATATCCTGCTTCTTCTCATTGTTCCCGGATTTGTAATTACCGTCAAGTAAGTTTATAATTCCTTTTTTTTTCTTTAAAGAAGTTTCTCGAACCTTTATTAATAACAATCTTGGACGGTTATTTTTCTTATTTTGTTTTAGAAAGAAAAACACAGTAAAAACTTGACCGTTCAAATTTTATATTAAAGTTTCCGACTCATCCAATCTGAGAAAACTTTAAAAGAAAAATTAAAGTTTTTAATAAGAACGAGGTATCAGCATAGAAGTCATTCTCCTTCAAAGTAATTACATTATTTTTACGGTCATAAAGACCAGAATATTAATTCTGGGTTTTGGTTCTGAAAGGCTCGCCATTAGTCATATGTTACTTGGTTTACGTCCTGTTTAAATAGCAGAAGTGGATCATCTTACTAATGATTTAGTAGGGTCAGAAATGGCTAACTCCCGGATTATTACTAACCAGCTCCAATGGAACTCGAACCCCTGACCTCGGCTTCTTTACGAGCATCGGGCAAGCAATTCCAGAGTCTCGCGATCGAATCCCTTCGGTGGCGTGGATTTCTGGGCAGTATTCAAAAACAAATTGCCTCTCTCGACCCAGAAGCACGTACGAATAAATAGTCGAACTTGCTGGTTCAGCGCAAGGGGAGTAAAAGAGAGGAGTTTCCATGCAGCTTGTCGCTTAGAAATAAGTGACTGGCTGCATGATTTTTAACCGATAACCATAAAAATTGGATTGACAGACGATATCGGCTCCTATATCCTAAATACATTAATAGACAACAGTTGTAAAAAAGGTTTCTTTTGGCTGTATCCAATATAAAATCTGTTTACGTAGAAAATAAATATATAGTTTCAATAAATTAAGTTTTATAGGCTGTAAAAACAAAGGAATATTATGTATGTATATTGTAAATATATAAAATAGACCTTTTTAATTAAACTTAGACCTACAGGCTACAACATAGGCTTAATAACGTTTTTCATCTTCTTTTATATTTCAAACCCAAAACATAGATAAGTACTATATAGCCAATAAAATAATTGCTTAATGTTATAAAAACAAAGAGTAATATCTCGCATGCGTGTGGGAAATATAAAAGATTTTATATTAATTAATATAGACCCTTTTTTGTGTTGGGGATCCCTTTTTAATATAAAAAAAATTCGCGACCCCGTTCTTTAAATGATAATGCAGCACATACTTCAACAGCTTCGAACACTATTTCCCGATTGACGATGGAAAGCTTGGTGAGAAATGGATGCGTAATCTGTTCAATGAAAGTGTGGAAGAGTCTAGTGGACTCGCGGGAAACCTACGCAATAAATTGATTGACTCGCGTTTGACAAGGCCCTACAATTGTCATTGCCGTCAGAAGACTTATTTAAATTTTGGTTAGCGCGGAAAAATGACTATCCAGAACTAATGTCTGAAGCAATGAAAGTTTTAATTCCATTTGCAAGCTCAGACTTACGCGAATTAGGTAGGCTTCTCATCAATGGTTGTAATTAAAACAAAAAATAAATAAAAAATTACTGTCTGTGCGTTACTTTGTATTTAGTCTATTGATCCGAATATAAGAAGATTAACAAATGCGAAGCAAGCACGGATATCGTATTGAAAAATATAAACTGTTTCCCATGAAGATTACGACTAACAGAAAATAATTTCAACTCTAAAACTGTAAAATAATTTCAAATGTAAAACATTACGCCAGTTTTTCACTTAAAAAATTCGTTTCTGTCTGATTTTACACATTTCTAATATTTTCACTGGAAAAATAAATGATTTTCCAAGTAGGCCGATTTTTTGCTAAGCACCGGGACCCCAGAGTACCTCCAGCGGAACCCAGGTTGAGAAACTCAGCCCGTGAGGATATCTAATACACTATTTTCAACTCTTTCTTTTAATAACACTGTACAACAAATTTTCGGTTCAGAAAAAAAACGGGAATAACATTCAGTCATTTTTAATATTTCGAGTGTGCTGATTCCAAATCTGAAAAATAGTTTTATTATATCACGTCACGTTTTTTTGTAATGACTGCTTAAAATCTTCATACCAAAAAATAAGAATATATTGATAAACAGATAGGCTTTATCATATGGAACAGTTTAATTATTGCTGTACTTCAACATATATGCACAAAATTAACATAAAACTCTCGTATTATACTGTTTTCAACTCATTATTTGTATTTATGCTGGCGTTTGTGTGATGCTTCTGGTTGGTCACGCTTTAAATTCCAGCAGAAATCGGCCAGCATAGCAGGACTCCACTTCTCTTTGTATCGGCTCTCCATTGTGGCTATATCCTGATGGAATTTCTCCCCGTGTTCGTCGCTAACAGCAGATGCGTTTTCCGGAAAGAATAAGAGATGTGAATGCAAAAAATGAATTTTCAATGACATCTTACATCCGAGACGTTGGTATGAGTTGATAAGTTGATCCACAAGTGCAGCATAGTTGTCGTATTTAGTCTTTCCTAGTAGACCGCTGCACACGTTTTTGAATTCACGCCAGGCTGCCAACTCAACCTCATCCATCACCGCTTCAAAGTGTTCGTGTGAAGTGGCGGCAAGATAACCTTTTCCTTTCGTACTAGTGGTTCGTGAATAACATTGTGAGATCCAGGTGAGGAATTGTCTTGCGGCGGCCATACTGAGCGTGTGTAGTGTTCAGACCTTGCTCGGCTATCCCACTTGCATAGGAAACACATGTATTTCGTATAGCCAATGCAAAAAACTTCACTTTTTTCTACGTGAGGATCAAAATATGATAATTAAAACCCACTCTAATAGACAGAGTTTATTTCCACAACAGTTTCGATCCCCACTGGCATCCTCTTCGGGTGGATACAGAAAAACGAGTGAACCAAAAACAAGAGGGAAAACAGTCCAGGGACCATTACGAAATTCGCATCTAGGTTAGATCCCGTTCTCCAGACACTGGAAGGGCATTTTTATTAAAGGGATCCGCTTATAAGTACATTCGTACAAATTTAAAATTATCTTCTTGTTCTATACATACAGATTCTATTATTTTTTTACATAATTATTACAGTTATTATTAAATTTATTACATTTAATATTGCATTATTATTTATTACAGAAATTATAAATTTATTATTACATTGATTATTACACTGTTGTTTATTATACAGAAATTGTAAACCGAAAAACGAGTGAAAAAGGCGAGAAGGAAACAATCCAGAGACCATTAAGGAATTCGCACCTGGGCTAGATCCCGTTCCCACGACCCCAGAAGGGCTTTTTTATTATTATTATTATTATTATTAAAGGGTCCCGCTTATAAGTATATTCGCACAAATTAAACCTATCTTCTTGTTCTATACATACAGATTCTGTTATTTTGACATAATTACTGCATTTACGTTTTTTTAACATTTATTATTATTACCTTTACACTAATTATTACATTTATTTTATTACCTTTATTATTACATTTATTGCATTTATATTTATTTCCACATTTATTACTTCCATTATTACATTTACATTTACGTTTATTATTCCATTTACATTTTACTGGAAATAAACCAAAAAAAAAAACGAATGAACCAAAAGCGAGTAAGGAAACAATCCAGAGACCTTTAAGAAATTCACACTTAGGTTAGAACCCGTTCACCCGACGCCGTAAGGGATTTTTTGACCAAGAATCTCATTAAAGGGTCCAACTTATAAGTACCTTGGCACAAATTAAAATTATCTTCTTGTTCTATACATACAGATTCTATTATTTTTATTTTGACATAATTATTACATTTATAAAGTACCTTACTTGATTCCCAATCTATAGCATGATTATTTTGGCTGGCATGAAAAAATGGCATTATTAGTATTACAACTTCTGAAGGCATATTTGTGTTCTTTAATACGGGTTTCAATATTTCTTCTAGTTTCTCCTACGTATACTAAATCACAACTTTTAGAGGGAATGCTGTAGACACAGGCTTGTTCCTGTTTTGCAGCGTTATTCCTAACCAATTTACTTTTCACGGTAGACGAATATTTGAACGCCAAAGCAAACTTAAAATCTTTCGTCAACGGTTTTACTCTTTCTAAGCCGGCAATGTAAGGCAAACTCACATATTGTTTTTGGTTAACTGAAGGTTCCCGAGGGGCATAAAAAGATTTTCTGGCTTTAAAATACGCCTTTCTGATAAACCACTCAGGATATTTTAAATCTTTAAAAATGTTCGAAATCTTTGAATATTCCGGGTCCATCAAATGTGGGCTACAAAGCCTGAGTGCTCTTAGAAAGGCGTATTTTAAAGCCAAGCAAGAGATACTAAGAGATACTAATCATCCCATTTACTGGAAAAATGCCTCCAAATTAAGTTTTAGTAAATCTATTGTTAGTAGAAATATAATTGAATCGAGTGTGATCAAGAATAATGCTGATTTTGTTCTTAATATTAGCCCTGGGCTTTATAAATTAGACTCATACATTGTTAGAAAGGTGGTGGATTATTTTGACTGCATTCTTGCCACTTAATTGTTTGCTTTAATTAAATAAATATTATTTTAATAATTGTTAACATTTTTAATTGTATTATTTATTTTATATAGTCTTTATGTACTCGATAGTTTAGTAGACTTTTGAGCAGGTTATCTATCGGGAAAAATTTTTTTAGATTGTTCTTAGATTGAGTTGCCTATTGGGGAATTTTTCGCTTCCCCAATAGGTAACGGAATATTCTGGAAGTAGCATGTGCCGACGATTGCACCATGTCTTTTGTTTCCTTAGATTCCTGCCACTTAATTGCCTGTTTTAATTAAATACTATTTCTGTTACATGTTAATTGTCTAATTTCCTTTATATAGTTTTTTATGTATTCAATAATTTAGTAGCCTTTAGATTAAGTTATCTATTGGAGAAGTTTCAGATTTTTTTTTTTTTAAATTGCGTTGCCTAGTGGGAAATTTTTTTCGCTTGTGTATTTAACTCATTTACTTTGTAAATTATGTCTATTTCTTTCTTGTCCCTGAAGATGTGAATATATCACGAAAGCGCTCGGACTTCGTGTTTTTTTTCCTTTTCCCTGTGGTTCTTTGCTTATATATATATATATATATATATATATATATATATATATATATATATATATATAATGCAACCCTCCATGTTTTTGTATAGGTCTTCACGACACTTTAAATAAATTCTGTATTATGAATGTAACAGAATTTTCCCATTAGGCAATTCATATTACCTCAAATCTGGTGAGCCATTAGATTTTATACTAAAATTTTTATTTCCTCACCATAACAGTTGTGTGTGTGTGTGTGTGTGTGTGTGTATCCTCCATATCTACGTTCCAAGTATATAAAAAAAATTAATTTGAATGAATTTGAATTAGAAAAGTTATCTGCATCCATCGTGAGAGAGAGATCGAGTGATGTGTGTGTGTGTGTGTGTGTGTGTGTTCCATACAGAAGTAAAGAAAAAATACTTAATAAATGAGCTATATGTTTGACAACCATTCCAAATGGTTGATTCAACAACCACAAGGTTTATTTTTTTATGGTAACAAAGTTAAATGTTTTGCACGGTCATGAAATGGTTTGCTATCAACGAAAGTATTTTTCAATGACGTTTTTTGAATAAATCCTGATAATGTTTTACTGCGTAGCCCATTAGCGACTATTCTCTTAGAATTCAAAGAAATATCCATAACTATAGTGTATATAGGCCGTGAGAATAATTAAGAAATATTCATAATAATGACAGTTCAGTAGATTTTGCAGTATCATCTCGAAGCATTTTACTGTGAGAACTTTGCGTAAATGGTGTATTCACTATATTGTTTCAGCGTTGGCTGTTTGAATGAAAACATTAAAGATGTAATTCATTAAACGAATCTAAATCATTGTCACGTGAAAGAAAAATCAGGAATTAACTCACTAACAAATAATTTCTTCTCATCTTCGGCTTTTAAACCTTCGTAAATTTCAATTTCATTCAGTAATTTAATTTCCATTCCGGACTATTCATTACGAAAGGTATTAAAATATTTTGTAAATAAGGTGGAACACCATTTGAAAGTTTGTTTAAATAAAGGAAAAGGAAGTTTTAATGACCTTTTACTTACATTTTACGCTTAACGTTCTATTTTAGTTTCGATTTCATGGTACTTATGTTTAAGTTGCTTCAGATAATTACCTCGGGTCCGAAAGCGGGAAGGATCAAAGTGAAAATTCTAGATTTAGGAAGAGTTTCTGAGTTGGAAAAGTGTAAAAAGTGGGTTTTGACGCAGTCGCGTGACCGAGGGGTATTTTCTATGAAAAATTGAATTTGAAGTGGAAATTCGTATAATGGACCTATTTGAGAAATTTTGCCTTCTTTGAGATTCCCATTTGGGAACTTATTCTTAGAGGAAGAGTGAAGTGGAAATGACTGAAACTGGGAAAAGATGAGTAATCAAAGCGATATTCTTCAACGTCCATTCCCAGTCTTGGTCATTCTCATTTTTAATGTTCGTCTAAAAATGAGAAATCCCAAATTGGGAATCTCAACGGAGGCATTTCTCAAATCGATTCATTCCAATTCCTACAGTACAGGATTTCCGATTTTAAGTTATATTTTTCAAAGAAAATATCTTTCGGGCATACATTTTGATCACAACACACTTTGTTACCCTTTCCAAAATCATGAAACTTTTTTTCCCAAATCTGGAATTCTCACTTCGAGCATTCACACTTTGGAAACGGTAGTGGAAGTAGGAATGGGTCCAAATGGGAAGTAATCAACGTTTCCTACACTATTTTCATTCCGAGAAAAGCATAACTTCAAGATTTTATAACGAGGTTTATTCTTAATCTGAAGAAACGTGTTGTAATAACCACTGACTAAGTGTTGGTCTATAAGTAGTATGTGTACGAAAAAATAAATTAAAAATCTTTCTAAATCTAAAGAGGATACAATTTTTTAATGGAAGCTACATTTTTATTTATGATTATAAATTAATTTAGAAGACTGAATCGCGCTCGAACTTCATTTTTGTACATAAAGGGAATTATTTGTAATGTAACATTATTCACGTTATGAGGAAACAATCAAAGTATATTAAAATTTGTATATAAAAGATGTAATAGAATGATCAAATTCTAAAACCTTTCATATATATATATATATATATACAGTATATATATATATATATAATATATATATATATATATATATATGCTGCAAACCCACAAGGAAAAAGAAAAACGATTCCAAGGCCTTTCGCGTATTCAGAGCTACACCTCGTCAGGTGTCGTCGTTTTGTTATATATATATATATATACAGTATATATTATATATATATATATATATATATATTATATATATATATATATATATATACAGTTAAATTAAGACGATAGTGTCTTCACGATTTGAAACGTTCTTTCAAATGGTAATAGCGTCTTTCTCTTAATTAAATTTTCTGTCTACTTTTCATTCAAACAATTTTTAACTCTTTTTAATATTTTCCTTTCAGTCATTCTGTCCTGACTGAATGCAATGTGTCCTTATCAGCTAAGTTGTGCAGAAGTCCCACCGAATTTAGACAAGAGGGGCAAAATACTAAAACTTTGGTAGTTTTTCCTTATAAATTTGTATGCTCCTCCTACAATTTTTATTTTTCTATTTTATTTTTTATTTTTTTTGTGACCTACTGTACATATAGTCTTGAACTTGTTATTTATTTCAGTGTTCCTGAGGATGTCATTAGACGAAAGCGCTTGAGCACCATTCTGTCTCCTTTTTCCTTCGTGGTTATTTTCATCATATATACAGTATATATATATGTATATATATATATGGCTTGTCAAAGTCTTGTCCCTCATTCTCGGAACTATATCTGATTCACGTGTTAAAAATTCCATGCATCTTACTGAAAAACTGGATAATATACACACTGAAACCAATGTTAGATTGATCAGTTTTGACGTTTGTTCATTGTTTACAAAAGTGCCGATTGACGATATGCTTGACTTTCCCGAGAATTACATAAGTATGACCTGTCACTACCTGCACACATCGTTTTGGAACTCATTAAACTTTGCATCAAAGACTGTAAATTCACTTTCATTGGGATGGCTATGGGTAATACTTTGTCGCCCCTCCTCTCCAATATTTATATGGAGTTTCTCGAAATACTTACATTCCTAGAATCCTGGGGGTTGGCATCCCATGGTTGCGGTACGTCGACGATATTTTGTGTATCTGGCCCATGAAGCGTGACTTGGATGACTTCCTCCTTCAGTAAATAATCAAGTCCCCTCCATTAAGTTTACTTTAGAAGTGGAAAAAACAACTCAATCCCGTTTTTGGATGAGCGTGTACATAAGGAAAGCCCAGGTTTTAAGTTTAGTATTTATCGGATAGAAACAAACACTGACCTACGTACACTTTTACTCCGGACATGACACCCCCCATCAAGAAAGCCATATTTTCTTCAATGTTTCTCCTCGCTCTTAGGATCGCCAGTCCGGAATACATGGATGCCGAATTAGAAAAAATCAACAGTATTGGAAGTGATTTGTGTTACCGACCTGCGTTTTTGGAATCTTGACTTAACAAAGCAAAACGAACTTTCTATCGTGTGACAAATAACCCTTGCACTTTGTCGAAGGATATTTTAGTACTTCCATTTTTCCCAGGCTTTTTAGGCATTGGTAATGTACTTAAACTTTTGAATATTAATGTAGTATTTTCATATGACAATATTGTGAAAAATATCACAGTAAAAAATAACCCTACCAATAATTCAGGCATTATCTATAAAATTGGTTGTAAACAATGTGATTCCTTTTACACTGGACAGACGGGAAAGGATTTGTACACGCGTGTAAAACAGCATCACTATTCCGTTAGAAAGGGACAGTCGTCCAGTGTCCTTTTCGTCCATTTGTCAGAGTTATCCCACTGTATTGATTGGAATAATGCTTCAATTTTGTTTCATTCAAGCAACATTGTTAATAGAAATAATATTCTTGAGTCTGCCATTATTCAACTTACAAATAATTTTAGCATTAGCCAGGGCCTTCTTTCGCTTGATTCTGTTGTTTTGAATTCGTTCAGAACGGATTTAGACAAGAGGGGCAAAGTGCTAAAACTCTGGTAGTTTTTCCTTATAAATTTGTATGCTCCTCCTACAATTTTTATTTTTCTATTTTATTTTTTTTGTGACCTATATATAGTCTTGAACTTGTTATTTATGTCAGTGTTCCTGAGGATGTCATTAGACGAAAGCGCTTGAGCACCATTCTGTGTTTCCTTTTTCCTTCGTGGTTATTTTCATCATAAATATTATTCACGAGTTACTTTCGCGAAATAATTTTCATATATATATATATATATATATATATATATATATATATTAGTGGTGGACCGGATGTCAGTTTTTCAACATCTGCGGATGTGGATTTTTTATTTCAGTATCCGCGGATGCGGATGCTGATATTTAGTTAATCTATCAATATAATATAGAATTATGAATATATGACATAATTTTTCAAATTTCGTGGTATTACTATTATGGCAGGCAATGCATAAGAATTAAAATTAATATTAATGTTTTCATTATGATAAAAATAATAACTTTCTCAAGAGTGTCAACCACAGAAAATTCACTGAAAAGTTTCATTCAATTTTCTGTGTTACCAGGTATTTATATTTTGAGGTTTATATATTTGTTTGTTCATTAATAATTAATACTTTACATGAAATGTGCATGACTGGGCCTTATGAGCTACTTTATAAGCTAATTTAATTGTAAATTGCATAATTTATTAGAGGTAATATCCGCATAACATCCGCAGTCAGACATGCGGATGCGGATGTTTAAAATGAAACGGATATCCGCAGATGCGGATGCGGATATCCGGTCCACCACTAATATATATATATACACACCCGGATACAAAAATCGTGTGCACATCAGAAATAAATACAATACAGAATATGAAGCATGAGGACATTAACATCTAAATCAGTTGCCATGGAAACATTATAGATGTACAGTATACTGTATCATAGCAGTCGTGGAAATTTGGGCGTAACTATTATTATTTTATACCCATTTGACATTTTAGATAAGTTCGAAATTTAAATGTTGTTTCAGAACTAAAGAAATCGTACATACGAAACTAATGTGTACGTTATAGATCATATTATATAATAGGCGCAGAGGTAGACAGAACGTAATTAAATCGAACCGGAATTAATGGACTCAAACTAACCATAACTAAATCTAACCTTGATTCGTTTAATTGAAATAATATCGAATCGAGTTAATTCCGTATCGATCCAATTCACGTACGTCATTATGATATAGGAATTCTATTTTATTTTCACCTAAAATATCCTCCCAATCTCCCTGACCTTACATCTTTACCTTCTGAAATCTGTTTGTTTAAAGCGTTGTAATCGTACGAGAAATAAGACATGAATTTAATGTCTGTATAATCCTATAATGCCATTATTACTTTCATTATTATCTAAATTCCCAAGATTGCTATGACACAATATACTGTACATATGTAACGTTTCCGTGGCAACTAATTTAGGTGTTAATGTTGCCACGCTCTATATTCTGTATATACTTATCTCTGACGTGGACACGAGTTTTTTATCCGAGTGTATATATATATGATATTTTATACTTGTAGTGAGTCTTTAGTTGAAAAATAAGAAAATTTGTCTTGCAAATATTTTTTATACTAAAATAAAAAGTATGAAAAATGCAGAAATACATTTTGGAGAAAATACATTGAATTTCTTCGTAATGTTTTCGAATGTTTTTGATGTTTTAAAGTGTAAATTATTATGAAATATATACATTATAAATGGAATTTAAATAAAAAATAATGAACCCCAAAACTGTTATAACTTTTATGTAGAGAATAATTTGTACAAGAAATTCGTGTCAGTTAATATATTATATATGATAATAATTTAGTTACCCTTAGAATAATAAATTAATATAAGTTGCATATAAAATAAATATTATTTAGGAATTAATATAGAAATATATTTTTCATATTTATTGTACTTTTGTGTAAACAATTCAAAGTTATATCATAAAACGTGTAAAATAATCATTTGCTGTCCTGCGGGAGTAATAGAAGGGTTTAACTCATTGCTTTCTTCTACTACTTCTTTCACCACCTTTCTCTACAAAAAAAAAAAAAAAAATGGTGTCAATAATCCAGCAGGGTTGAAAGCACCTTAAACAGAAATAAGAAGAAGTTTAACTCATCAGAAGTCAGTCCGAGAAAGGGAGTGTGGTTACATTGATATACCCACTGCACATAATGTATTTGTTTCGCGATTGGCTTAATCCAGTTTTTCCTTTAACGAGGCTTTTTCTTCTGATTGCTGGTATTTTTGTCTTTAGTCGGACGAAGAACATTAAACAGATTATCAGCAAGTTTTTGGTTCGAAGAGAGAAGTAATTGGCGTACAGCCAGCCTTTATCTCTCATTCCTCGAGCTAATTTGTTTTTCCTGACTGGGATTTGGCTTCGTAGTAGTAGTGGCTAAGTTTCTCCTTCACATCCTGCAAGAGATGTTGGTGTTCCGTCGCCGGTGTCCATGTAGGGTTCGACTCCTCAGACCTAGTTTGAGAGTTGACTCTCAGTTAGAAGAACCTGCCCGGGCATTCCTGGTTGATCCAAAGCAACTCTTTGTCTCTTCCCATGGTACCATTTCTTTTTTTTTCCGCGTTCTTTGCTCCTTTTCCGCTCCTCTCCTTCGCTTTTATCGTTATGGAATCTTCCCCTCACCACTCCCAATAAGACGGACTTAACTTTTTAAGGTCGTGAGGGCGTACATAAACTCTTTCTCTTCCAAGGTTTTCTATATTTTTGACTATTAACAAATTTAATACCTAAAGTGCTTGATGGACACAAGGACACGGCGCATGCTGGATTTGACTACAAGCTGTACGCCTGTGATGAATTGTGCCCGCAGGAGACCAGATGCCAGTGTAACTATCCGACTCCTCAGAGTACGACTTAGTTGTGATGATGATCTTGCCTTCCCTTCTGCCAGACTCCAACAACCAAAACAGAATCCCTTTTTAAGATACTTACACTTAAACTTTACAAGTTTCTCAGTGTCATTTATATAATTCTAATCTTAGTATGTAATATTCCAAAACGTCGTATGTATCAAAACCCCAATTTTACAGCAGGAAAAACTCGACTAATGTCTAATGTACTGAAAGCTTAGGAGCGTTTGAAACCTGTTTCGATGGGAAACACAAGTGGAATTTAAGTTTTTATACCATTATGTCACAACATGATTTCGGATATTCTAAAAACGCTAAATTTTGGGAGATGATGCTTACGACGTTTGGGAACATCGCCATCGATATATATATATATATATATATATATATATATATATATATATATATATATATATATATAATATGATACAAACCACAAGGAAAAGAAAAAATTATTCTAAGATCTTTTGTGTATTCATCAATACACCTCGTCAGCAATACATATCCCTGACAAGGTGTATTGCTGAATACACGAAAGACCTTGGAATAATTTTTTCTTTTTCCTTGTGGGTTTGCATTATTCATTCATTTCACTTGTTTAAGTGTGAAATTCATCCCATATATATTATAATGTTTCAGACCAACACGAGTGTATTAAGTATAAGTAAGGTAGAATTTCTAGGTACAAATAGTAATACTTTCACGTATGTCAGCGTTATGAATGGAGGTACTGGACGGATTGATCAGTCTCATTAGTAATGATTTAAAGGAACATATTGTCAGTGTTCATATTTTTCATGACTTCATAGACCATTGACGTCAGTAATTAATTGTACGAATTAAATAAAACACGACATAATAATTCTTCAGGCAGAAATGAACGCGTCGACTGGTCTAAAGTTAATATGCAACAGAAAATAGAATATAAATATAGGATAGAGCACCTTTTCAATAATTTAGAATTATTGCATCTTCACTGTAGTAATTCCTGTTTAAATGATTCTCACTTTAAACTTGTTGATCTAACATCCATACTAAAGGAAGCAGGGAGGCCTTGCATTAAATCGTACAATTGTTATACTAAAACTATTCCTGGATGGAATGATTTTATAGTCCCCCTGAAAAGGGAATCAAAGGATTCTTACGGTATATGGTGTCACCTTGTTCGTCCGAGAATATGGGCAGCTTACATGAATACGAGTAGAAGTAGGGCTTACTCTAAAGAAGCCATAAGACGATGTACACAGGAACAAGACTCCATTCGAGCTTCAGAAGCCTGTGAGGCTAATTTAAATAATAACAATAGTAACAAATTCTAGAAATTTATCAAGAAAGAAACGGGTGCTAAGAATGCCATCCCATCAACAATTGATAGTCTGAGGAGGTACAAATAGCTAAGTTATGCAGAACGAAGTACTCAAACATCCTCAACAACGTGTGGAGAGTTAATCTTAATGTATGCTGCAAGGGAACGACATGAGGTGCGGCCAGTGCAAATACGAGAACTTCAGTGCCTGAAATTAAGAATCTGATTAAAGAGCTAAAGTTTATGAGGGTTTATATCACACTCCTTGTCAAAAACAAATTTGGTGAAACTCTATCCAGCGATAACTGCAGGCTTATTGCTGTTGCCTCCTACTTCTCAAAATTACTTGAGAAACTTTTACTACGCCGACGAAATGATTATTTATGGACGTCTCATAATCAGTTTGGTTTTAAAACTGACCTGTGTATTTATGTTTTGAAGAAGATTGTATTTAGATATACTGTGAGATAGGGCAGTGTATTGTCCGAATGTTTTGGTTTCTCATGCGTAGTTAGACAAAGCTCCTTACTCTTTCCTCTATTGTTTAATATATCCCTATGCTGATGGATTAAGTGCTGCTGGTAATGAAGCAAGAGTGGGATGCTGTATAGATGACATGAGGATAAATAATTTGGTCTGTGCCGATTTGGTCTGTGCCTTTCGGTGAAAGGTCTGGATCGTCTTAAAAAAAAGCTTGTGAATCATATTCACAGAACCATGACATTAATTTTAACGTTACTAAAACTAAGGTTATGCAATTCTGTCCCAAAAGCTCAAACGAAAGAGGTGATGGTATTTTCAAATTAAGAGACGAACCAATAGAGCAGGTACAAGAATTTAAGTATCTGGGTCAAACCATCACCAGCTCTTTGAGTGACGACCCAGACATAAGGAAACAATATCGATTATAAGGAATTCAAATTCTGTACAAGCGAAGCTAAAGACACTCTTTTCCGTACTTTCTGCACTAACATTTATGGGCAGCAACTCCTGCAGAACCCTCAGTTTGCTTTACAACAGATCCGATAGACTGCTGCAGAAGTTACCTCCAAGATGCTCAGTTTCTCAAATGTTCGCTAACCGCAACGTTCCGAGCCCCCCCTGAGGTAACAAGACGCGCTCAATACAGTCTAATGCAAAGAGTTAAAAACTCAGACAATCCAATTGTCCATGCCAGTCATCAGTCTTCTAGATTGTGGACCTCTTGGTACGAAAATGTTTGTTTATAGCTCCACTTAACTCCTGCATTTTTCATTCCATTACAAGTATTTTTAATTTTTACGAAGCTGTTATTACTAATTGTATTATTTCTCTTTTCTTTACGTGTATTATTGTTATTTCTCTATTATCGTTGTCCTTTTTTGCTTTTACTTTTTAAATTTATTGTTTAATAATTAGTTGTATAGATGATTACCTTGATGGATACTGTACTTTTTTATGTTGGGGGATCTATCTCCAGCTAATAAACATTATTATTGTCATTATCATTATAACCATTTTCAGAACCATATATTGTCATATATTGTCACTATGCGTACTTTATAGTTTTGTTTCCTTTTTTTATTCTTCTTTTTGTAGTGTTAACAGTGGGTAGTTTTTATTATTACTTGTTTCAATACGCGTCTCATTTTTATTTCTTCTTTGGTCATAATTTTTAGTTTTTTAAATCTATTATTGTTTCATTTATTTTATCGTTTATTACCTTCAAGAATATTGCACTATTTTATGGGACTTATATCCCCTCAATAAAGCTTATCATTATTCATACATACATACATACATACGTATATATACAGTATTTTAGCTCATACTTTATGCAGTTTTGGAATCCTCCTTTATCCTTTACCATTTCATTCTGTACCACCTAAATGAAACCATGTAATTCATTCTTTATTATTTACTCGAACCCAATTGATTTGAAAAGGAATCTGTGCTAATTTAAGTCAGCTTCGGTTGTAATCTTGTCACGTGGCGTTATTTCATTGTTAATAAAGTGAAATTAAAAACCTTTCACAATTTAAGTGACAACGATTGGAAATAATTATAGAAAACTTTTCAATCTGAGAGAGAGAGAGAGAGAGAGAATATGTGTGTGTGTGTGTGTGTGTGTGTGTGTGTGTGTGTGTGTGTTCCATACAGAGGTAAATAAAAAATACTTAATTAAATGAGCTATATATTTGACAACCAATCCAAATGGTTGATTCAACAACCACAATGTTTATTTCTTTATGGTAACAAAGCTAAATGTTTTGTATAATCATGGAATGGTTGGTGTCAAATATTTGATTGTTGCGACCAAAATATTTTTTAATGATGTTTTTAGATAAATCATCGTATTGAGAGAATATTTCAAACGATTCAAGGAATGTTGATTCAAGTTGTTGATTCAAGGAATCAACAACTCTGACGGCAGATTATTCCTTATTCAATGAATGCTAAATTATTTTCCGTAACTGATGGAGAAACTGGCCATCATCGTTCAATGTCGTCGCAAAAGTACATCAAATTCACGCGGCCTTAAAAATAATAACTCATCAAATGAAACACCACAAATCAATTCTCCCTTCATGAAAACTTCCCCACAAAAATCATACTGAAATGACGAACAATTATTTACTTGCGAACGTAATTCGACACATTCGAATATACTGTATATATATATATATATGTCAATGGAGTTGGGTACACTAATGTCCACAGAAAATAATTGCAATGCATAATTATTCGGAAAGCTTTTGAATTACAAAATTTTTCAAGTTTGATCATTTTTGAAAGTAATCCAAACATTCGAAATTCGAGTCCAATTTAACTTTTGAATAAAAATTTAAATGAATAAGTAAAATTAGGGTGAACAATTTTTATTTCGTCTTAATCTGATATTCGACATCCTCCGCAAAAAAGGCTTTTTCTCTGATGGAACTGAACATTTTCTATTTTAATTTGTTATTTCAACCCAGAATTTTGTTTCTAAATTTTAATCGACAAAAATTTTCCACTGAAACAATTTTATTTGTAAAAGACATTTTCGGATATTTTTGTTTTATTTTTTTGTTTTATTTATTTTCATTCTGTACATTTATTTATTTATTTATTTAGTATCGAATTTTAGATTTCTTTGCTTGTCACTTTCACGTAAAAACATCATACCATTGTGTGTGTGTGTGTGTGTGTGTATATATATATATATATATATATGATGAATTTCACAATTAGACACGTGAAATGAATGAATGATGCAAACCCACAAGGAAAAAGAAAAATGATTCTAAGGCCTTTCGTGTATTCAGAAGTTATATATTCCCTGACGAGGTGCACTTCTGAATATACGAAAGACCTTTGAATTATATTTCTTTTTCCTTATGGGTTTGCATTTTATATATATATATATATATAAGAGTAAGAAAGAGTTTTGTGAGAATTGATTGCGGGGCAGTGCCAAGCTCGATTTCATTACACAGAGGTGCCTCTACGCACCTGGATATGATAGGGGTAGGCTTTCATTGCCGGAAGCAAGCAACTTTTTTAATCATATTCCGCAATGTCGACGAACGAAAGTGGCGCTAACCCGCCGCCTTCCCCTTCGCCCACCGCTAACCCCTCTCCTCCCTCTCCTCCCGGAAAAAGAAAGAATTCCGACCTAGATTTTTTCAATATTAATTTCTGTAATCAATTTTTCTAATATTAAATTTATCTTTTTTGTGAGAATCTTGTTTTATTGGTTTTAAGTTTAATATTCGGTTTTCCTTTTTTCAGAAAGACCAACTATATTTTAATTTTTCTTCATTTTGAAAAATATTTTGTAGGGTTTTTTTCTCTTTTTTTGGCAAGAGAGAGAGAATTTTCTAATTTAGATCTTTTTTTTGTTTTCATGCGAAGCATTCTCCTAATCATAACTCGAAGATTTTGTAATGAAAGCAACAAAAGTTTTTATTAAAAATACTGTGGACAACGTTTTATAGATTATATAGAGAAGAAATTACAATGATATGCAGTGTGTGTACTGTGTATATATATATAATATAATATATATATATGTGTGTGTGTGTATATATATATATATATATATGTATATATATATATATATGTATATATATACACACGAGGCTAATTCAATAAGTATCCTCACTTTTTATTTTCACATCTGATAGATTATAAATACATCACTTCTCAACATAGTCTCCCTGTTTCTCAATATACTTAGTCCAGCGATCTACAAGCTTCCTAATGCCATTACAAAAGAATGTTTTTGGCTGTGTGCGTAGCCAGTCATGCACCGCCTCCTTCAGATCATCATCGCCTTGGACTCGCTGACCTCTCAAAGCGTCTTCTAGTAGTCCAAACAGGTAAAAATCCGAAGGTGCCAGGTCTGGACTGTAGGCTGGATGGTCGAGAACTTTAAATTTAAGTTCTTGAAGGCATTTTCTAGTCTGTGCAGCGGTATGAGGGCGCGCATTGTCGTGCAACAGAATAACACCTTCCGACAATCTCCCTCTCCGTTTTGTGCGAATTGCTTGCTTTAACTCATTCCGAAGCATGTCAGAATACGATGCACTTGTTACTGCAGTTATCTAGAGCGTGGAATTACAGTAACAAGTGCATCGTATTCTGACATTCTTCGAAATGAGTTAAAGCAAGCAATTCGCACAAAACGGAGAGGGAGATTGTCGGAAGGTGTTATTCTGTTGCACGACAATGCGCGCCCTCATACCGCTGCACAGACTAGAAAATGCCTTCAAGAACTTAAATTTGAAGTTCTCGACCATCCAGCCTACAGTCCAGACCTGACACCTACGGATTTTTACCTGTTTGGACCACTAAAAGACGCTTTGAGAGGTCAGCGATTCCAAGGCGATGATGATCTGAAGGAGGCGGTGCATGACTGGCTACGCACACAGCCAAAAACATCCTTTTGTGATGGCATTAGTTTGAACTTTCTGCGCTTCACATAACCAGATTTTTCCAGTTTGAACCTCCCCTCCTTGTATAAAACCGCTTTTAAACGCCCTTGTATAAAACCGATGTTAACGCAGTTTCGAAAATGGCGTCTGACAGTGATGTGCATGGTAAACAGATAGTTGTTTGCGAGTTTTTAACCGCAGAGAAGGAAACAGTTCGGAATATTCACAAACGTCTACAAAACGTTTACGGAGATGCTGTTGTTGATCGAAGCACAGTTGGATGCTGGTCTAAACGTGTGAGATCATCGGAGATTGGGAGAGCCAGCCTCGATGATGAGCCACGCAGCGGTCGCCCGGCATCGGCTGTAACATCTCACACTGTACAACGTGCTAACATCATCATTCGATGAAATCGGCGCGTCATATAAGCTATCACTGGAGCTAGGAATTAGTGAAGGAAGTGTGAATATGATAATTCAGCAACTGGGATACTCAAAAGTGTGTTCACGGTTCGTTCCTCACGAACTGACTGAAGATCACAAAGCCCAAAGAGAAGAAATTGCTTCTGAGCCGTTGGTTAGATACGAGACAGAAAGGGATGACTTCCTTTCACGAATTGTGACTGGGGATGAGACTTGGGTACACTACTTTGAACCTGAAACAAAATGCCAATGCATGGAGTGGTATTACGCAGACTCCCCACGCAAGAAAAAGTTCAAAATAGCTCCCTCTGCAGGAAAAGCTATGGCTACCATCTTCTGGGACAGGAAAGGGGTGATTCTGGCGGACATTATGAAGAAAGGACAAACAATCAACTCAGAGGCATATATTGATACCCTACAGAGACTCCAGAGACGTATAAAGCGAGTTCGACCGGAAAGAAAACTGGAAGACGTCCTTCTTTTGCACGCTAACGCAAGACCACACAACAGTTTGCAAACAAGAGAGGCCATCACAAAAATGCGCTTGACTGTGTTACCCCACCCTCCATACAGCCCGGATCTGGCACCTTTACACTTCCATTTGTTTAGGCCAATGAAGGATGCTATTCGTGGAAGAACGTTTCAGAGTGACGATGAGGTTGCTGAGGAGGTTAAGAGGTGGCTCTAGCGGAACCCAGCGGACTTTTACCAGCAAGGAATAAAGACCCCTGTTTCGAGGTGGAGGAAAGCCGTAGAAAAGGATGGAGACTATGTGGAAAAATAAAAAAACTTGTAAAAAAGGTATGTAACTACTTGTGTACAAAATTTCTGGAACTTACAAGGAAACTTGGAAAAAAAAAAAAGGTGGAGCAAAATATATTGTTTGGTCCTCGTAATTTTCCAGAATGTTTGTTTTACTTCTAGAACCTCCGTCTTGGTCCAGGAATGAGAAATCCCAAAGTGGGAATCTAATGGAGGAAATTCTCAAAAGATCCATTCCAATTCCTACTATAGGATTCCCACTTTAAGTCCTATTTTTTTATGGAAATACCCCTCAAGCCTGCAATTGCGTCACACCCTTCTTTTCATAATTTTTAAAACCAGGAAACTCTTTTTCTGAAATCTGAAATTCTCACTTCGATCATTCCCCTTTGCCAAGTGGAACGTAGTCGAATAAATGCAGAATATGAGACATCTCATAAAGTGCCAAAAAGAGTCTTATAAAGTCATAAATTTATATTTAGTAAAACGATATCAAGTTATAATAAGGGATAAGGCTAATTACAGAGAATATCTTTTCTAATGTAATGCGATTTCGCTTTGTGAATAAATACATCACTTTCATACAGGCATCTTTGACGTCATTTTTTGACGTCGTAATTCACATTCACTTGTCTCCAATTACTGTATGAAAGTTGAGAATATTATGAAATTATTATTATTATTATTTGGACGATTTAATAACAGAATTTGCGCTTTCAATCTTTCCTCAATGTCGTTTCAGAAGTAAGACGATGATTTTTTGTTGCTATACAAAATATAAAAGGGAGAAAGGTTTTTGTCTAATTTCTTTTCCTCTTCCTTTCCTTCTGAGCTAAGTCATGGCTACATCCCAACACGGCTTCCAGTTAGGTCAAAGATGTTAAGTGATGTTGTGAATGTTCGAAAGTTGGATGGGTGCTCGTCCTCCGCGTTCAATGATGTACCAACAAGTAGATGGTTCGGATCCCATGTAAATCTGCAGGTCCCTCCATCACATGATCTTTGACATTACGACAGACGTTGAATAACCCCAAACATTATTATTATTATTATTATTATTATTATTATTATTATGAGTAATAATATTATTATTAATATTATTATTAATATTATTATTACATCTGCTTACAATAATAACATTAATTAAAACGAAGAACGGAGGGTTTAAAAAGAATGGTGTATTTTCCCTATTAACTATTAATTTCCGCTCACTTCCTCATTTTCGTGTGAGTGTTTTTCACCTAGCACTCAAAGGCACTATCATTATTTTGCCCTCGTGACTCTTTCATCTTCTCCGTTTACTTATTCATAAAATCTTCATTGCTTATAATTTCAAAGGATTACTATGTCGTTGTTTTCGAAATAATGAAGCTAACGATATCCTAATATGTACAAATATATAATAATAATATATATAATGAAGAGCAAAACAAGTCCAATTAATTCCATTTATTACTTTTAAAGCTTTCGTCCTTTAACTAACATAATCCTTAGCGCTAAAATAGGAAGTAAAACATATACAGGGTAGGGTGTTCCACTTTTATCAAGTTGTGAATTTCACTACACTTTGCTCTTCCCCGTACACCTTATGATCTGTAAAGCATATGTATCAAATTTGAAGCAAATTGAACACCATTTAGAGGTTGCACACTTATGTCACCTCTGATACCTTAGCCCTTTGTAACCAAATCTCGAGAACGTCCAAACTTCCAACATATTGTAATGTTTTCTTTTCTTTGTGGTTGCTGACCTTTTTGACATCGCTTGTCAAGGTGTGATGAGCATGAGTTCAGTTCCGGAGGAGGACAAGGTTTTCTTGTCCTCCCAGAGGGAGGACAGAATGAGTTCTTCAGTGGCTGGGGTGGATAGGAAACACACCATGCTGTCAAACGGAAAGAAGAAGCAGCTAAGAAACTTGAACTTCGAAAACGAAAGCATGCTGAAGAAGCTGAAAAGATCTCCGAGAAAATGAAGCTGGATAGCACATCCTCTAGCTCAACGGCGACAACAGATGATGCTGAAGATTTTGCTGCTCCATTGGCCTCTAAGTCACCTCGTCGTTCCAAGAACACACTTGATCCAACATTCGTGGCTACTTGGGATAGAGAACAACTCTCTATTCGACAAGCAAGCACTTCTTTCATTGCAACTGCTAAAAGTCTCGAACAAGATGTATCGCAGATTATTATTTCGCCATCAACTGTTCATCGAGCACGTGCCAAGTATCGAGAGAAAATGGCCAAACAACTTCAGGAGTCGATCTTCAAAGATCCACTTCTCCTAGTTCTGCACTGGGACAGCAAGCTACTACCCCAAGCTGCTGGCGGAAGCTCTAGAAGCTTGGAAGACAGAGTAGCTGTTGTGGTAACGGAAGGAGTTCGAGCATCTTCTTGGAGTGCCTGTTGCCCAGGCAACAAATGGCTCGAGCCGTCATCCAGGAGCTGCAACGATTTGGAATTCAGGACCGCATCATTGGCCTCTCGTTTGACACTACGGCGTCCAATACCGGACTTCTGCAAGGGGCATGTATGAGGATTGAACAACTCCTTGGTCGGTCGGTCTTGTGGTTGCCTTGCCGTCACCACATTTATGAGCTCATTTTGAAGGAGGTCTTTCATAAGTCCCTGGGGCCAACAAGTGGTCCTGAAATCCTGTTGTTTCGACGATTTCAGCAGCGTTGGGACTTTATTAACAAATATTGTTTCAAAACCATGATCGATGAAGAAGAGCCAGCCACTAGGTACTTGGAAGATGAACGAATCAGGATGGTGAGTTCTTCGTAGAGTCATTGAAAGTTCATGTCACCCGAAAGAAGATTATGAGGAACTCCTCAAGCTGTCGCTCCTTTTCTTTGGAGGCTGGGGTGGAGCTGAGTTCTCCTTCAGGACTCCAGGAGCCCATCATCAAGCCAGGTGGATGGCGAAAGCTATCTATGTGCTGAAAATGGTTTTGTTCCGGGAGGAACTGGAATTCACCGACCGAGAGGTGAAGGGATTGCACGACGTGGCCCTTTTTACGTGTTTCATTTATGTCCGGTTCTGGCACGAGGCAGTGGTCAGTAGGGCCCCGAAAAATGACCTAGACATGATTCAACTGTTGATTTCATATCCGAACAAGGACCTGGGCCAGGCTGCCTTGAGAGTTGCCAAAAGGCATCTATGGTATCTCTCGGAGACTCTAGTCGGCTTGGCTTTCCTCGATGAACGGATATCGCCAAATGAGAAAGAAAAGATGTTCCAGGCCTTGAACAAACCTGCGTCAAGGAAGGAACTCAAACGACTCGAGTGGAAAAACCTGACTTTTGAAGGCAAGGATCTGAGCAACTTCGTCACTCAAAGGACGAAGACATTCTTCGACAACTTCGGCGTCGGGGATGTCGACAACGTAGAGGAGTACACCAAAAATGACGGCTTGAGAGAGTCAGTCAACGCGCTGAAAGTCGTAAACGACACAGCGGAGAGGGGAATTGCATTAATCAAGCAATTCAATGAATCAGTCAAGGACGAGAAGCAAAAACAATTATTGTTGCGGATTGTTGAACCAATTCAAAAATTGATTCGGATTTTCTGATTTTAATACTAGAGTTTTTTATTTTCTGTGCTTCCAAGGGAGAATTCTTTTGTAACACTGAAGAAAATTTTGTATTATTAAATTGTATTGTATTGTGTAATGTGTATTGATTTCAATTTTCCAATTTTATTATTAGAGTTTTTCATTTTCCGTGGTTCCAAGGGAGAATTTTTTCGTAACACTGAAGAAAATTGTTTATTATAAAAGGTTCAAATGTGTGCAACCCATAAATATCACTTAATCGTTTTCAAAATTGGTGCACATCTTTCTTACATGAAAAGGAATAAAAGCACAAGCAAAGTGGAGAAAAATATTGACCTTCGATTTTTTTCCTCTGTACGAGTGAAACACCCTAATACAGGGTGTCCACAATGTCTTGTCACCCCACTAAAATACCAACTGATTTTCGTTTTTCTTTCAAACCCATTTGAATGTGTGATAGCGGCAATTATACGATTAAACCACGCATATTGGCTAGTACCTGGGTCCATGAGCGATCGCGTAATAGCAAAACCATTGAAAATATTCGTGCAAACTTCCAGGACCGATTCACTCGTGCGGTTCCTGCAAAAAGGACTCTGTTGAGATGGGAAAAGAAACTGTTCACAACAGGAACTCTAAAAGATAAACCAAGAACTGGCAGGACATCTATCTAAGTGTTAAATGGGTCTGAAAGAAAAAAGAAAATTATTTAGTATTTTACTGTGGTGACAAGACATTGTGGACACCCTGTATATTAGTCATTAAGAACCAAAATATTGAGACCAGAAAAAGACGCGAATTTAGATCACTAAATGAAAATGAAAAGGTTTATTGGCAGACTATAGTCGATATGACAAATATTATTAATACAATGACAGTTCACATACTAAGGATACAAATATATACACTTGATTAGAAATAATACAGTAATACTGCAGTTAAGTGGAGCTACAGATAGACGTTTTCGTACCAAGCATTCCATAGCTTAGAGCAGGGGTCCCCAACCCTGTGCCCGCGAGCACCTGGCGCCCGCCGACCCTTTTGCGTGTGCCCGCCACTGACTGACTACGATTGATAAGTTTTTATTTAAATTTTTAATAAAATGTTAAGTATGTTACATATTTTAAATATTTAGTTACTAAATATTTAAAATATGTAACATACTTAACATTTTATTAAATTTTAGTAGTTAATTACGGAAACAGATGCTCATTTATTTGAAAATAATTATTTCTTTATAAATAAATTAAGTTATCGTTTTGATAATTTTTCTAAGATTCTTAGTTAGCCCATCCTTGTTTTTTTTTTGTGAATTATGTTCATTATTTTACATAGGAATTAAATGTTTTTTTTTGTGTATTATGTTCATTATTAAGTCCAACTATAAATTTGCCTTGAAAAAGTAAATGGTGCCCGCCGCACTACCGGTAGTCTAGAATGTGCTCTTCGGCACAAAAAGGTTGGGGACCCCTGGCTTAGAGGATAAACGACAAGACTCATGGGTAGCTTGGATAATCGGGTTGGTTGATTTTTTTAATTCTTTGCATCAGACTGTATTTAGTACGTCTTCTTACCTCCGGGAAGCTCGGGACATTGCGGGTAGCAAACATTTGCGAAGCTGAGCATCTCGGGGGTAATTTATGTAAGAGTCTAAAAGACCTGTTGTACATCAAATTTAGAGTTCTGCCAGAACTTTTTTCATTATTCACCCAGAGTTGCTGTCCGTAGATATTACTGCAGAAAGTACGAAAAAGAGTGTTTTTAGCTTCACTTGTACAGAACAAAAAGTTCCTTATAGTCATATTCGCTTTAGCACTCAAGGAGCTGGTAATAGTTTGACCCAAATACTTAAACTCTTGTACTTCCTCAATTACTTCACCTTTCATTTTAAACCTACTGTAATGTCAGCTGGCTGATTATAGCCTTTAGGATGAAATTGCATAACCTTAGTTTTTGTAACATTAAAAAGAACATCATGTTTTTGCGAATACACTTCGCAGACTTTTAGTAGTCTATCCAGACCTTTAACAGAGGGACTTATTAACACCATATCACCGGCATAAACAAAGTTATTTATCCTTGCGTATCTATACAACATCCCACTGTTACCTCATTAAGTGAAGCAATTAATCCGTCAATATACACATTAAACAGCATAGGTGAGAGCAAGAAACCTTGTCACACCCCGCAAGAGGAGCCAAAACATTCGGATAGCACATTGCCCCACCTAACGGTAAAAAGATTGGTGGGAATACCAAAATTTCAATAAGTTCAATATGTATATGGGAATCTTCCTGTCTTCTAGTTTTTTAAATAAAATATTGTGGTTCACTCTATCGTATGCCTTACTTATATCTAAGAAACAGCTATAAATAGTTGAATTACTGTCAATGTATTTAGAAACTGTTTCTTTAAGAACATAGATACACAGATCAGTTGAGTGGGACTTTTGAAAACCAAACTGATTAGATGTCCATAGGTAATCATTTAATCGGAGTAACAAGAGTTTTTCTAGTAGTTTCGAAAAGCAGGAAGCGACAGCAATAGGCCTGTAATTATTGCTATGTAATTATTATGTAATTATTATTATGCCTGTAATTATTACTAAAGTTAAAAAACCAGAAAGACAACACTCAATTCAAGAATTAAAATAATTAAAAAAATTAAAATAATTAAAAACAGTGTATAGTAAACCTACATTTCAGTAGTGAGCTTAAAATTTGACATATTTGCACCTTTGAAATACGCAGTGGCGCTCATAAATATTTGTACAGAGAAATATTTCGGTTACATTCGTCCTTATCTTTTGTACCATGCACAGGATAGCTATGAAAAGTTTACCGTTCGTTTGGAAAATTTTAACAAATAAAACAATAGGTTCAACTCCAACATAAGATGTAAAATATCAAAGAATAAAAAAAGGCTAAAATGCAAAAGTTTTTGTACATTTATTTACAAAATTATTTAATACTTTGTTCACCATTTGCTTGAATGACTTCAATGATTCGTTTTGGGTATTTTTCTACAAGGTTTCAACATCTCTCAGCAGAAATTTTAGTCCATTCTTCTAAGGAAAATTGTTGCAATTCATTCAGATTCGAAGGGTTTCTCTTGCGGACAGCTTTTGTCAAATTAAACTATAAATTTTCGAATAAATTGAGATTTGGGCTTTGACTGGGCCACTCGAGAAGCTTGAAATTCTTTTGTAAGCTACTTCATGGTGCTCTTACTGTTTTGTTTTGGGTCATTATCTTTTTGCAGTACCAAATTGCATGCAACCCATTCGCAACTCCCAAACTGAAGGCAATACATTTTCGTCCAAAATTTCCTGATATTTCTTCAAATTCAAGATTTCACTGATGACAACAAGCTTTCCTGGATCAGAAACACTAAAGCATCCCCAAACAAGCAAACTAACATCACCATGTTTAACCGTAGGAAGAATGGTTTTTTACCTTGAATGCAGTATTTGATTTTTGCTAAACATACCGCTGCTCATTGTTCTCAAATAATTCAGTTTTGGTTTCGTCTGTCCAGATAACTCTTCCAGACTGCAAATCCATCATTTTGATGATCCTTGACGTACTTTAAACGAGCTTCTTTGTGCGCTTTTCGTCGCAAAAGTTTCCTTCGTGTAACTCTTCCATGTAAATCATTCTTTCTCAATATACAACGTACAGTAGAGGGATGGACATCGATCTTAGGCAGTCTTAATGTTTGACAAATATCACCCGCAGTCACTCGTGGATTGGTAGCAGCTATTCTTTCAATCCGTCTAGCTGTACATACTGAAATCTTGCAAGGTCGTCCACATTTTGGTAGAGTTTGGATTGTTCCAAAGTATTTCCATTTCTTTATAACTGCAGAAACCGTCGTAAATGAAATTCGAAGTTGTTCTCCTATCTTTCTTTAACTCTTTCCAGACTTGTGTGCAGCAATAACAGACCTCTTAAGATCTGTAGACAACTGTTTACCACGACGACCCATTGTCCCATGCTTGTACAGTAGGGTGGCTCAAGAACATAAGGTAAAAATAAATATCAGATATATTTCGCTCCACATGGTTGTTTCTGTTTCATTGACTAAAAAACTCTGCATGCCAAAAACTATGCAGATTGGAGTATATTTAGAGGTCGCTCACTTTTTGCTACTTCTTGGTAGAGCCCAGAAATCTTGATGTTGTGTAGAGGATAGGTGCTAGTGTTGTAAATTATTACATATATAAATCGGTTTGTTTGTGCTACGTTTTGCATTTATTGTAATTAATTAAAAATACTCTACTTCCTGAGTTGTGGATTAAATTAGTGCGCCTATTAGAACACGTGGACTCTAGCGAAAACATGATTAAACGAATAAACGTGTTTACTCTCGTGGTGAACGGTTCACCTCTACCCATCCAACTCCGTCAGCTGTCCCCATTGCTTCAGTTCTTTCGTGTCTTTCGTAGTATGAGTATCACCAGACAGTTACTATGTATAAATAATAGATGAGTTCATGTTGCACCTTGCATGTCATACAAATAGTAATTTCATCTCTAAGTTAGGTTAAGCCTCTACGATTTTAATAATAAATTTTAGTTTTAAATAAAATGATCGTTGGAAAATATTTTCGAATTATTCGAATGTTCGAAGTTTTTTAAGTATATTTAAGGAATAATAGCAATCAAAATATTACTAATCGCATCATCATTAAACAGAGAAGACGTTGTAAAAATAACTCGTTATTTAATTTCTTATTGTACTTTGTAATTTTCTTAAAAGTGTAAGTTTATTGAATGCGAAACTAGAGAAGTTTTAGTTCCGGTTTCACACACACACACACACACACACACACACACACACACACACACACACACATATATATATATATATATATATATATAGAAAGAGAGAGAGAGTTGCTATAGAGAGCTGCTTCAGCTATGTCACGTTTTCCTCGGGGGATCCTCCAACAGAAGACCATGCTTCCGTGCACCCGGCACGATGCATCACGCGGGGTGGATGGACAAGGCCATCTACTCACTGAAGATCTTCCTATTCAAGGACCAGACAAAGCTAACGGCGCATGAGAGGGCTGGCATAACAAACATTTGTCTTTTTGTCTCTCGTCTACGCCCGCTACTGGTATGAGGCCCCAGTCCCAGAAAAAGCACCCTTCAATGACATTAACCTACTCGCCCTCCTGCACGAGTACCCTGTGCGTTCCGTCAAGGACGCGGCGGTCAAGGCGTTCTGCCGCCACTTATGGTACTTTTCCAAACTCCTCGCGCCCCTCGCCCTCTTCGACGATCGCGTTAAAGAGAAGACTAAAGCAGCCATGGTCGGCAACTTCTCACTTCCTCCGAACCCTAAAGCTCCCAAGCGGGTGGATGAGAAGGAGTTCGATCATCGCACACCTTTAGAAGCGTACATCACAAGCCGTTCGTTGAAATTGTTGAACCTTCTCTCCGTGAACGGCCAAGAAGAAGCTAAGGCGTTCTTGTCGACGCCACCAGCCCTCTGGCCAACGGACCCAATGTATCAGGCATTGAAGGTCAAAGTGAAACTCCTCAAGGTCGTCAATGATAGTGCTAAACGTGCTGTTTCTCTTATCACATCATACAACGCCGCACTGACGAAAGACGAGACTCAGAAACAATACTTGTTGCGGCTCATCAGCAGTCACCGCAAAAACTTACCGGTTTTAACGAAGACGGTACTGAACGTCAAGAAACAGGTTGTTTGAGATGTTTTATATCTCATGAACGAGATTGAAGTTCCTCTATATTATCCGATGTGATACAAGTGTTGTTATTATTGTTTTTCATTTCATTGCTATTATACAAATAACTTAATAAGGGATTATGAAAAATTAAAAGTTATTTTTTTACAATTTTGTTTCAAGCACCAAAAATGTAGCAAAAGTGAGCGACCTTTAGATTTTCTCCGATATGCCTAACTGTTTGCGTGCTTCATTAGTTTTTTATATGTAACAAGAAGAAACTTGTGGAAATAAACATTTCTATAATTCAGAATTGCCAGTAGTGTCTAATCAATAAACAGCCAATTAAGTCTGATGAAAATTTTATATTCTTCAAGCCTAAGGCGGACACGCAAAGTATTAAATAATTTTGTAAATAAATGTACGAAAACTTTTGCATTTTAACATTTTTATTTTCCTCAAATAAATCTGGTAAATTTTCAATCATCACGAATGGCAGTAGATTTGCTCTTCCATTGCTAAAACCAATAGTCAGGAGTACACCTGAACTAAACGATCACATCCTTTTTCACGATCTCAATATTCTTAGATAAAAATTTTTCCCATCAACCAACTAAGCTTCCTGTTTCATATTAGGCGTTTTGAATCACTCGCATTTCATTTCATCTTTATAGTGTAATTTGTAGAGATGTTTTTCAGATTTAAATTTAAGTTCAAATTAGAATTTATTGTGACATTTATACAATTACTATAACTAGGCAAGTCCTTTTGTTTTTAACTGTTTTTAATTGTTTAAATTCTTGAATTGATTGTTGTCTTTCTCTTTTCCAACTTAGAATCTTTAATGTAAAACTCAAAATTTAGTGGTATAAATTCTTTTTTTTTTCTAGTTTCATGATATTGTTGGTTCTTAATGACGAACATACACGTTTTACTTCGTATTTTAGCAATGAGGATGATGTTAGTTTAATGTCAAAAGCTTTGAAAGTAATAAAAGTAATAGGATTACGTTTTCCACGTAACAAACCCTTCAGCAATATATATATATATTATATATATATATATATATATATATATATATATATATATATATATATATATTATATACAGCTTAAGAGCAGCATTAATTGCAGAACAGGTGTCTCATTACAGTGTCATTATCGGAGGCACAGCTTTGCAAAACCGACTCTCACTTAAATCGAAATTTAGTTCATAAAAATCGATTGCTCATTAAATGTTGTACTTAACATTAAAACCTCAGTTTTATCTGGACAGTAATATATATATATATATATATATATATATAACCTTTATAACTTTTGGTTAGCTTCCGCCCGAATTGTTCATTCTGACGAAGGTCAAGCTTTTCATTCCACCTTAGACCTACTGTTTAACGTGGAATCAGACCACGCCCCACCAACAGCCAGCGTCTTAACCACTAGGCCACCCAGCCTCAGCCGGGTGACCCAGGGTACCATTTATCTACCAACCACTTTCTTTATTGTGTGGAAGGATGAACAGCTGGGTTTTGCTGCCCGCCGGTTGACGTCACCGGGTCTCGATCGATCCCGGGCCGAGGGATTCGTAGTCAGCGACGCTAACCACTACTCCACCGAGGCGCTGTGTATATATATATATATATATATATATATATATATATATAAAGTGGCACTGTACAGACATCTTCGCTCGCTGTCATGACTTGCATAACAATTCCTTGTTCCCTCGATTTTCTCTCTACTGCCTCAAACAAGGTACTCATTTTTTTCAACCAAGATGCGCATGGGAGCAATGCGTCACCAACGAGATGATGACGTCATGGCATTATACGCGACACGCGACCTGCTTCCAACTTCAGTTTTGTGCTCGCCTTCACCATGTAACAGATTATTATGCCTGGGCATATTTTTCATTCCCTTTTCAACCGTAAACACTCCAATTCATTCAAGTTATTGCGCAATCAATTGTCCTTCAGTGCAATAACATTTAATTTGAACAATTTGTGCATATTTAACTGCATATTCAGTTCAACCATTTGTAATGTTATTTCATCGTGACAGTTATCATTTTTTTTTGTTAATTAAAGGAAAAAAAACAGCTCAATTTATTCTTTACTTTATGTTCATTAAAAACAATTGGTGACCTCGTCATTAATAACTACACCTAATTAATTATAGTACTAGTAACAAGGCACCATATATATATATATATATATATATATATATATATATATATATATATATATATATATAATACACACCTTAGCTAACCTTGGTTTTGCTTCCGCCCGAATTGTTCATTCTGACGAAGGTCAAGCTTTTTGCCCACCTTAGACATACAGCTTCACGTGGAATCCGAACCAAGACACACCACAGGTGGTTAGAAATTACGAAGTCCTTGCCCGGACTCGATCTCACGACCTCCGATCAGCAGCAGCCCAGCGTCCAGGCCAGTGGTTCCCAACTATTTTTAGGCTAACGCTCCTTTATGTCCATCAGTATTTGCTGGTGCCCCCTCATAAAGATAATAAGGATAAGGGATAAGTGATAAGGGATTTATTAATAGAAGGTGACAATTTTACAGTTTCCTAGCGCCCCCTAAGATTCTCAAACGCCCCCTGGGAGGCGGTGGCACCCACCTTGGGAACCACTGGTCTAGGCCATCTAGGCCGCAGTGGTTCCCAACCGGTTTTGGCTTATGGCCCCCTTAGGAACCTTATTTTTTCCTGTGGCCCCCATAAGCATTATTTTCAGTAGGTAATATGCAGATTTAACTCTATTTTACAAAATAACATTTTCCTGTGGCCCCCTTCAAATGTGCCATGGCCCCCAGGGAGCCATATGGCCCCCGGTTGGGAAGCACTGAATTTATTATTATTATTCTAGGGTACCCATTTATCTACCAACCTATTTTTTCTGAAAGGATGAATTACTGGGTAAGCTGCGCGCCGTCTGCTTTCGCCGGGAATCGAACTCGGGGCCAATGGATTTGTAGTTAGCGATGTTGACCACTACACTATCGAGGCGCATATATATTAGGGTGGCCATTATTTTTGAACTTTCGATATTTTATTGGGGTATCCCGTGTATTTGTGAAGATTAGCGAAAAACTGATCTGGACCAATTTTTTGTAAAATACATTCAAATTTAGAGGTCGCTACCAAGATTTCAAAGTTTTATCCTGTACAGTGTTTCAACCCACTCAAACTTGTTGAAACGATTTAGTTGATCTCTCCGTTGAAGTCGGATTAATTTTGATTCATTTAATTTATTTCTGTGATGGGTTAATAAATACTTAATAACTTACTCGTTCTTCTCTCGTTTCAGATTAGCATATTTTTTGTAAATTAAGATAATGTAAGAAGTCTTTCTTTTGGTATAAAAGGTTTGGAATAAAAAAAAGTAAATTTAAATTAGATATTAGTAATAACTTTTTCTTACTTGATGAAACAATGGAAGAAGGATTTAGAATTTTGGAAGCCTTCATTGAAGTGGTAAGCTAAAATATATTTTCTCTTGTAATACTAATTGTTTGAATTCCAAAAATTAATTTGAATAGGTATTATTACTAATACTAACAGTCTGCTTATTGTATCCTTTTTTAGAACCCCAACTGGGTAGGAGTACCCAAAGTTTTGTTATGATTACCCGCGCACTCACTTTTCAAGAAGGGTGAGTTCATTAATTTATTTTTTTTTATTTTTGGAACTATATAAAAGTTTTCTGAAATACACAATTAGTTATTTGATGTAACGGGAGTAAAGCGATTATTTCTTTTACCTTCCAGCTTCCGATTCTCTGCTTCACTAATGTCAATGCTTTCTGCTCTTAATGTATCATTGCAGACTCGGAAGGCCACGGATATTTGGCTTGTAGGCCCTCACCAATCCCAGTTTCTGGCGTGAAGTTTCCATTCAATGAGAAGTGATGGCTCTTATTTTTTACTATCATCAGAATGAGAAAGAGACGGTTCGTTCAAATGCCTCCTCCGTCGCGGATGCCGTTCTGGAAGTGTGGGACAGAGCTAAAATTCCTGCGCGGTTCAAGAAGCACATAGTTAACAAGGTCAAGAAATTCTTCGATGAGTGGAAAAAAAACTCGAGAAGAACAAAGAAAATAAGGCGAAGCGGTCACACACCCTGAAAGCCAGGGAGGAGAGCTTCAAAGAGAACCTGGATTATCTTTTTGACGTCGCCCACGCTGAAACACTGAAGATAATGTCAATCGAAGGGGACAAGGGGTTCCTCTTATCACAAAGAGAGAAAAGACGTCTAGGCAAAAATGGAAGCGATGGACAACATTGGCCAGAAAGGAGAAGAAGAGGAAGAGAGAGGAAGAAGTGCAGGAATGACGCGTCAAAGAGAAACAGCGTCAGAAAGAAGACGGAGACGGGACATTGACCATGACCAGTTCATTTAGTACTGATGGGACTGATACCGATGACAAAGATTTCGCTGTTCCAGGTCCCTCCACAGCTAGGTCATCTGTACCCCTGAAGTGAGATCGAGCAACCTTTCTCAGTCCTGGATTGGTAGAAACACTGGACCGCACCAAAGTGAGTATCCAAAAAGTCACTTTTCTCGTGACTTCAGTTGTGGATAGTTTGGGTCATGACATCTCAGGCTTGAGTTTGAAATGTTCGTCGACTCAGAGGCAGCGAGCAAAACTCCGGGAGGAAATTGTACGGACAATCAAGGAGTCATTCGATCCGACCCAGCCCTTGACTGTCCATTGGGATGGAAAGTTGCTTCCAGAAATGACTGGGAATGAGACTATGAATCGACTCCCAATTTTTGTGTCCAGAGGAGGGGAGGAGCAACTTCTCGGAGTTCCCAAGCTGGGGCGTGAAATTGGTGTGGCAATGGTCACTGCAGTGGAAAAGTGGAGAAGGCAATCCGATCCTGGAAGATTGAAAGCATGATACAAGCCATGTGCTTTGATACCACGGCCTCTAATACTGGGAAACCTAATGTAGCCTGTGTCCTTCTTGAAAAGAAGTTGGAGAAAAACTTACTCTACTTCCGCTGCAGCCATCACATCTTCGAGGTGGTGCTTGAGGCAACCTTCTCAGCTTGCATGAGGACATTAACTGGGCCAGACATACTGTACATCTTGCTCTTCAAGTGATTTCGGGATAAGTGGGGATTCCCGGACAAAGAAAAGTTCCGATACTTCAGCTTCCGCTGTCTCGGATATCCGTAACGAAATTTTTGCGTTCATTGAAGAAATGCTCCGGACTCAGCAACCCAGAGATAACTATAGGGAATTGGTGACGATTTATCTCCAGGAGGGAAGCATCGCGCCAGGTGGATGGCAAAAGCCATCTACGCTCTCAAAGTCTTCATGTTCCAAGACCAGTTTAATCTCACGGTCAGAGAGAAGGGCTTGATGCGAAGACTTTGCATATTCGTGTCCATCATTTACATCAAAGCATGGTACCGAGCCCCTCTCCCAGCTCCTACAGCTCCTCCAGTCTCTTTGTGCCTACAAGACTTCGGATCCACAGGTGACGAACACCACAATGAAGAAGTTCATTCACCGGCTTTGGTATTTGTCTGAGGAGCTCGTCCTTTCGCCTTCTTCAACGATAATGCGTCCGTGGAGACCAAGCGCCGTATGGTCCAAGCTCTCGACAACTACGGGAATAAGGATAGAAAGAACAGAGCAACAGTCGAGGAGAAGGACTTGGAGACAAAGGCCAAAGCACTGGAGAACTTCGTCAAGACCAACAGACTCCATTTTTTCGAAACCATGGACCTGAAATCGGACTCCTTCCTCTCCAAGGATCCAGGTCAATGGGAACAAGACGAAGAGTTCTTGAAGGGGAAAGAAACATGCAAATAGCTGCGGGCCGTTAAAGACATCGTGGAACGCGGTGTGGCCTTCATAGAAGAATTCAACCGGCTTCACATCACAGATGGGGGGGGGGGGGGGGAATTTGCCCTGAAAATTTTCAGGGTGCCCTGATTTCCGCATAAGTACTATGTGTAGCATAAAATAACACAAAGGTTAGAGTATGAGTAACGTATATTAAAGCCTTTTTGATATAAAAAACATTACAATTTACAAAAATGAGAGAAAATTTTGCTACAACATTTTTAAATGACAAGCAAAACTACGGTATTGCAGTTGATATAGAATTCAGTAAGTCCTCAACTTACGTTTTAATTATTAACTACAAGTATAGTAGCAAGTAATTAATTCACCTCAAGAAGTAAAAAAAAAAAAAAACGGAATGTCAGGAAAAATCTACCCTGAAAATTTCAGTATTTGCCCTGAAAATGCTCAATATTTGCCCTGAAAATGCTCAATTCCCTTGTCCTGAGGGAGGCTGCCGCCCCCCTCCAGACCCCCCCCCCCCCGCCTCATATGCTTATGGTTGCACTTGAGGAACATCACAGTGATGTAGTCAAGACTACCATGGCCGAGACCAAGACCAGAAAATAGTCTCAAGACCGGTCTCAAGTCCTACATCACTGATATATACAGGGTGGCGCAAAAGTCAAGAACCATAGGCACATTTTATTAAATTATAATAAATGTTCGAATTGGTGGCCTTCCACTTGGAGACATTTTCTGACGCGTTGAATGCATGATGTTTGAACATTCCTTAACACATTGGTACTGATTTTGGCACACTCAGATGTGATTTTATCCTTTAAAGGACGTATGGTTCTGGGTCAATCGGCATAGACTACCGACTAGAGATGGCCCCACAAGAAAAAGTCAAGAGGCGTGAGGTCTGGAGACCTAGGTGGCCATTCTACGGGCCCTTGCCGTCCGATCCACTTGCTTGGGAATGTTTCATCTAAAGAGCTCCGGACGATGGTTGCGAAATGTGGTGGTGCACCATCCTGCTGAAACCACATCTCCGCCCGTTCTGCCAATGGAATGTCGTCCAGTATGGGCATTAGAAATGCTTGCAGCATATGCAGATATGTTTCACCTGTTACATTGCCGTCGAAAAAGTATGGACCAATTAACCGATCCCCCCAGAGCGCAGCCCACACCATAATTCGTGGATCGAATTGCACATGTCCTTCCTCCATCCAGTGGGGGTTCTCATTGGCCCAATAGCGCGCATTATGGTTATTGACACGACCGCTGAGGTGAAATATCGCTTCGTCGCTGAACATGATCCTTCGTTGAAGCTGTCGATGTTGTAGAAACCACTGGCAGAACTCTACACGACAGTCTGTGTCTTAACCGTGCAGTTCCTGAACGAGTTAGACTTTGTAGGGGTGGAAACGATTTGTTGTAAAAATTCGTTGAATGGATCTTCTGGAGACACCCGTTTCCTGGGATAATTTTCTTAAGGACTTACTTGGGCTGTTTTCGAGGTGATTGAATACCGTTAGTGATGTTGCTGCATCGGTTGAACTTTTTGGCCGGCCACTACGTGGTCGATCATGAACACTTCCCGTTTCTTTGAAGCGAGTGAACAGTTTTCCAACTGATGTTTGAACAACTGGCGGCCTCTCAGGGCGTTTGTCATTAAAAGCAGTAGCAACTGATCAGTGTGTGTTACCACGCCTTGCACACATTAAAACTATCTCCACCCGTTCATCTATTGTCAATTTCTGTGCCATAGGTTCAACAACAAATCTGAAAAGAACAAAACACATATTAAAACACAAATTATTGAAATGTACCTATGGTTCCTGACTTTTGCGCCACCCTGTATATATATATATATATATATATATATGTATATATATATATATATATATATATATATATATATATATATATATATACACACACGAGGGTTGTTCAAAAAGTAAGTTTGCAAGGTTAATTACCTTGCATTATGCATAGTACAGTAATGGTGTTGGTAGTACAATATTTTATTAGGCATGTGTAGCAACACTGCAGAGTGGCAACACTATTTGTAATGTGGTTTATTTGTAGTTAAAAATAGCTGCTCTTCTAGGCATGTGGTCCCCAGACGAGGTGCTTGCTGTGATTCGATTTTTAAACGCTAAAAATGTTTCCGCTGCAGAAATTCATCGCCAACTTGTTGAAGTGTATGGAGAGAATGTTTTAAGTCGACAAAGTGTATCAAAGTGGCGTGCAAAGTTTCGGGAAAGAAGGCAGAGTACCAGTGATGCGCGTAACATTCCATCTCTTACTTGGAACCATATCCAACATTGTTCATGACAACTTGGGTTCAACAAAGTCTTGTTAACGGATAATCACAAGACTCAAAGAATGGCCTGCAGTCTTTCCTTTCATCAGCGGTATTCGGCCGAAGGTTTGCATTTCCTTGAGCGCATTGTGACAGGCGATGAGACCTGGGTACATCATCACACACCAGAGTCTAAACGGGCGTCCATGGAATGGACACATCCGGGGTCACCACGAACCAAATAGTTCAAGATCGCACCATCAGCTGGTAAGGTGATGGCAACGATTTTTTGGCACCATGAAGGCGTTTTGCATGTTGAATTCTTGCAAAAAGGGATAACAATAAATGCCACTTCTTATTGTGAAACTTTACAGCGACTCCGGACGGTTATCAGAAGAAAGCGTCCCGGGTTGCTTACTGCAGGTGTGGTATTCTTGCATGATAATGCGCACCCTCACACTGCAAATCAAACACGCCAACTTTTGGAATCGTTCTACTGGGAAGTCATGGATCATCCCCCCAATAGCCCTGACCTTGCACCAAGCGACTTCCATTTGTTTCCAGCCCTAAAGGAACACCTCGAAGGTAAACAATTTCAAAACGATCCTGATGCAGAAGCGGCCGTACGAAACTGGTTAAAAACTAAGGACCCTACATTTTACTCGACCGGCATCGGAAAGCTTGTCCCATGCTACAACAAATGTGATTATGTAGAAAAGTAGTAATAAGTTGTTATGGAAATACTTGTAATAATTACTTGCATTGCAATGAAACAGTTTCTTCAGAACACCTTGTAAATTTACTTTTTTGGACAACCCTTGTATATATATACAGTATATGAAACTCAACCTAACTTAATTTAATTTAACATTCCTTAATCTAGCTGAAACTAAAGGGACACGAGAAAATACCAGTATAGGGCTTCGATAAATATGAACAAATTATTTTTTTTGAAGTCTGGGATGGCTTGATGAGTTGAGGTCGATGAGTTTTTACTGCGTAATTCAGGTTCAAGCACTACTGGTTCACAGTCTCTAAATTAATTTTCTCTCTCTCTCTCTCTCTCTCTCTCTCTCTCTCTCTCTATATATATATATATATATATATATATAATATATATATATATATATATTAGGTCATCCCATAAGTAATGCGGCATTTTAAAAAAAATAATAAATTTCCCATTTTTATCATTATTTTACGGATAGAAATCAAACTCTTTGAAGTTATTTATATTTAAATAAATATTTATTTAAATATAAATAACTTCAAAGAGTTGTTTGATTTCTATCCGTAAAATAATGATAAAAATGGAAAAAAAAAAAAATTAAAAATGCCGCATCACTTATGGGATGACCTAATATATATACAGTATATATAAGAAGGCCACTCAATATATTTTGCTCCACCTTTTTTTTTTTCCAAGTTTCCTTGTAAGTTCCAGAAATATTGTACACAAGTAGTTACATACTTTTTTTACAAGTTTTTATTTTTAAACATAGTCTCCATCCTTTTCTACGACTTTCCTCCACCTCGAAACAAGGGCCTTTATTCCTTGCTGGTAAAAGTCCGCTGGGTTCCGCTGGAACCACCTCTTAACCTCCTCAGCAACCTCATCGTCACTCTGAAACGTTCTTCCACGAATAGCATCCTTCATTGGCCTAAACAAATGGAAGTCTGAAGGTGCCAGATCCGGGCTGTATGGAGGGTGGGGTAACACAGTCAAGCGCATTTTTGTGATGGCCTCTCTTGTTTGCAAACTGTTGTGTGGTCTTGCGCTAGCGTGCAAAAGAAGGACGTCTTCCAGTTTTCTTTCCGGTCGAACTCGCTTTATACGTCTCTGGAGTCTCTGTAGGGTATCAATATATGCCTCTGAGTTGATTGTTTGTCCTTTCTTCATAATGTCCGCCAGAATCACCCCTTTCCTGTCCCAGAAGATGGTAGCCATAGCTTTTCCTGCAGAGGGAGCTATTTTGAACTTTTTCTTGCGTGGGGAGTCTGCGTAATACCACTCCATGCATTGGCGTTTTGTTTCAGGTTCAAAGTAGTGTACCCAAGTCTCATCCCCAGTTACAATTCGTGAAAGGAAGTCATCCCTTTCTGTCTCGTATCGAACCAACGACTCGGAAGCAATTTCTTTTCTTTGGGCTTTGTGATCTTCAGTCAATTGGCGAGGAACAAACCGTGAACACACTTTTGAGCATCCCAGTTGCTGAATTATCGTATTCACACTTTCTTCACTAATTCCTAGCTCCAGCGATAGCTCCTTATATGTGACGCGCCGATTTCATCGAATGATGGTGTTAGCACGTTGCACAGTGTGGGATGTTACAGCCGATGCCGGGCGACCGCTGCGTAGCTCATCATCGAGGCTGGCTCTTCCTCTCTCCGATGATCTCACACGTTTAGACCAGCGTCCAACTGTGCTTCGATTAACAACAGCATCTCCGTAAACGTTTTGTAGACGTTTGTGAATATTTCCAACTGTTTCCTTCTCTACGGTTAAGAACTCGATAACAGCTCTATTTACGAAGCACATCACTGCCAGACGCCATTTTCGAAACTACGTTAACCATCGATTTTATACAAGGACGTTTAAAAGCGGTTTTATACAAGGAGGGGAGGTTCAAACTGGAAAAATCCGGTTATGTGAAGCGCAGAAAGTTCAAACTTACCGCCCAAAAGATATTTCAGCCCGATGGCCTATTACTTAGCTAAGAAAAAAGGGTGGGGCAAAATATATTGAGTGCCCCTAGTGTGTGTGTATATATATATATATACATTCAACTGCAAAGAACACGCAGTATAAATAACGTAAAGAACGACGCTTGTATAGGAGATATTCCGCGCAAGACGAGAGAGAGAAAACGGTACTTCATTTTTTCATTTGTTCCGTTTTCTCTCTCTCGTCTTGCGCGGAATATCTCCTATACAAGCGTCGTTCTTTACGATATATATATATATATATATATATATATATAGAGTAAACTACTAGAAAAACTATTGTTACTACAATTAAATGATTACCTATGGACATCTAATCAGTTTGGTTTTAAAAGGTCCCAGTTAACTGACCTGTGTATCTATGTACTTAAAGAAACAATACCTAAATACATTGACAGTAATTCAACTATTTATAGCTGTTTCCTAGATATAAGTAAGGCATATGATAGAGTGAACCAAAATATTTTATTTAAAAAACTAGAAGACAGGAAGGTTCCCATGTACATATTAAATTTATTAAAATTTTGGTATTCCCACCAATCTTTGACCATTAGGTGGGGCAATGTACTATCCGAATGTTTTGGCTCCTCTTGCGGGGTGAGACAAGGCTCCTTGCTCTTCCCTATGCTGTTTAATGTGTATATTGACGGATTAATTGCTTCATTTAATGAGGCAACAGTGGAATGTTGTATAGATAACGCAAGGATAAATAATTAGTTTATGCCGGTGATATGGTGTTAATAAGTCCCTCTGTTAAAGGTCTCGATCGGCTACTAAAAGTCTGCGAAATGTATTCGCAGAAACATGATATTCTTTATAATGTTACAAAAATGCAATTTCATCCTAAAAGCTGTAATCAGCCAGCTGTTATTAGGTTTAAAATAAAAGGTGAAGTAATTGAGGAAGTACAAGAGTTTAAGTATTTGGGTCAAACTATTACCAACTCCTTGAGTGATGACTCGGATATAAGAAAACACTCTCGAAGCCTTTGTGCTAAAGCGAATATGACTATAAGGAACTTCTGTACAAGTGAAGCTAAAGACACTCTCTTTCGTACTTTCTGCAGTAATATATACGGACAGCAACTCTGGGTGAATTTTAAAAAAGGTTCTGGCAGAACCCTAAATTTGCTGTACAACAGGTCTTTTAGACTCTTACATAAATTACCCCCGAGATGCTCAGCTTCGCAAATGTTTGCTACCCGCAATGTCCCGAGCTTCCCGGAGGTAACAAGACGTGCTCAATACAGTCTAATGCAAAGAATTAAAAAATCAACGAACCCCGATTATCCAAGCTATCCATGATCCTGCTGTTTATCCTCTAAGGCCTAAGCTATGGAATTCTTGGTACGAAAATGTCTGTCTGTAGCTCTATTTAACTCTGACATTACTGTATTAGTTCTTATCAACTGTATATATTTCTATCCTTAGTATGTGAACTGTCATTGTATTAATAATATTTGTCATATGGACTATAGTCTGCCAATAAACCTTTTCATTTTCATTTTTTATTTCATATAACAAGAACCGCTTCTGAAGAGACTTGTTCAAATAAAACAGAAACAAAAGAAGAAGAGCTGGCCTCGATAAAAGCGAGTAAAATTGGAACAGAAAATACAATACCTCACAGAAACAAATTTCGTACCAGCCGAAGGGTTTTAAAGGTTAGGAGGTGGGGCCACCAGTTTGACTTTCGTGTGAAGAGAGACCGACGCACGAAACAACTACAAGGTGAGGTTACAAGGAAAGAAGAGGTGCTGAGGGGTCGCTTGAAAGAAACAAGTACATATGAAAAATAGGTAACAGCTCAAAACAAAGAAGACAATAATAGATGGTTCATATGTAAGTTTTATTAACAAAAACTTATGTAAACAACTAAACATAGTTCCTTGCGTATGTATTACTATCCAAAGAAAGGTATCAACATGAGGAAGAAATGAACCTGTTAATATATGGTAAAACCTGTTGATATTTTTATTCAGATATGTGTAAGTTATCTGTAACAGAAATAAAATGTGTAAACTTGGCATGTCCTCACTTTCAAGACAAAGGGTCTGAAATGAGAGATTGAAAAGAAACATCGGGTACAAATTTTAAGTGGTGCTGCAAACAGGAGCAATTCAGTGAAGAGAAAGTTTTTTAGAGGAATGATCAGAATCCTAACACAAACACGGAATTTTGCCCTTGATCAGAATCCCCTGTACCATATACAATAGCAAAATATAAAGTACCAACACGAAAGTACACCCACAACACTTTCAGCAGACGATACAACATTCAAATCACAAATCCCCAAAACAGAAAATAAATGCAAACAAACATTAAAATACAAAGAAATTGTGAACACACGAAATGAAGGAGGCATTGATCGCAAACAGCATCTGGTTAAAAAAAATCAAGTTTAAAGTACCTGCCAATCCTTTCCAATTAATATATGTAAATATTCAGGGATACGTAGCCAATCCCACAACACTTAAGAGAGGAAGCAAATGGGAAATGATCCGTTCATGAGGGACACAACTTCATAAATACAAAATTAGATGTGAAAATTAAAATGACGACTTCGAAGAAGAAATAAAAAATAAATATATATTTAGCGCGGAGGAAAAGGAAAATTAATGCTGTCAATATCTTAAAAATATCTACACAGGCAAACTGATGGTAAGCACGTATAAGAGCGCGAGTGAAATACTTATAATGGAAATTGAAGTATTAAGTTTGCTTATCATACAACGCAGATTTGGGAGAGGAAATATGAACTCGCAAGGAGTTAATTATGTACTCCATTTCCGAAGGAAATTAGCTAATCAGGGACTCACATTTACTCCGAACCAAAATTATGACACGAACATTTCTTGGAATAACATTTGGCTTAATTATAGGACTTTATTTGAGTGTACATGCTTGCTTATCGAATCTTAAATTCCTTCGAGAGAAAGAAGGGCTACGTCGTACCCAATGTCGTAACACCGCTTCTCGTTGATCAGCGAAGTTAAGCGATATTGGATAATATAATTCAGCATTTAAAAACGCTTTAAAGAAATAATTAACTATTTATCGGTGAAGTTTTATTATTTCAAAGTTCAGGAAGTTCTTATCATTATAGCTCTAGCCACATTATCGAACAATGCATCAAAGTACAAATAGGAATAAAGAAATAATGACTAATAATAATACTAATGGCTAATAATAATAATAATAATAATAATAATAATAATAATAATAGCTTTCACATTACAGATTAATTAAAGTTTGCTTTTAAGCATAAAAAAACGGTAATATAATAGAGTTAATATAATTTTTGTAAAAATATAGTTGTAGTCACTGATCGTGAATAGTACAGTTTGGTATTCTCTTTTTTTTTTGTTCCAGATATGTGCTTTCGTTTATAAGGGAAAAAAAATCGGTCTTTGGCAGATACTGCAAATATTGTATATACTGTACAGTATACGACTGATGAAACATCATCTTTTTATTTCAATATATATATATATATATATATATATATATATATAATATATATATATATATATATATATATATATATATCTTTATATTTTTTATTATATTTTTTATATATATATATATATATATATATATATTATTTTATATAATATTTTATATTATTTTTTTATTTATATATATATAAAAGAGGAAGTTTGTTTATTTGTTTAGTTGTTCGCTATAGAAAACCAAACGGTTGAACTTACAAATTTTAAAATAACTTCATAATAACCAGTTTTTTACAAGGAATCTAATGGTGCTATTTATTTTGTATTTGGTGTAGTATTTAATGACGAAATTGACAATTAATGATTATTGCGTCATTTTTTTGTAATAAATTTTTTTGTAATAAACACAAAACATAAAATAGAAATTTTTAAAGAATTTAGTGAAAATCTGGCATTCGTAAACTTTGCGGAGCAAATATTCCAGCGGAGCAACATAAAATATAAATTTTTAAAGAATTTAGTGAAAATCTGGCATTCGTAAACTTTGCGGAGCAAATATTCCAGCGGAGCAAATTTTCCAGGACAGTGCTAAATGGTTTCATAAGTGATTTAGTAACTTTGTGAATTGCAAATTATTGTTTAGTGATACAGGTGATTATGCCACCCAAGAAACGCCCTTTATATGGAAAGTCTTCTGCCGCTAAAAGAATTCAAGCACAAAGAGCAGCTGAAACAGAAGAAGAACGCAATCAAAGATTTCAAGCACAAGCTGCAAGACAGGCTGCTCAAATACAGGAAGAGACTTTGGAACAACGTAAAGCTAGACTTCGAGCTCAACTGAAAGGCAGGCTACTCAAAGACAGCAAGAAACTGTTGAACAGCACCAAGCCAGAGTTCAGGCAGAATCATCAAGGCAAGCTGGATATAGACAACAAGAAACTTCTGAACAACGTCAAACCAGACTTGAAGCACAACAATTAAGACAAATAACTTACAGAGAGCAAGAAACAGAGGAGCAACATGATGTACGACTTCAGGCTCAAAGAACAAGACAAGCTCAAACACGATCTCGAGCCTTCAATGCTTGGCAGTGGAATTTAAGTGCTTTTAACTATAATCCACAATATAATTATGCATCTGACAAAGTGGTTATTATTGGATCAATGTCTAAAATATGTGATAAGTGTGGTGCTAAAAAGTGGGATAAAGAATCACCAGGAATGTGTTGTATCAATGGAAAAGTTCAATTACCTGCGCTTTCGGAACCTCCAGAACCTTTGAAAACTCTACTTACAGGCACTACATCTGAATCTAAACACTTCTTACAAAATATTCAAGCATACAATTCTGTATTTCAAATGACCTCATTTGGAGCTAATATCATTATTGAAGGAGGATTCATGCCTACATTTAAAGTTCAAGGTCAAACATTCACAGAATAGGTTCACTACAACCATTACCTCATGAAGAACCAAGGTATCTTCAATTGTACTTTGTTGGAGATTTGCAACATCAAGCACAAAATAGATACAATAGAAACCCAGCAACAAGATTGGAACTAATTATTGAACTTCAAGACATGCTTCATGCTTCAAATAATTACATTCAAAGTTTTAAATATGCTCTAGAAAATGTACCTGCTACAGAATACAAAATCATCATTGATGCCGACAAGAGACCTCCTACTGAACATGCTAGACGATTTAATCTCCCAGAATGCAATGAAGTTGCTGTGATCATTACTGGTCAAGAACATGACAAAAGAGACATTGTGCTTAAAAGTCGAGACAATACTCTGCAATTCATCAATGAAACCCATAGATCTTATGATGCTTTGCAATATCCTTTACTGTTTGTCTATGGAGAAGATGGATATCACTTTGGAATTCTCCAAGCAGGTGTACATTCTAGCAAAACAGTTTCCTGCATGGACTTCTATGCTTACAGATTTATGGTTCACAGTAATTCACTAAATCATCTTCTGTTGGCTAGAAACCTTTTTCATCAATTTGCTGTTGATATGTATGCAAAAATAGAAGCAGAAAGATTATGTTACATTAGAACTCATCAGAGAGCAGGGCCGTAACTAGGGTTTAGAAATTAGTGAGGTCCAGATTTTTTTCGAGCGCGGCGGGACGAGCAAAATTCAGACCAAAATGACATCTACAAACACAACCCAAGCTATACACTAAACACAAAACACAAAACGCTCGACGCTCCCTCTTTTCAAAAGAAAAGCGGTAATATGGTTTCATACACGGAGAACGGTTCAGTCTCTTTTTTTTTTTTTTAGGAAATAATTACCGAGGTCCGGACCTCGGTGACCTCATAGGTAGTTACGGCCATGTCAGAGAGAATTAAGATGTGATTCATATATACATCTAAGAGATGGCATCAACAATGATGTAGCTGGAGGAGAGCTTGGCCAACTTTGCATTCTTCCGTCAACTTTTACAGGCAGCCCACGTTACATGCATGAAAGAACTCAAGATGCAATGACATATGTTCGCACTTATGGTCGACCTGACCTATTTATAACATTTACATGCAATGCTAAATGGAAGGAAATTCAGGATGAGTTACTACCTGGACAAACATACATTCACAGACATGACCTCACAGCCAGAGTGTTTCGCTTAAAATTATTAAAACCGATGGATTTAATGACAAAATCCAACATTTTTGGCCCAGTTAGATGCCACATGTACACTGTTGAATGGCAAAAAAGAGGATTGCCTCATGCTCATATTTTGATATGGCTGACCAACAAAATTCAAGCTAATCAAATTGATTCTGCTATCTCAGCTGAACTTCCAGACCCTAACACAGACAAAAACCTCTTTGAAATAGTTCAAACTCAAATGGTGCATGGTCCATGTGGTTCTCTAAATTTCAATTCACCTTGCATGAAAGAAAATAAATGTACAAAACGTTACCCAAAACCATTTTTAAAAGACACTCAAACAGGAGAAGATGGTTATCCTTCATATCGCAGAAGAAAACCTGATGATGGAGGCTTTACAACGAGAATTAAACAAAATGAAATTGATAATAGATGGATAGTTCCTTACTGCCCTCTCTTGACTAAAACTTTTAATGCTCATATTAATGTAGAATTTTGTAATTCTGTCAAGTCTATCAAGTATGTGTGCAAGTATGTTAACAAGGGATCCGATGCAGCTATGTTTGCTCTACAACAACAAAATGTACCTGATGAAGTGACTAACTATCAACAAGGTCGTTACTTAAGCAGCAACGAAGCCTTTTGGAGAATTTTTAGCTTTCCCTTTCATGGAAGATATCCTGCAGTACAGCAACTAGCAGTTCATTTAGAAAATGGACAAAGAGTTTATTTTACTAATGAAACAGCTGCCCATCAAGCTCTTGCTCCTAGAGATACTACTCTTACAGCTTTTTTTAAACTATGTCAAGATGTTTTGCTCAGACTTTATTGTATCGCCAGTTACCATCTTATTACACATGGAACAACAAAAAATGGAGTAGAAGAAAGAGAGGAAGCGAAGTTGAAGGTCATCCAGATGTAAGATTTGACAGTGCTTTAGGCAGAGTTTACACTGTTCATCCCAGCCAGCATGAGTGTTTCTTTTTAAGAATGTTGCTGCATGAAGTTAAAGGGCCTAGATCTTTTGATGATCTTAGAACAGTTGATGGTCATGTTTGTGCGACATTTAGAGAGGCATGCTACAAACGTGGAATGCTAGAAGATGATAGTCAATGGGATGCCACCTTAAGAGAAGCAGCCATATACCAATCCCCAAAGCGGCTAAGAGATTTATTTGCAATTCTGCTAAAAACCTGTGATGTGGGCAACCCTTTAGAATTATGGAACAAATACAAAGATGATTTGGCACAAGATTATAAGCACCAAGCACAACTTGCCAACCCGCATATTGACGTAGTTTACACAGATGAAATCTACAACAGAGCCTTAATTGACATAGAAGATAAAATAGCGTCAATGGATGGACAACAAATACCTTCATTTGGCCTCCCACAAACCAATAGAACAGAAGTCAACAATTTAGCTACAGAGCTTATAAGAGAAACATCATATGATATCAACTACTTAACTGAATATATAAATGAAAATGAGCCCAAGTTGTTGCCTGATCAGAGAACTGCTTATTCAACTATAATGAATAGTATCTCTCAGCAGAATGGAGGCATCTACTTTTTGGATGCTCCTGGTGGTACTGGAAAAACATTTGTCACAAATTTATTACTGGCCAAAGTTCGCAAGCAAAATAAAATTGCTGTAGCAGTAGCATCTTCTGGTATAGCTGCTACACTGTTGCCTGGAGGTCGCACAGCTCATTCTGCATTCAAACTTCCTTTGGATTTAGCTACTAATGATGAAGCTTGTAAAATTACTAAAAATTCTGGCATGGGAGAGGTTTTTAAAAGATGTGAACTTATAGTCTGGGATGAATGTACAATGGCCCATAAAAAAGCATTGGAGGCCCTGAACAAAACTCTACAAGATGTGAGAAACCACAAGACATTGATGGGCGGTGTAACTGTTGTCTTATCAGGAGATTTTCGCCAGACTCTGCCAGTTATACCTAAGGGAACAAAAGCTGATGAAATTCGAGCATGCCTTAAATCTTCCTGTTTGCGGCACAATGTTAAAACCTTGAAGCTTACAACTAACATGCGAGCAAGAATTTATGGTGATCGCAATTCAGGTCTATTTGCTCAGAACTTGCTACAGCTTGGCGAAGGAAAAGTTCCTGTGGACTCTGACAACAAAGTCATTATATCTACAATCAGCGCAGTGGTCCAAAGTGTTAATGAATTAACAGAAAAAATATTTACTAACTTTAGTTATCACTACAAAGACTTTACTTGGCTGTGTGAAAGAGCAATATTGGCACCGAAAAATGTGACAGTTAATTCTATCAACCAACAACTACTCCAAAATATTCCAGGGGATCCTTATATTTACAAATCAACTGATACAGTTATCGATCAAAATGAAGTTGTCAACTATCCAACGGAGTTTCTAAATTCTTTGGAATTTCCAGGATTGCCTCCTCACCAACTACAACTTAAAGTTGGAGCTCCTATAATACTTCTACGAAATTTAGATCAGCCTAAGCTCTGCAGAGCTGGGCACCGCAAACTCAAAATCACTTCCGCAATCGCAAATCCGCAAACTCAAACCTTACCTTCCGCAACCGCAAATCCGCAAACTGCTTGCCATTTTTGGTGCCGCAAACGCAAATCCGCAAACGCAAACCATATTTCCAATTTTTACAGTGCTGGGCACTTCCGCAAACACTTCCGCAAACCGCAAATTCCGCAATCGCAATTTTAACTATAAAAAGTATCCAAAACATTAAAGAGGTATAAAAAGTTTTTATATCTTTTTAATGTTTAATGTTTTAGCCTTGTTTTTATTAAAAACAAGGCTAAATAATTGGCGGCCAGTGACAGCAGCGTCACAGCACTAGCGGGCTTGGCCAGTGGCCACGTGGGAAATTTGCGGAAAGATTTGCGTTTGCGGTCTTAGTTCCGCAACGCAAATTCACTAATTTGCGATGACTTTGCCGCAAACGCAAATCCGCAAACGAAAAACATACTTCCGCAATTGCGGAATTTGCGGTTTGCGGAAGTGTTTGCGTAAGTGCCCAGCTCTGAAGCTCTGCAATGGTACCAGATTAATAATAAAGGCATTACAGCCTCATGTCATTGAAGCACAAATTCAAACTGGTTGTGGCAAGGGTGAAGATACTTTTATTCCTAGGATACCTCTAATAACATCAGAGATGCAGTTTCAGTTTAGGCGCTTACAATTTCCAGTAAGATTAAGTTTTGCCATGTCGATCAACAAATCACAGGGACAAACGGTGAAAGTTGTTGGGCTACAATTACAAGAAGACTGCTTCTCTCATGGTCAACTGTATGTAGGATGCTCTAGAGTAGGAACAGCTAACAATCTTTATGTATACTCTCCTTTTGGAAAAACATGCAATGTTGTATATAAAGAAGTATTGTAAATTCTAATTTCAAATAAAGCTTTGTTTGATTAAATGTTTTTTTATTTCTCGCATCACAGCTTTTGTCTACTTACTGAATAATTTGCTGAAAAAAATACTGATCTATACATTTCAAATCTAAATTTTCACCCGTGCAACGCCGGGTAACTCAGCTAGTATATATATATATATGTAAAGAACGACGCTTGTGTAGAAGAACGTTCCGCACAAGATAAGGAGGGAGAACGAACAAATGAAAAATGAGGTAACCACCCGAGAATCGAACCCAGGATCTTCCGATTGCCGGTCAGATATGCTATCCACTACACCATGGGCCTCGATTAATCAAAAGTCGTAATTCTCCTACATACGAGCAGAAACCAATGCCCGAGGGGGCACCTTCGCATGCCGTACATATATATACAATTTAACTGCAAACAACATACAGTATAATTAATGTAAAGAACGACGCTTGTGTAGAAGAACGTTCCGCACAAGATGAGGAGGGAGAACGAACAAATGAAAAAATGAGGTAACCACCCGGGAATCGAACCCAGGATCTTCCGATTGCCGGTCAGATTAAAATGTATATGTGTGCGGCATGCGAAGGTGCCCCTCAAGGCATTGGTTTCTGCTCGTATGTAGGAGAATTACGACTTCTGATTAATCGAGGCCCATGGTGTAGTGGATAGCATATCTGACCGGCAATCGGAAGATCCTGGGTTCGATTCCCAGGTGGTTACCTCATTTTTCATTTGTTCGTTCTCCCTCCTCATCTTGTGCGGAACATTTTTCTACACAAGCGTCGTTCTTTACATTAATTATACTGTGTGTGTTTGCAGTTAAAATGTATATATATATATATATATATATATATACACCTTGTTCCGTGCGATGATTCCTCATTTCACTAGGCCAAGCATGTTGCCCCTCTTCTTATATATATATATATGTTACACAGAGACCGTGCATGGAACAAGGAACTCTTCTTGGAAAATTAAATCTACTATAGTCCGAATAACTAATGATTAATGACAAACACTATAGTTTTTCCTTTTCATGATGTTAGCCCGACGTGGGCAGCGGGTCACTCGCAAAAAAGGCCCCAAAATTTAGCTTCTTTCACCAGCTATCTGCCAAACAGATAGGATCCAGCTTTGGGACAGGATCTAGGTTTAAAGCAGCCTAGTCCCACTATATTTAGAACTTCAATATAAGCCAAAAACCCGTTGCATTCACGTCGGATTGAATACATCAAAGAAAAATGGGTAACTATTGTATTTTTAGCCAAAAACCAAAACTTAAACATCAAATGGCAAAATTGAGCGTCTACTTTTCAAGGCACATAACATGTCCGTTTCATGATGGGATCGAAGAGTTCCTTTTTCCATGCACGGTTTGTGTTTAACATAAAAGTTCTCAGGGGACCATTCTGAGTTATATATATACAGTGGAACCTTGCTTAACGAGCATAATTCGTTCCCGAATTGTGCTCGTTATGCAAAATGCTCGTTAAACAAGGCAATTTTTTCCATAGGAATCAATGTAAAATATGATAATGCGTTCCATGCTTAAAAAATACTTAAAATAATATTTATAATGATATTTAAAGGCGTTTTTTAAATTATTATTGCATGAAATGAAAAGATTATTAATAAAAATTAACCCAAAAGAGAATGTAAATAATTAGTAAACGGTGAAATTTATAAATAACTTACGAAGAGAGAAGGTGCTCCTGACGCACGCAAAGGAAATGAAGAGACAGGGGAGGAGGAGAGGGTTATTGAGGGGAAGGAGGAGAATCGTCTTCGTTCAATGCAATAACATTCTCGACGAGCTCACAGTCACTAGCTTTAAATTTTTTAGAGGCACTTTCACTTTCTTTTGGATCCTTTTTCACGAGGAAACTGTCTAGAGTCATTTGTTTTTGTCTACGCTTTAAATTTTGACGAAAATGCGTGATAACATTATCATTAAATAAATTTGTAGATCGCATAGTCACTGCCTTATTAGGATGATGCTTTTCAACGTATGATACAACAGATTCCCAAGATCTCAGCATCTCCCTTATTGCACTGGAGGGTTGTTGTTCTGCTACGGGCGTTTCTTCGTCCTCCCCTGACAAATTCTCCCCCACAATTTCTTGCTCGTTAAGCAAAGTGTCGCTCGTTATGCAAGGTAATTTTCCCCCATTCTGTTGGCTCGTTATACGAATTTCTCGTTATACGAGGCACTCGTTAAGCAAGGTTCCACTGTATATATATATATATATATATATATGGGAATGAACTCGGAATGGTCCCCTGAGTTTTTTATGATACACACAGACCGTGCATGGAACAAGGAACTTTTCTGGGATAATTAAATCCACTATAGTCCGAATAAGCCATCACTTATTCGGACTATAGTGGATTTAATTATCCCAGAAGAGTTCCTTGTTCCATGCACGGTCTGTGTGTATCATATATATATATATATATATATATATATATATATATATACCGTCTGCCCAAAAAAAAGGGTTCACTCTAGAAACAGCCATGAAATCATCATTTATTAACCAATCATAATGAAATTCATACAGAGCAAAACTTTGTAAACAGTATATACGTACACCACTTTTCAGATTATTATATTCAAACTTAATGATTTAATGAGGATTGTTTATGTTCAACAAATTTTGTTGGTGAACATCGCTTCAGTTTTGAATTCTGGGAGTCTTCAAAGGCAGTAAAACTTTGGTAATAAAACTTTTATTCTCATTTTAGTTATAAAATACATCATAAGATTTATAAAATATAGGAAATGCCTCCATTAAAAAACTATGAAAATAAAAAAAGATTTTGAATTTCGAAACAGAACTTAAATCCTAAGTTTACAAAAGAAATCAAATTAACATTTTACTCTTTTGGAATTCCTATTAAAAAAATTGTTCAATGTGTTTCCCTTCTGTTTCAACAATTTTTTTCAATCTTGGACGAAATTCATCAATGGTTTGCGCGATCTGCTCCTGTGGTATCTCTCCCCACTTTTCCACAAGGAGCTGATGCGAGTGATCAACATTTCTCACCCTGCTCCTGTAAATTCTCTGGGCCAAATTTTCCCAGATTCCACTCAACAGGATTCAAGTCACGACTGTTAGGTGGTTAAGTGGCCAATTTTGGGGTTCAAGTAATTCTGGAACATTATTTTTTAAGTATTCCACAGTTGCTATTGCTGTATGGGACGTTGCTCCGTCTTGCTGAAAAAGATAATAACCGCCGTTGGCCAGATTTTGCATTTCGGGAAGCATGTTTAGCAGCAGAGTATTTCGATAGTACTCAGCATTGACTTTTACACCAGGCTTAATAAAATGAATGGATGTTTTTCCTAAATTTGAATATTTAATAAATCGTTATTTTTTATAGCTTCGAACTGAAATTTGGTTTACAGGTAGATGTTTTATGTATCTTTTACGTGTATAAGTTTCATACTGATTGTTTGAAAAATGTTGATCCCATCGATGTTTTTAGAGTGAACCCATTTTTTGGCAGACGATGTATATATATATATATATATATATATATATATATATATAATTTTTTTTTTTTTTTTTTTTTTAAAGTTCGGGAAGAACCGATTCGCCTCTATTTAAAAGGGCATATCTCGGCCGGAAAAACAACGAAAAAGTGAGAGGAAAGACAGAGGAAAAAGAAAGGGTAGAGGGGACAGTCGAAGTGGAAAAAGACCAAGGATGACAAGGACTGCAGGGTCGAGCCCCATCATCCTTGGGTGCTAGGGCCGGGAGGGCGCACGTGAAACCTCCAGGAACAAGCACGTACAAACGAGCACAAAGAGCACTCAAGAGCACGCGCTTAGAACCCCCTTGCGGGGGATAATATATAATATATATATATATATATATATATATATTACCGCTCAAAAGTTTGAAAGCGCTTACAGGTTTCTCGTTTATGTTTCCCATTTTAAGATAAGGCGTCATATCCTGTATGAAATCGATATATGGATCCGTATTATATCTAAAACACTTAATATTTTAATAGGGTGAGGTTCATTTTTGCTTTTCTTCCAGAATAAGTTCGAAAAATAGGTATTACTGGGAAACTTGGTGTTTGGATTTTTAATTTTTTAAATGAAAGCCTCAAAAATTAGTATTAAATGGAGTTAATAGCTGTTTATGATAAGGATTATGGATATAGACAAAACTGTCAATGACAGTTGCGTGTCACCTTTTGCGGATGACGAAGAAATCAATATGAAATGCACTGTCGCTAAATACCACCACCTTATGTATGACAACAACATTGAATAACCCAAAAATTGCTATGAAACGAGTAACAATTCACAAATGTTTGCAAGATACGAAATCAGAAACTTAGAAGCATACGTACTGTACGTATAATAACGTCAAAAGACGAGAAATTCAGAAAACACTACAATATTTAAACTTCCATAGGAAAAAAGTAATGGCAATCATATAGAGGAGTTCCCATAGCGGAAGAAAGAGAACGCGTATCATGCTCAAATTACAGAAGAGTTCCGTTCAACAGTAAATGAATATTGCTTCTTTCTCGCAATTCCGTGCAGGAAACGAGAAAGACACCGTGAACGACACATGATAATAAATGTAAGGAAAATACGTGAAAAACGGTTCCTAATTGTAAAAAGGAAATAAAAGCCTATTATGATGACCGTACAGGAAGTTTATGCCTCACCCCTCGGGCGCTATCGAAGAAACTGCGATGTCAGCAAATTCAGTTATCAACATTCAGAAACAGACTCCACAGATTTGAAACCAAATTTATGATCAGATTTTCGTGGCAGGTTGGGGTGGTAGAATAAGGGTAGGAAGCAACTCTCTCCTTTATCAAATTCCACAAATCCTTCAGGCCGATGTTCAACAGTTAATCGGACTAATATAATTTTCTCGACGTAACATTTTATCACCAAGCATTTGGGGTTAGATTACTTAAATTTAGGTATTTATAGGCTAGGTTCGGTTAGGTTACGTAAATTTAGAATGTTCTGTCAACGAAATGGCTAAAGATCTACATTCAGTATTCGAAAACTATATATATATATATATATATATATAAAATTCCTGCAAACAATTAAAATCAGAATGAAATAATGAAGGCTTCTCAATCATTTTGTGAAGTTATTGGAACGTGACTTGCTTTTCATATCCAAATATCCAAACGATATATAAGTATCATTTCGTTTAAAACACATTCCCATTTCGGCCTATCATCTCTTTACAATGAACGAAGCGAATTTCAGACGAACACTCGCTATACTCCTCATTATCTAGCAAGGAACGAATCAATATTACAAGCCATATTGAAACTGCCCAGTCACGTATACGAGATATTTTTTTGAAAGATATATATAATATATATATATATATATACACAGTACATGGCTATTCAAACTCACTCATCCGATTTCAACTGAGAATACTTCCGTACCTATCAACCGTGCATCAACTGGGCATACACCACATGAAAGAGGAAATCTCCAAGTTTTACAAGATCACCGCGAGAGGGCTCCAAAGTCACGCCGTGACCTAGCCTAGCAACAAACAGTCAGTGTGAAAATGGCGTGGGCCCCATGACTTGGTGCTCCACAGCTGGCCCCCTAGGTCGCCGGATCTTACACCGTGCGACTTCTTCCTTTGGGGGTATGTTAAGGATACTGTGTACGTGCCACCGTTGCCCACATCTTTGAATGAGCTCCGAACTCGCATTGTTACTGCCGTAGAGTCAGTGACAACGGACATGCTGGAGCGAGTATGGGAGGAATTCGACTATCGTGTCGACGTTGCTCGTGTAACTAGGGGAAGTCACATAGAGCATTTATGAGGTGAGAGACAAAATTTAGACAGTTTTTCTTTTGGTTGATGTATCACAAATCACTCTGTATTTGTAACATTAAAAAATATTCTCATTTGAAATCAGGTGAATCATTTTGAATAGCCCTGTATATCGTTCCAAAAAAAAAAATACATATATATATATACAGGGCGTCCCCAAAAAATGTATACACACTTTAACAGCTGATAGCTCAATTGATGTTTCTTTCTTTCCAAGTTAAACCCATTAGAATTAATAATGGCAGTCAGACTAAGCTTTGAACAAAGGAAATTCATTCTAAAATGCTACTGGAAGTGTGAAAACGCAGTTGAAGTGCAAAGACAGTTTAAGAGGGAGTTTCAAACAGATCCACCAACGCGACTTACCATCACTCGAATTAGAGATAAGTTTGAAGCCGATGGAACTGTTCAGAATGTCCACAAGAAGCGTTCCGGAAGACCACGGACATCGACAAGCCCCAAAGCAAGAAAGAGTACTGGAAACGTATCACCAAAGTCCAAGAAAATCTGTGCGGCAAGCGAGTCGTGAGGTAGGAATTTCAGAATCGTCTGTCCAACGCATTTTGAAGCGCTGTCAATGGAAAAGTTACATTCCAAGATTAGTCCATGCTATTAATGAAGATGATGATCCGGACCGAAGAGTGGAGTATTGCGAGTGGTACTTGGCACGATGTGGATGTGGATTGGACGAAGGGGTTTCGTAGAATACCCTCCGCGTTCACCAGACCTCACACCACTAGACTTTTTTTATGGGGATACTTAAAAGACAAAGTCTACGCTATAAAACCTGCAACAGTCGCTGAATTGAGAGCAGCCATTGAACGAGAATGCACACAAATACCAAACGAAATGTTTCGTGATGTTTGCGATTCCATTGCTTCGCGTTATCAGCAGTGCCTGGACCAGAACGGACGTCAGTTTGAAAACAGGCGTTGACAAAACAATTAAATAATGTCTGTAGATTCTATTACATTTTGAAAATGAAATGTATTTTAATAAACACTGCCTTTATAAGTATTTAAAGTGTGTATACATTTTTTTGGGACGCCCTGTGTATATATATATATATATATATATATTTTTTTTTTTTTTTTTTTTTTTTTTTTTAGTTCGGGAAGAACCGATTCGCCTCTATTTAAAGGGCATATCTCAGCGGAAAAACAAAGAAAAAGTGAGAGGAAAGACAGAGGAAAAAGAAAGGGTGGAGGGGACAGTCGAAGTGGAAAAAGACCAAGGATGACAAGGACTGCAGGGTCGAGCCCCATCATCCTTGGGTGCTAGGGCCGGGAGGGCGCACGTGAAACCTCCAGGAACAAGCACGTACAAACGAGCACAAAGAGCACTCAAGAGCACGAGCTTAGAACCCCCTTGCGGGGGATATATATATATATATATATATATATATATATATATATCAGGGATGGGAAACCGATAAATTTTTAAGTCCAGTTTTCGATTTGTTTCGATTTCAGGTTTTAAGTTTTTTCGATTTGAGTTTATTTTTCGATTCAAGTTTTATATTTTTCGGTTCGATTCAATTTAAATTTCGATTCCAGTTTTTTTTCAGATTTTTTTTAAGAATTTCTTTTTGCTATTTATATTATTTTTTCGGGGGTACCCTATTGACAAATTCAGATTTAATTTTATATTTGTATTTGCGTTCGATTTCTGTTTTTCAAAGAGAGAATTTGCTTTAGTAACTATCTTTACTTTCGTATAATTAAACATATAAGCATCTATAGCCAACTGAATCAGCACGAAACACTCATTTTTTTTTTTTTTTTTTACTTATTCGCTTCATTTCTTTCACATAAAGTTCTGTTTAACAAAAAACTTTCAATTCGAAATGTTTTATTAATTCGTAAACTTTTTAAATTTTAAAGCGCACGACACGTATAAAATATATAAATAATAGATAATAGATTAGAGTAACATTCCAAAGGATTAACATTTGAGTTGAAGTTTGGTCATTCCCACGGATTATCTCACTCACTTATGTAGGTAGAGATTGTATAGCTATTATCGAACTGAAAAATTTAACGGTCAGAAAAACTGAAGGCGTCCTTACCGAGTGATTAAACTTAGGTCAACGAAAGGAGCGCAGTCATTATTGAAAAGTATTTTGATATGGGAAAAACATTTTCCTCCCTAATTCTTTTTCTTTCATTTTTAAAACCATTGTCTCTAGTACTTTCAGCCGCGTTATTTTCTACATCGAATTAAAGGATAAATGGATATTTTAAATCCATACAAATGTTAAGTCGCAAAATAATTCACGTTATTTATATTTTTTTGCAATCGAAATGCTCCTCAAAACTGTTATTTTTAATCTATTCCAATTCAGATTTCAGTTTTTGTTTGTTTTTCAATTTCAGTTCGAATTTCGATTTTAGTTGCCAGAATTTTTTTCAGTTCGATTTTTTTCGATTTCAGTTCATAAAATAATATCTGTTTTATCAGTTTATCGATTCCAGTTCCATTCAGTTTCCCATCCCTGATATATATATATATATATATATATATGCAAATAACTGCAATGACCGCGCAGTATATAAATGAATAGAAACGACATAAGTATTAAGGAACGTTTCTGCACACGAAACGTTCCTTAATACTTATGTCGTTTCTATTATATATATATATATATATATATATATATATATATATATATATATATATAATGTAAAATAACGCACTGTCGCGACGAAGTATAAAGAAGGAAACCACGCTTCAGGAAGACGTAAATTTTTATTTCTTAACACCAATACAGTTTCAGCCCCTCGCGAGCACTTCTCAATTGGTAATGACCGTACAAATAGAGAACAGAGTTTATATATACTTGGAAGTTAATTACCAGGGATTAGCTGACTAAACCTTCCCATCCTCCTCCCAAGGCTTCTTTAGTTAAGTGACCCTCCGACCCAGCTTTGAACTGACGGATGTAACTGTGTTACTGGAGATTTTTGGAGGGTAATGTTACAAAATTCTTAATTTTATTACATATATTTTTGTTAAAAGAGAATTGACCATCGGATAGATCAAAATTTTGTATAGAGCCTATAAGACTAGAATCAACGTAATTATTAGATTTGAAAACAAAGTTGCAATTATTGAAATCTTTTACATGGTTATAGTCTCTAACATGACAGAATACCGCACTTTTTTATTCCCCACCCTCACATCTCTCTCGTGTTCATAAATTGTCTTACTGAGGTCCCTTCCCGTTTCTCCCATGTATACATTATCAGGACATTCCTTACATGGTAATATATATACAAGGACGAAAAAGTCACAGGTGTATGTATATTACCATGTAAAGAATGTCCTGATACGTGGGAGAAACGGGAAGGGACCTCAGTAAGACAATTTCTGAACACGAGAGAGATGTGAGGGTGGGGAATGAAAAAAGTGTGGTATTCTGTCATGTTAGAGACTATATCCATAATTGACTTCCAGGTGTAAACTCTGTTCTCTGTTTATACGGTCATTACCAATATTGAGAAGTGCTCGTGAGGAACCGAAACTGTATTGGTTGGTGTTAAGAAATAAAAAAATTTACGTCTTCCTGACGTGGACTATTTATTAAATTAGTAAGTGTTCAAACTATAGGCTACGAAGTCGTTTGCATACTACGGGTATATGTTAGATTAGTTAAGTTTAGTGTTGGGATCACCTGAAGATCAGGGCCCCCAGCCTTCTTTATTAGCTTAATAAGGCTAACTAACGAAAATATCACGACTTAACCTAACCAATCGTCAAGGACGCACAGTTGACCTAACGATTGGTTAGGTTAGGTCGTGATATTTTCGTTAGTTAGCCTTATAAGGCTAACTAAAGAAGGCTGGGGGCCCTAATCTTCAGGTGATCCTAGTTTTGTACAACGTTTCAATTAAAATTCTATTCTAGTCTGTAATTTGCTCGGTTAGCTAGGTACATTATATTACATTAGGGTAGGATATTTTACGTTAGGGTTGATTAGGTGGGTGTATGGATGAATGATATAATGTTTAGACTTTAGGTAGTTAATTCGAGGTATTGTTATATAGATTGATAGATGATGCAAATCCACAAGGAAAAAGAAAAATGATCTCAAGGTCTTTCGTGTATTCAGAAGTACACCTCGTCAGAGAATGAAGTGAGAAGGCGAGATGATGAAAATATATACATATGTACAACGGGATAGAAAAATAAAAAGATTAGCACATGATTAACAAGGGTTGATTAAGGGGAAAAGGTATTTTAACAGGATATTATCAATTGATAGATAGGTGGTTGGATAGAGGGATCGACAGATAGATGAATGGACGGGTCGACGTATGATAGATAATTGAGAAGATGGATAGATGTATAGATGGATGGACGAATGGATGGATAGAATGATAGCTGTATGGACGAAGGGATAGTTGAATAGCCGGGCTCGCTTTTGGTTAGATGTACAGATGGATAGCTGCGCGTCTAACTATATAGATAAATAAATGGATGGAGAAATAGATTATTGGTTGGATGGATGTATAAGTGAATGAAACTAATAATAATAATAATAATAATAATAATAATAATAAAGGAACGAGAAGTAAAATTAACGAAATCGTCACAACTTGAAAGATTCTTTAAAATAAGAAACTAAAATAAACTAAAAATATTTTCTTGCTTAACCTTTTTTAATAAATTTTTAGCTAAAATTAAATAAAAAGATAAATAGAATATGAATTCTAAATAGTTATTAAACAAAATATATAAAAGAAAGAGTAATGAAGCAAGGTAACGTGCGTGTTCTGGAAAAATTTACCTAACCCTTATCAGGAAAATAAATCTAAAAACTGTCAAGATAAGTAAAAGTCCTTGAAATTGTGTTGTAATGCGTTTTCTTTGCTCAATTGTATAATGAATCACCCGTACTGAATCGTGATGTGCCGATTTAGATGTATGTCTATTTCATGTCTATTTCGCGCGTGTTAACTTACCTGATATGTATTTGTCCAAGGAAAAGGTTAAATCTTCTTCTGAAACTCGACATATGCGATAAAAGAAGGTACTTTAATATGAATAATACTGAAATTTGTAACAAAATTCTAGGCATTACTCAAGACATTCCTAAACGCATATCACGAAGAATGTGAGTTAATGTCGCGAGTGAACTAGGAAGTGAGTACGCAATATAACTAAGATAAAATAACTAAATATGAATTAAGCTAAAATAGTAAAAGGAAAAAAAATAGTTTCCTACAAAACTTTTTTCTTTTTATAAATTTTTACCTAAAATGAATTAAAAATAATTTCTTACTTATATCTCTTAATAAACTTTTTACAAAAATGAAATAGGAACAGATGGACGGATGGATAGATTATAGATATACGGTCGGATGACTGGTTATACGGATGGCAAGGTGGAGGGTTGAGAGGATGGAGAGATGTGTAGGAAGATGACTAATAGGTAGAGGGGAGATAAGATAGATGGACAAATGGATGGATGGTGTGTGTGTGTGTGTGTGTGTGTGTTGTCTGAAAAATCTAAAGATCAACGCATGAACTAGAAACTGGAAAAGATGGATGAGATTTCAACGGAAAATAAGCTCTAACTTTTGCAAATTTTAAATTTCTTACGAGAAAATTTGCGCACATAGCTACAGTAGTTAAAATATAATAAATAAGGATATGAGAAGTGACAAAAATAACAACGAATTATTCATAACTTAAAATGTTTTAATTAAAATTAAAATAATGTCAATTAATTTGTGTTACGTAACATTTTTTAATAAACTTTTACCTAAAGTTTGATAAAAACAATTAAAAATTAATTACGTATGAAATCGTAATAATTTTTTGACAACATATAAATAAAATAATAGTGAAGCTAGAAATGTGGGTTCCGAGGTCACAGGTCACTACACCATCTAGACGTAGAGCCTTGTCACACATCCACCTATTGAGGAAAAACACAAGAAACAGCTTCTGCCGTGGTAACGATGTGTGTGTGTGTGCGTGTGTGTGTGTGTGTGTGTGTGTGGGAGGGGGGTGAAAACGTGTTTGGAATGTTTTGTTACATGTAAAACCCAGAACTTAATATGAAACTGTCCATCAAGCTTGAGAGAAGTTACTATAGTAAAATAAAACTTAAATCTCCAATAAAATTTTAAAAATATACAGTATGAGAAATAACTTATACATGATATATATATATATATATATATATATATATATATATATATATATAAACAGAGAGAGAGAGAGAGAGAGAGAGTTACAGGCTAACAAAAACTAAGATCCACTCTAGACTCACCAAAGAAAGAAGTAATGAGGGAAAAGAAAAACAACAAATAAAAAAAATACAGAACTCACGACGTTATCCGTAATTCATTCAACCGTGAATCGAGTTAACTGTGATTTACAAATTGTTACCATTGTCCACTAATCCGTGATCATGACACTGAGTTAACCGTGATTTGGCGTGGTGTTTACATCTGTGGCTCGCCTCCAGTTAGCTCAACAAACTACTTAATTGTATATTATACTATAATAGAATAATATTCGTACTATGTAGCGCGCAAGGTGGGAGGCCAATCAGTTGTGCCGGGCATCAGCAGCTGGGTATGCTGGGTTATTTCTGATCATGGACCGGCTGGACCGCCCCTCAACCAGGGATAACTGAATGAATATTGTACTGAAAACTATCACACCTGCTTACAATTACAAACGCGTAAATCTTTGCTCCTAATCCTTAAAGAGCAGGACTCCCTTCATCTGGTCATAAACCAAACCAGAAACAATTTATACATCGCAAGAAATGACCTCAGTTTGGCATTATCATATAGTTCTATCTTTCTAACCAAGTTCATAGAGAGATAAACAGACATAAGTAAGAAGATATTAAGAATTTGTTTCATTCAAACTTTATTTTTCGTTTACAAGAGAATAGCTTTTGCGACCATTTCAGAAAGAAGTTATTCCTTCTTAAGTATACTAATAATAATGTAATATTATTCCTGGCAATCAATTTACGAAGATTTAGTATTCATTTTAGAATTCTTCATAAAATTTCTGTATAAACGTTCATTCAACGTTATAAAACTTTTTACCATAAAATTAAATTTAGATTGAAAGGAATATCAAACACTTAATTTCTATCTAACGCAATTTAATTCGAGATAAGGATTTCTAAAAGCACTTTACGTACAGTCAAATGGTTAGTATAACATTCACGTACGAAGTAATTTCATATAATAACAACCTGCATTAATTCAGAATAAGTAACTATTTAAGTAAACTGTAGAATAGGGGTCTTACTCCCTGACGGGAGACGACTTTTTCGTTTACTTTGCACTGAGCAAATACCAACTATGATGAAGAGCTGTAAACTTTCATCTAATCCATGGTTCTCGCAAGAATGTCTTTCGCATCCTCACTCAGCGCTCATTTCATACGTCTGGATACGTATCAAAGATATATATGATAATAGGGCATAGGGCGGATCTTCATGAACAATGCTTGGAATATTGTTAAGAATTCCATCAAGAAAATACGCCCTCGGTACATACATACTGCATACATTTTCTGAAACCCCTTTCTCATCCTGCATGGGGTGGGCACAATGCTTGAGTTCGAGACTGAAGATACCTTACCTTACAACCTTACAAAGGTTTCGCGCGATGATTTCACATTTCGCGAAGGTCAAGCTTGTCGCCCCTCCTCTCGAGTTGGCCTGGTGAAGTAGTGAGTTGGATTCTTGCGCTCGTACATACATACATACAGTAGATTGCACACATAGGAATCATCACCGTAAATGAAGTACCACTGCAGCCTTAAGGATCTAGTGGGGCGGGGGGCAGGAACTTGTAACAGTTTGAAAACCATATTAGGTGTATATATATACTTATCACTAATAAAGAGCAGGAGGTATAAATACACTTTATTTTTATTGTTTTATAATTATAATGCAATAAACACACTTACATGAGCTAGCGATAAATATATAACTAAATTAATATAAAGAACTTTTGTGTTTACATGGGTAAAGACAGAAAATATATGCTTCAAAATATATGTTTCAAATATTAATATTTGAAACATATCGTATTGTATTATTCATACGTGTTTCATTTCATATTTATATATATACACACACTTTATTTATAATTTAAGAGCCACAAGAATGAATTTTCGGAGTTGCATGCGGCTCCGAAGTCGCAGGTTCCCAACCTCTAGGTACCCTCTAGTCAGCCTAGCGGTACGTCATATGAGACACCCTACAAACTGCTTCCATTCTCGTTTCCCGTTAACTCTTGTGACGCAGCTATATCAACTTCACGTTTATTAGCGCATTTACTACTTATATCCTTCCATCTTTTAAGTGATCCACCTCTAGTTCTCGTACTTGCGCACTCTCTATTACGCACCTTTTCACAATTCATTTCATTATTCATGCTCTCCCCGTGACCATAACAACGTAACATATTGTTCTTTAGTCTCATCTTCAATGGTTTTTTCTTTCCACTTTTTTTCCCGAATATCTTCATCTTTGGAAGAGGAAGAGGCATTCAATCCGTTTTACACCAATCTTATTTTTTAAATATTAATTTCGACTGCTCTCACTATCATACTAAAAGAAACTTTTCGCATCCTACATCAACCAGTATCGGGACCAGTACGACTTCATGTACACCATTTGCTGCATCGACACTTCGAGAGCTTACTTCCTACCAGTGCTTTTATTGCACTCATGATTTTGCTTTCAATGTCCGTTTAGCTTGAATGTTCACTAAATAAGTAATATAAAAAATCCATCATTAAAAATATTTTATTAACTTTTATAAAACTGCATTTTATTCGATGTATGTATTAAACTTTAACAGACATTTTTATTTTTTGTTATTAAACATAATTAAACCAAACTCAAAAACTATTTAATTTAAACAAGAAATTTCTTTGGATTTTAGACGAACAAAGTACTTAATTTACCAAACAGTTTCGTTAAAACTGAAGTACATAAATGATGTCACTTCGAAGTAATTTTGTTTAGCTTAAATACATAAGATAACTCGCTTGGAATTTCACTTAATTTCGTGTGGGAAATTTGAAAATGATTAATTCCGAGCAAATATAATCTCGAATGCGTACATCTTAAGTACAATAACTGCACTGCAATAGAAAATAAAATAAAATGAGAAACTTAAAGCTAGTTGAGCTCAAACCCACGTTTTGTGGTTTCAGAATCAGCGCGTTACCGATCACGCAATATGTATTTATTCTAAATCAAATTAATTTCCAAGGAACATTTATTTAGTTCAGTTTTAATAAAATTGGGCATCATAATTTTAAATACTTCGTTGTTCGTCTTAAATCCCACAAAATTTTTTGTTTGGACAAAAGTATGAAAACGCTTAGACATTGCTCTATTTTGTAATTTAATGGACTAGAACACTGAAAATTGGTGGAAAAAAATATATTTCAATAATGTAATACAGTATGTCCTATTAAATAATTTGCTAATATTTAGATGTTCCTCTTCTGGACTTATCACATCCACACATCCCTGAGCGATGAGTTAATCAAATCCAAGCAGCTTTTAACAGGGATCGTTTTCCAATTCTGTAGACAAATTTCCTATAACCGTTCAGTATTGGATGGCATTTCCTTTTTATATTGTGCTGTCCACATCTTCCAACAGCTCTTCTATGGGTTTTAAGTCCCACATTTGGGATGACCAGGGAAGGATTTCTGACAAATTTTCTTGTGTCCAAAATTTGTGTCTGGAACTGGAAGTGTTTCGGGTAGCTGTCCTGCTGAAATATCCAATAACCAAAAAAAAGCTGCGAAACAGCAGTCAATAAATAAGGTTTCTTCTAAGATGGAAACAATACACTATGGAGTTTCTGATGCCTCTAACACGATAAATTGATCCTCCTTCTCCTCTCACAGTCTTCACTATAAATCAGGATGGTACTTTTCTCCAAGACGAAGACAAACGAACACTTGACCATCATTTCTTAATTCATTAAATCCATGCAAGACGATCACGTCACTTTGCCTTCGAAATGGCTGGCATGTGTGTTGCATTTCGGCCATATATGCCAATATATGCGTGATAGTACACGCAGAGACAGACATTCCGGTTTGTTCTTCTAATTATTTCTGGATCTGAGTGGACAATTGCCGTCAAACTTTAAATGAAATTCTTTCCCCATCTCCTTCGTCTCTTTAAGTCAACTTCTTGGGACTCCCAAATTGTGGTCGGATTCAGAAATGACCCGGTTGGTTCGGAAGTTTAACAATGGTGTTTTGCACTGCTATTCTGGAAACCTTCAGAACAAGAATTTAGCAGTGGAGGGTCTCGGTCAGTTCGCATTTTCTCCGATTTGCAGGCATTTTGAGGTTTACAAGAGCTCAAATATTTAAAATAATATTATCATAGTTATTGTTTAAATTCCAAACGTAATTACATAAATTTAGAAAAACGTTGTATTGTGTAAAATGAACACTAGTTTTAAGAAGTAAAACAATATTTAATTTTTACAGTATGACACACGAACGAGGCAATAATTCACTTTAAGTGTTTCATTATATTTTGTGTGCATAAAGATTTTTGAACGTCATATTTCTTAAACTAGAATTCAAGTATGCAACTGATTTTATAACCATGCAAATAATTACCTTTACAATGAAAACCCGAGTGACTTCAGGTAATTATTATTATTTTAGGATCCTTAATGACATCTACAAACGAATGTTTAGAAAATATAATCTTAAATCAAATAATATAGAGACGGATGGCGCCATACTTTTATCCATGACTATATATATATGTGTGTGTGTGTGTGTGTGTGTGGTGTGTGTGTGTGTGTGTGTGTGTGTTAACCCCTCTGTCTATGGCCTTGGGCGGTTCGAAGTTGACGGGGGTTCTGGTTAGGTGGAAGCAACGGATTTGTTACTCTAGAGTATTTCGTACCGTATAGGGAATCGCAGAAGTTTCTCTTATACTACTCTCCGATTTCTTTTTGTAGTGGATCGGAGGATTCTGTGAGGTTTACTAAATTTTCTGAAGGTTCCCCGATTCTTCTTGTAACGTATCGGAAAATTATTTTTCTCTATTTAAGAATAAGTTCTTTGAAGAGAGCAAGGCTCGAAGGAGAAGACAAAGATAGTCTCTTACTGTAGTTTACTGCTAAAATGTTACAGGCAGTGGTGGGCACCGTTAACCAAAAAGTTACCTTCGATAACGATAATCCGTTAACCCCAATTTTTAACTCCGATAACGATAATCCGATAATTTTACTACAAAGTTAACGGAAGTTAACGATAATCCGTTAACGATAACTATTTCTTTACTAACATTTAAAAAAATCAAGGAAAAAAGCTTTAAAACCCATATAAAATGTTTATTTATGCAAAATCCAACAATAAATAGGTATTTAACTGTATTTTTATCAAGTTTTGCAACTTTTTTGCTTAATAACTTTTTTTTTTATTTTTAATAAAAAATGTACTGATTACATGTTTTGAAACCCTTGTAACCACTAACCATTAACTAAATTTTAATTTACCAGAGAATTATTATGGCGGGAACTGAAAGGTAAAATTAAATTTTAGGCACATTTATTAAAGACTATGACACAATGTGCTGGTTGCCCTTCAGAAAGACCAACTTCTCAAAGTTAGGCCCAACTGCCAGTCTTGACCTCTTGGGCCTCAGGATGTCCTTGCCGAGAGAGAAGAGCCGTTCCACTGCGGCAGAAGACGGAATTGGCAAACTGAAGTTATGGCGGTTTGAATTCATTCGCGGAGCGGTGATCTTCCGTGAATGACTCCTCGCAGTTAACGTGTTAACGGACTTTAACAGACTAAATATCGAGTTATCGGAAGTTAACTGGTCCGATAACGATAAATGGAAATTAACTTCCGTTAATAGTCCGTTAAAAAAAGTTAACTTCGTTAATTAACTGTTATCGGATTAACGCTTTAGTGCCCAACACTGGTTACAGGTAATGCTCAACCTCTAAGTTAGATCAGACAATCAAAATGAATATTTGAAAAGTTGTTCGGCTTTATATACTAAATTTTTGGTGACATCATTATTATTTAATGTTGACTTGTTTTGTTTTTTATTCTCAATAGGCTGCATTATTTTGCAAAATATTTGAAGATAAGGTAAATATTTTAGCTGTAGCAATGTCTAGAGAGATAAGCAAGATATCTGAAGATGAAACCATATTTTTATTTTAAACCGCATATTCACAGAGCTGATGTTATCATGATCTGCCAAGTTAACTAAAAATGGAAATTGAAATATGCATTTTATTATGAATTAAAATTAAACATGCATATGAGCAAAAATTAAATGCTTAAGATTTAAAATTAAACGTTAAGCAAGACATGACATGATGACTTCATCTTTTACAACGAAGAGAGAATGTATACAGAAAATTAACATTGCAGAATTTAACAAGATTACATTATTAAGCTAACTCTAGAAAAATGATTAAGTAATTCAAAAAGAAATAATTCATCAATTATTCAGCAAAAATAAAATAGAAAGAAAATAACAAATTTTTCCGAACTCGTGTCAGCGTTATACGAATTTGGACTCTATGTAAAAATGAATATAAGAATTATATGAATGAATATAAAAATATAGGCATATAGGAATTATTCATTGTTAATTGTTATATATATATATATATATATATATTATATATATATATATATATATATATAATATATATATACATACTGCGTATACAGGGTGTACACATATTATCTTTACAACTTCTCTCTCAAATAAAAATATTAGGAAACGAGGTACACATACTGTTTTTGCGTCATCTGTGAAAGTAATAAAGTTTCACAACCTCAAAAACATTCAACATGGGCACCATTTGTCACACGTAAGACGTCCAAACGGTATTCTATCTCCATCCATGTACAGTTGCCCGCATATGTAATGTTCCTCGCTTCACAGGTGACTCCGTACATGTGGCAACGCCGCAGTATTAGTCAAGGTACTCCAACTGGACAATAGGTATTAGCCACAAACCGGTGGTGATATCCTGCTTCATGCAACCGTCACCTTACGGTTTTTACTGACACACCCATATGTAGTCTCTCCTGGACTGCGACAGCAAATAACCATGTCGTCACCACGGTTTGGCCCATCAACGTCATTTCCCAAACATTAGTATAATATTGTATTAATTTATAAGTATATATAAATATGTTTATGCTAGTATAACCGTGGACTATTCTTATGTGATTTTGATAATCACTTACTGTTATTCAGATCGAAACTGTTAACAAGTTCTTTGTGTAACAATCGATAAGCCACTTCCCACTAACTCTCTCTGGCCCTCTACCTCACTCTCTCTCACACTATCTCAATCTTTTTCTCGCTCAATGTCAATACATATATATATATAATCGTGTAGATTCGTAAGTTAGTAAAGGCTTAAAACTGCAGACGGATTCTACAAACAGCTTTATTAGTATTGCTACATAGTGATTTAATATACACGAGACTGGTGGGTGGGGAAGGGGAATGAGGGTGTGTGGAGGATGGTTGTGTAATGTCTATTTTTGGTTCAAATTCACTAGTATATAAAAAGTTGTATTGTGGTATCTGTTCATATAGACGTGCAGTAATCATAATAGAACCTTATTGCCGTATAAGACTAGTAAACATGGAATTCAACGCTGTTCACGATCATATTAATCGTTTATCTTTATGAACACAGATATTACATTATAATTAGGGGCCGTTCAAAAATTACGTAACGCTATTTTTGCTAAAACTTGACACCCCAGATCGCCCAGGAACGTTCTGTAACGCTAGACCAGGCACCACCTAAGATGTTATGTAACACTTCCCCCCCCCCACACACGTTACAGAACGTTACAGGGGAGGGGGGTGTCAGGCTTTAGCAAAACTAGTGTTACGTAATTTTTGAATGGCGCCTTACCTGTATGTCAATGTTATATGTTGTTGGACTCGGTTGTTCCCCCTCCACCCCACCTTCCCCCAGTTGGGGTATCTTGACTATCGCTGCGGTGTTTCCACATGTACGGAGTCGCCTGTGAGGCGAGGAACATTACATATGCAGGCAACTGTACGCTGCAACATTTCAACGTCAACTCTTGCAACAGCAGCAGCAATTCTGGTCTTTAAATCGTCGATGTTGGCCACTGGAGTTGTGTACACGCAGTCTTTTACATAACCCCATAGAAAAAAGTCAGTGTGTTATGTCTGGTGATCTGGCCGGCCAAGAGATGGCCCCCCCACGGCCAATTCACCGATTTGGGAAATGCATGTTAATGGAATTTCGTTAGTACCAAGCACGTATCGATGGTCTTGATGGTGGCCGCTTGTGATACGTTGTTCTAAAGTTTCTTTGGCTCTGAGTATCCGACTTCGTTTGGATGAACCACTCCACGCACTGTGTCTTTTCCTGCGGCGTCATTGTGACTGTCTCACCAAATCGCCGACCAGTCGACCACCTCCTGGCTACTAGCGACATCTGACAACTACCACGTGAAACTTTATTACTTTTTCTCACAGATGGCACAAAAGATGGCGCAAAAACGATATGTGTACCTCGTTTCCTAATATTTTTATTTGAGAGAGAAGTTATAAATTTTCCGAGCCCGCCGAGTGAGGGAAATTTATGGTCATGTACTTCTCTGGTCGATTGGTGTTTACAATCTCCTCCTGGTTTGGCTTTGTTTCGTTTGAAACCTTGTCGGAAAACAAAGATGAAAATGGTTGAGGCAGCAATTTATTACAGAGAGGAACACTAAAGAAAGATCGGAGAAAATACAAAGGAAACGTTTCAGTTGAGAGGATGGATCTCTCAGACTTCGTCGATTCAGCATCATTCAAGTTATTTGATACTTTCAAGACCAGCCGAGGGTTCTTAGGACATCTCCTGATGAGTGGAAAAATCACCAAGACGATGGACAATCCCTCCTATCCATGTAAAGATTCAATGTTATCAACGACAGTGCTGAAAGGGGCGTGTCCATGATAAAGAATTTCAATGCAACCATTACCAAAGCCGAGACTCAAAAGCAGTTCCTCTTACACGTAGTGGAAATGCACCGGCACTAATTTCCTGACCACAATAAGTCGACATTGGCCACCGGTAAATGTTCAGGCGACTAGATTTCATGTATGATATTAAGGTGATATCAATGCATTTGTGCCATCACTGAACGTTATATTGTGCGAATTCATTGGTTATCTAAATGTTATTTATCCAATTCACCCACTGTACATATTCTAATGCTTGAGCACCGAGTAAATACTCTCGGATTCCACTCAAATTCGTCTCAGAGTTTTATGTTCTTAAGTCTAATAAAAAAAGTACATGCTTGCTTGAATTTTTAATTTTCATTTATTTGAACCGCCCTAATATATATATATATATATATATATATATATATATAATATATATATATATATATATATACCGGGTGGACGAAAAAAACATGGACACCTTTGTTTTTCCTACAAATTTCAAACTAGTCAAGCTAATACACTCAAATTAGTACAAGATGTAGCCAATAGTATAGTTATCATGTGCTAAAAATTTCAATGGAACTCATATAAAACTTACCCAATTGAAATCGATGTTGTATTGGCCCCCCATTTTCTTGAATTACGGCCAGTACTCTCCTTTTCCACTGATCTATGGATGACTTGATTTTGTCTTGGGACACCATAGGCCAAACAACCTCAATTCTTTGTCTAAGTGCTTCCAGGTTTGAAAATGGTTCCCTGCGACCCTGGTACATCAATGACTTCAGCTCATTCCACACGAATAAATCCAGAGGATTTAAGTCAGGAGAATTTGGTGGCCATTCTTCACTTTTTATGAATTCAGGAATGTTCGCCATCAAAAATTCTTGGGTTGCCTTGGCTGAATGAGATGGTGCATTGTTTTGAACAAAAATAAAATCTTCGTTCGGATACAAGTCTTGGCATTCCGGTAAAAGTTCTCCGAGGTGTTCAATGTAATTTTGCGAGTTCATTTTTGTTTTCTGTGGATCAGCAAAGAATAATTTGGTTTTTTTTTGCAAGAAACACCACAAGCTATCATTAATTTCTTGGAAAATCGTGAAAATGGATGATAAAGACGGTCTGGCGGGATTTCCGATTTTGAAGTTAATGCATTGACTTGGTTGTTTTGTCGATTTGTTGATACAGTTAATGTAAAGTCGAACTCATCTTGAAAAAACATGCGTTTAATGTCTGCTAAATTAAGATAATAAAAACCCACTCTAATAGACAAAGTTTATTTCCACAACAGTTTCGATGCCCACTGGCATCCTCTTCGGGTGGATACAGAAAAACGAATGAACCAAAAACAAAAGGGAAAACAGTCCAAGGTCTAATGGTCCTTGGACTGTTTTCCCTCTTGTTTTTGGTTCATTCGTTTTTCTGTATCCACCCGAAGAGGATGCCAGTGGGCATCGAAAATGTTGTGGAAATAAACTCTGTCTATTAGAGTAGGTTTTTATTATCATATTTTGACCTTCACGTAGAAAAAAAATGAAGTTTTTTGCATCTGCTAAATTAAATTTCATGTACAAAGAATTACACCTTTGTAACCGTTTTCTCATGGCTTCTTTTGTTATTTTGGGGGCACACTCAATCTTTTAAAAGATCTGATTCCTCTACTTTTCATTATGTTTTGGACACTGTTGAGCGAAATATTTAAATTATTCGCCATTTTTCTCTGCGAAAGATGAGTATCAGGATTATTTTTCTGCGACATAATATGCTCTTCAACGTACCTTTCGTTTTCGCGAGTCCGAGCAGTACGCGGACGACCGCTGCCACGTTTTCTGTCAGTTGACCCTGATTGAATAATTTTATTTCTTTATTACGTATTGTACTGTACTTCTTTTCCAATTTTTTCCCGAAAATTCCCTAATTATTTTTCTAGCACTCCATCCCTTCTCGGCAAAACACGCCTTTATAACAGCTAAGTCTTCTTTACTTAAAACCATTACGATAGAATTTTAATTAACACCACAAGAAAAAAAAATAAGAAAAAATATTCCATCAGCCAACACTTCTTAAAGAAATATCATCTGACACTGCTAGCCTACCAATTCGCCATGTGGCCACTTATTGTCTTAGGTGCGCATGCGCAAACTGCTTGCTTTGTAGCGAACATCTGACACATCCAAGGGCGTAGTCAGCTTCACAAAATCTCGCTGTTTGTTTCGTCAAGTTAAATTTTTTATAATTAAGGAACGGCCAAAGATAATTAACTGAAGTTTTCAGCACATGATAACCATACTATTGGCTACATCTTGTTCTAATTTGGGTGTATTAGCTTGACTAGTTTGAAATATGTAGGAAAAACAATAGTGTCCAGGTTTTTTTTCGTCTACCCGGTGTATATATATATATATATATATATATATATATATATATATATATATATATATATACAAAGGAATACAAAGGACACCAAACAGCAACAGACCGGTTGGTCCCAACGAGGATGTCTGTTTAAGAAGGAAGGTTAAAAGATGTAGGAAAATTTAAAGACAAGTGAAAGTTTTAAAGCAAAGCAGAGAAAAGAGGTTCAAAGGAAGGAAACAAATTTAAAGATAAAGTGAAAATTTTAAGTAAAGAAAGTGGAATTCGAGTGAAAATTCTTCAATACTGCTACGCGCTAACAAATGCATCTAACTGTGGGTTTAAGGCAAGATAAGCATCTAGTCTCTTTTTAAAGGATTCGATCCAATTATCATACTCTGAACTACGCTGGCTGGCAATCCATTCCACAGATTAACTGTACAATTGAAGAAAAAATGTTCAGTTTCATTAGAATTAAAACGTTTACCCATTAATTTGAGACCATTACCACGAGTTCTATTTACAGTTTTGAAGGTGAGATATTTTTCGGCGTCGACATTATCAAAACCTTTAGTCATTTTAAACACCTTTATTAAATCTCCTCAAATCTCCTCGAATAGGCCTTTGTACAAGTGAGAATAAATTTAACGTTTCTAAACGGGCAGCGTATAAATTGTTTCTAAGTCTAGGAATCATCTTAGTAGCCCGTCGCTGCACTCCTCCATTCTGTCTATGACCTGTCGTAAATATGGGGACCAGAAATGAACGCAGTATTCCAGGTCGGGGCGTACTAAGGAATTATATAATGTTAGTATTGTTTTTTCTGATTTAAATTCAAATGATCTCCCAAAAAATTCTAAGATTCTATTTGCTTTTCTGACTGCTTCGATACATTACTTACTCGGTTTAAGACTGTCAGCAACAGTAATACCCAAATCCACCTTCAGATTGAGCATAGAGAAAGTAAATCTACAGAAAAGGGTTGTTGTCACTCGTCCCACATACCGAGTTTCAGCGAGGAAGAGATGGTGAGGTGTAGAGGAGGAGTGATGTTCAACAGACTGGAAATTTGAGGAAAAGGCACGAATGTTGAAGTTAATGAAAAGTGAATCGGGCAAAGTCCCAGGACATCTCGAATGGGCAGTAGCAGAACAAACCCCACTGCCCGGGTTTGCGTTCCCGGTATCGGCAGTGGGGAAGCCACCTTCCAGGGAACTTCGAGGCTCTTAAAGACGATGCTATTTTGTTGTGTTTTTATTTTGAAAAGATGGTGTAGTATGTAAAATGCGTGTACTGTATGTGTAATGAGGAATACGGATAGAAGTGTGTGTTTAAGAGCATGCCGGACTGCTCATAGGGTAGATAAGACACGGAGAAAGATCCAGCTAAGGAGGACAGTGACAAAAGAAACGGGAGTTCCAGCACTCCCTGTCTCCTGCCTAACGTCCCCCTCTCCCCTCCTCGGAGTATTTCCCTGGTCGATTGGTGTCTGCAATCTTCTTATATATATATATTTTTTTTTTTAATTGGGGTTGTTTAACCTCCTTCGCAACATCTAAGGTCATATGACGGAGGGAACCTACAACTTTACGTGGGATCCGAACCACGGGTCGCTACATAATCTGGACGCGGAGGACGGTCTCCCATCCAACTACTACCCAGACCCAATGTCGCTTAACTTCGCTGATCTCCGGGAAGCGGTGTTACGACATCGGCCACAACGTAGCCCATTATATATATATATATTAGGGTGGTTCTTATTTTGTCACTTTTTATTTTTTTCTTTCTCACCTCTTCATTAGATGCTTCCTATTAAGAAAGTTTTTCATGCAAAATTTTATAGCATTTGGACAATATTTAGTGTGCTCAAGCTGTCCGAAATTTTAAGCATCCTAACTCTGTAGTTGCCTTTTATAATACATTACGGATTCACTCACACTCAAATTCAGTATTCATTTAATATAAAAAAGTTGTACAATTAGTATTTGTTAATATATTTCTAACAACAAGCTTGGTTGCTGTTAAAATTTTACTTAATTTTGTAAACTAGATGTATAAAATTAATAATCTTTACATATATAGTGGGTATGACCGCTATCCTGGAACATCATCCCAATGCAGTTCCGCGGCGATGGGACTCAAAATAATGTGATTTGAGCTGGGCACGACTTTGCAGATAATCAAATTTGGCTTATTAGATCCTCATATCATTTGCAAAGCCCCATCATTTTTTTTTATTTATTTCATTCAATTAATACAAGATTTTTAAACAACAAAAAATACTTTTATTAAAATTAAAGGTGATAAGAAATTGCACTGAAAAGTTAGCACAACACAACCCTTATTTAAAGGTTGCAAGAAGAGTCTGATATGCCTTTGAGAATGGTATCCTTCTTGGAATCGGGGTACTTCTTCCGATGCTCTTGGACAATTTGAACGACAAACTGAGTCTGTTCTTCATTCTTGCTGAGGAGTCTATTATGTTCCTGCATCAATGCAACTCCCCTTTCAGCAGTGTCATTCACTACTCGAAGATCTTTGACCACTGATCACTGACGCGATGGTAAAGACCGCATCACGGTCACTAGTTTTAGTGCGATCCAACGACGAAAGAACTTCTGGATGGAGGATATTCTTGCGGCCTCATTTTGGATGAGGTGATGACACTACGACTCCTCCAACAGCTCCTTCATTCTCTGAATCCGTGGTGTTCTCACCTGTGGAAGATGAAAAAGATTCCAGGACGATTTTTCTGTTAAGTACGAGATTCTCTATTTCATGTCTCTTCTTAAATTCATCAGTTCGAATTCACGGATCAAATGTAGAATTCGGACCCCAGCCTTTTTTAGTTAGCTTTATAAGGCTAACTAACGAAAATATCACGACCTAACCTAACCAATCGTTAGGTTAACTGTACGCCCTTGACGATTGGTTAGGTTAGGTCATGATATTTTCGTTAGTTAGCCTTATAAAGCTAACTAAAAAAGGCTGGGGTCCGAATTCTACATTTGATCCGAATTCACTTCTTCGTAGCTGCTTCCTCCTTTTTAACCAAAGTCATATCAATTCCAGCAATGGAGCCTCTTCTGCCCTTCTCTCTTTGTGCCAAAAGGAACGCTTTATCCTCCTCATTCGTCATCAACACCATAGCATTTTGGTGAGCAACGTCGAAAAGGTCATCAAAGCAGGATTTCAGCTCTTCTTCTTTCTTCCTTTGTGTATCCGTCTTCCGGGACTGATTTTTTTTTCAAAAGATCCCACTTCTTCATCAGACTCTCCAACTGTTTCACTGCATGTTGAACTGGCCGCAGTGGAATCCTCGCCTTCTTCCACAAAGTCCCCACTTCCGCTATCGTCAACTGAGCAGCCTTGTGCTTATCCTTAATCGACTGAAGCAAATGTAGATAGTACCTCATAACATCCCTATTACTTGACAATTTTGCACCTGATAAACAATTTTGAGTATGTTCAAGCAAATAAACCGTGTTTTTTTCGAGTTCCACTAGCCATCATAAAAAAATCTATATACCTAGCTAAAAAGAAAGCGTAATGTCGTTTAGCATATAAGAACATAAGATCATCGCTACTATTTGTTTCAAATTAACCATATATAATATGGCAAGTCATATAATAAGCAAATTCTACCAATAACCCATCACGCCTATTTGATAATATATGAGAGTGTCGAGAGAGAAAGTTTGAAGTCCTTGAGCACACCCTATATATATTTATATCTCACTAAACTTTTGTGTTATTTTCTAGGGACATAGAATCCAACTGAAGGGTGAGAGGAAAAAAATCATAACTTAAAATTTTAGCACCACTTAAGGGCCACCCTAATATATATATATATATATATATATATATATATATATATATATATATGTGTGTGTGTGTGTGTGTGTGTGTGTGTGTGTGTGCGCGCGTTAAACGGATGAAGTCATACTCGCTTAACCGTTCCATCCCTTTCACCAATTAAAGGTTTTGACTCAGTGATTAAGAAAACGGCCATTTGAACAGGAGTTTAAATTCATGAAATTTGTCTCTCAGACTCCAAAAACGAAATGTTCTTAACGTTCTTAAAAGAGAAAACATCCTTTTTTCCTCATTTTAGAGTGAATTTAAGAGCAATGAATGAATAAATAATGATACCTTTCGTATGATGCATGCACTGCTGCAACGCAAAGGCTTTATATGTAGTAAGTGGAGAGAACACACACACACACACACACACACACACACACAAAGTAAACAAAAAATAGTATTGACCAAGCGACTTCGTGTTTTGGTTTCTTTACGTATTCCCATGTGTTATTTAGAAGCACTTATCACGCAGAGTCACACGAAATAGGCTGAATGAAAGCTTTAAAATAGGATTTCTGATCAGATCTCTATAAAACGTCAGGAAATAAACACGAAAACGTTTGGGTCATTACTATAAATATTCATTTTCCTTGTGGTCATTCTTAAAGATTCTCTCTCTCTCTCTCTCTCTCTCTCTCTCTCTCTCTAAAGAAGAGAAAATCATCCTTGAAATAAAATTCTCACGAATTAAAGGTCTCAGGTGAAAGCTTGAAAGCAAAGAGTGTTCGCAGGTGCTTGTAGAAGTTTCCAAAATGATCGCTGACAGAAGCAAAAATAAAAGTTTACATTGAAATGATTGAAATGAACCTGTAAAAATTCTAAAAATTTCCAGTTTATAGTTTTCCCTCACGGGCCTTCCATCCATGTAATTCCGATAAGGAAATGTATTGTGGATACGCGATCCATAACCAAAGTCGGAATACGTTGGAACGGAAAATATAGATATGGCTCATAGTGTAACCCGACGTTTGTAATCAACTGTATATACTGTATTAATTAAAAAAGAAATATATGTTATTGTTTTATGAAGTATTATTTTACATCGTTTACTGGCAATTATATATAATATACATATACACACGAGTATACAGTGTTAGCGTCGGCATTATAATAATGCTAATTAAGTTAATGATTGCATGAGGCTCGGGGTCAACAGATGTTATCAGATCAAATCAATAATGTTATTAATTAAGGAAGTTAATTGGATGACTTTTCTTCTTTTATTAAAACAAAACAAAACAAAACAATGAGTAATGAAAGTGACATTAAAGTTTGATTAATGTTGTGCAGTGAATAACGTTATAATACTTAATGAATAGAGAGGTGATGACGATAGATAGGTGAATTTTTATTAATTCTTACGTATGAAAGCATCCATTGTAAAAGCTCGACGTTGTTTTAATAACTAATACAACTTCATTCTCACTTCAGGTACCATCTCGATCTTCCAGAATGTATTTCCAGAAAATACTTCAACTACCGATTGAGGTTGATAACAAAAAGGAAAGATGCGCACTGCGCAGTAATTAATGAAATATTATGCGTCCGTGGCGGGCGGCCTTTGATTCCTTTTGTCATGGTGCGAGGTGCCAGCTCGACTGAAGGAGCTCGCGAAGGAGTCTCGACTGGCGGAGCAAAGTGACGTCATCTTGATCACGCGGCTGTGTTGGTAAAACAGTGGGCTCCTTGTGAGGTAGAAGTCGCTGCAGAAATTGTTAAAGATCGGAAGTATCTGAAGGTGTTTTTGTACACACACACACACACACACACACACACACACACACATATATATATATATATGCACCCGAAAGTGCATAAAGTATCAGTGAATCCGTGCATATAAATTATAAAGTGAAATTCATTAAAATAAAGAAAGTGCAATACAGTTTACATCATCTATCACCAGTTTTAACGTATATATTCAAAACGAAAAGCGAAATACGGTTGGGCATTCGTGAAAGTTTGAAACAAGGCAGGAAAAAGGTCATAAAACGCAAAGGTCAGAAACCTCTCGAAATACACCCGACCATCGAAACATCGAAAGAAAGGAAACAGAAACAAAAAATAATAAAAAAATAATAAAAAAAAATAAATAAATAAATAAAATAAATATAATAAATAATTTGGGTGGGCACGTAATAAATAATAAATAATAAATAAATAAACAAACAATAATAAACAATAATAGATAAAATAAATAATAATAAATAAATAATAATTAATAAAAGTAAATAACAAACAATAAACTTAAACCTTGCAAGATATTTTAATATCTACGAATATCTGCAAAAGAAATGGACTCACTGGTGACTATTCTCCACACTAAAACCAGTATGCAAGTCAACATGGCAGAGGAAGAAAACAAAAACAGAAACCCATGCATAAAATGTGCATTAGACTGCAGCCTACATGCATTAAAATGTGATGACTGCAGACTATGGATACACTACAGTTGTAGTGCACTACCTATTTATTTCCTACTCATCCTTCAAAATTCAAAAAGAAAATTCTCATGCTTTAGATGTGCTCGTCAAATTTGCGATGACTATGACAGGCAATTTGAAGAGCTTGAAGTAGAACTAGCAGGTGAGTTACAGGAGGAGGAAATTAACATTGCAAATGCAGAGCTTGCTGAAAAAGTGAGAAACCCTCAGGATGAGACCCTAGAGAGAGGGAAACTGCAAGCAAAAAGGGCACCAAAAGAGAGAAAACAAGAACAGGAAATGGACACTAAAACCTTCAACAAAGTGAACAACCCTACTGTACACAGTCATCAAAAAGCCAAAAGTGAAACCAAGAGGCCAGTATGCAAGTATTACAGGAGGGGCTTGTGTAATTATGGACTTAAGGGAAGAGAATGCCCATTTGCTCACCCACCACTCTGCAAAAAATTTATACACGATGGGAATGGCATTTCTGGATGTAGATCCAATGCAAGATGTCCCTACTTTCATTCCCAAATTTGCCAGAGCTCATGGTGGGAAAGAAGTTGCTTTAAAGAGAACTGCAATCTGGCCCACCTGAAGGGAACAATCCGATTCCAACCACATCAAACTCAACGGAGAGAATACCAGGATAGTGAGCCTACTATCCATCAGCACTATTTGGCCCAAGGGATGCAAGAAAACTCTAGACCAAATACCATTCCTGCACCCAGATATTATGCTGATGTAGCGGGTCCAGGTAAGCCCACTGGAGAAAATAGTACAGCAAGCAACCATGAAACCCCATTGGGGTTTTACCACCTCATAAAACAAATACAAGACATTCAAAGCTCACTTGGGCTCCTCATACAAAAGCAAACGAGAACCCCAGCAGGAACCCTACAAATGCCCTATATGTGGGAGATGAAACAAATGGCTCCACAAATGTATCAATAACACTGGTATGCATCAATTTTGCTGTCAAGGGTTTTGTAAATGATTCTTATAGAGCTTCTCCTGCTGATTTCGAATCTGCAATCCGTTTTTCTCAATCAGCTCAGGTTATCCGGCTATGGCCTCATAGGTAAAATAGAATTTTTCGTGATTTTGTCAAAGCGGAATTGGAACAGTAACATCTATCATCACTTGTTTCACTTGTATAATATCTTTTTTACTTTTCAGGCATATAGATAAAATATTTCATAATGAATAGAGCGTGTAAAAATGATCCCAATAGATTCTGCTACATACGTGGGACGGTTACCATGCCAAATAACCAGTCCCAAATCACTAAATTTGTGAAGACAATGTATAGAGCATACTTTGGAATTAAGCTAGGGGACCAGGACAAAAATTTCGCCCCTTATATGTGCTGCAAGACGTGCATTGAAAATTTGAGAAGATGGAGCAAAGGCAGAGCGAAATCTTTGCCTTTTGGAATTCTCATGATTTGGAGAGAAGGAAAGGATCACGTGACAGATTGCTATTTCTGCATGACAAACCTCCAAGGTGGGCTTATAAATTTATTTTTCTTAAATATTTTGAAATCCTCGTATGAAACTTGACATAATATTCACCATAATGTAATATTCACCATATATAGCATAATATTCACCATAATGGTAATCATACATTTACATATACATATTGTTATAGAAAATACATTTACACATACATATTGTTATACAAGTTACACTTACATATAATGATTGTATATTTTCTTTCTTTTTCATTCATATTGTCCCCGAAGGGACAATATGAATGAAAAAGAAAGAAAATACAGACTCCATCGACCTATTTCATATCTTACAGACCGCAGCCTTCCCTCACGAGCCGCCACTGTCTGAATGCTTCTTCTATTTCATATGCAAGTTTTATATCCATGTTTCTGTGTTCTATTTTCAGGAGTTAACAAGAAGAATAAACACATTGTTGTATACCCTGACATTCCTTCTGCTATGAGACCTGTACCCCATGGTCCTGGAATTCCAATACCCGACCCACCTCAAACTGGACTTCGATGATTCTGATGATGAATCAATGACCAATGCCAATGACCAGTCCCAGTCGTATATACCTCAAAATACCGCTTCAAATGAGCCGAGGCCTCTCAACCAGGCCAAACTTAATGATCTTACCAGGGATTTAGGACTTTCCAAATTAGCTGCCGAGATCTTGGGCTCACGACTTCGAGAGGACAACTTGCTGGCTCCGGGAACAACATTCTCCTGGTATAGGAAACGAGAGGAAGAATTCCGCAAGTTTTTTGCAGTGCACGAAAATACCTCTTCCTTAGTGTACTGCTGCAATGTTGAGGGGCTAATCGAATCCTTGGGCCTGCCATATAACGCATCAGAATGGAGGCTATTTATAGACTCATCTAAACGAAGTTTGAAAGCAGTACTTCTCAACATTGGGAATAGGGTTGCATCAGTCCCTGTAGCACATTCCGTACAACTTACTGAGAGCTACAATAACATGAAAATTTTACTGGATGCTCTCGTATACGACCAACATAACTGGAGGATCTGTGGAGATTTGAAGGTAATACTAATATCATAAGTAAACTATTGCTATTGACTATGTTGTTTTTCCAAAGGTTATTTGAGAGTGTATAAGAACACAACTTCCCCACAGAAGTGATACAGTCCAATGCATAGGTTTTTTTTATCTGATAGAACAAATTCTCTAAATTCTTTAAATATTTTCATTTTTTTCAGATTGTGGCATTTGTATTGGGAATGCAAGGGGGATACACGAAATACCCACGTTTCCTCTGCAAATGGGATAGCCGAGCGGATGAGAAGCACTATGCACAGCGTGAATGGGCATCCAGAGAGAATTTTGAACCTGGGTTGCATAATGTCGTTTCAGTGCCCCTTGTACCACCAACAAAAATTTTGCTCCCACCACTTCATATTAAGCTGGGCTTGATGAAAAATTTCATCAAATCAATGAATAAGGAGGGTTCAGCATTCCAATATCTCGAGAGTAAATTTCCTCATATATCTGATGCTAAACTAAATGCTGGGGTTTTTGATGGTCCTCAAATTCGAACTTTGATCAAGGTTACTCAGTTCGAAAACGCAATGACTCCAACTGAGAAGAATGCCTGGCAGGCATTCAAATCAGTTGTCACTGATTTTCTTGGCAAGCGTAGAAGTCCAGAATACGAGTCCATTGTCGAAAACTTGATGGAAGCTTTCAAAGCTCATGGGTCGCGCATGTCCATAAAAATGCACTTTTTGTGGTCCCACTTGGACTATTTTCCTGAAAATTGCGGGGATTATAGTGAGGAACAGGGTGAACGATTTCACCAAGATATCAAAATAATGGAAGAGAGGTACCAGGGAAACTGGGATATCAATATGCTGGTGGACTATTGCTGGTGTTTGAAGCGAGACGTGCCCGAAGAAAAACACAGACGGAAAGCCAAAAAAACTTCATTCCTTCCTCAATAAACTTTTTTCCATATTCATTGTATGAATAAAAGTATTTATTCACACAAGTTTTCATTTTTCACGAGTGTTCTTATAATATTACTCGTATCTACAGTGTTTAAGCTAAAAAAATCAATAAATTTGGGGATAAAATTAAACTTATAATAAATGGCCAATAGAGAAAAAACCTCACCTGATTGAGGAAAACCATGTCATTTTCGAATTCAGCATGGTCGAATTATATAATATGAGTTGAAAAAACCCTCACAGCAGACAAAAAAATTTCATATGCATACCAGTGTAATCTACTTAAACATCCAGGGCCTTTACCCAAATTCAAACATACCAAAGTACCTTACCTAAAGAGCCTAGTGGAAAACACTACTAGCACAGTTATAGCCTCACAGAAACACACCTGAACCCCAGATCATGAGTAGTGAAATTGCAATCAAAGGGTACACCACCCATAGATGTGACAGAGAAGACCGCCTAAATGGGTGTCCTGATGTACATCCCTGAAAACATTCAAAGTGAACTGCTCATGGCATACTCAAATGGAGCCTGTGAACTCCTAATCATCATGCTCAGCATAAATAAAGACAATACTAGTGAATATCTATAGCCCCCCAGATAGCTCCCATCTAGAGCTCACTGAAGTCGTGGAAAAAATCAGGCAATGCCCAGCTATTGTAGACTCAACGAGAGACTTAATCATACAGGAGACTTTAATCTCCCAAACTCCACCTGGAACCAATATGGTGGTATGAAATCGGGACAAAAAGTCCAAATCAAAACACCTGAATGAGTTTATGGAAAAACTGCTCCTAGTACAACATGTCACTGCCCAACTAGAAAAAATAATATCCTAGATTTAGTGCTGACAAATAATGCAACTACAATTGACCACATTGTTATAACACCAACAATACACTCCAACCACAATGTCATGCACATATTCACAAACTTCTCTCCACAAATGTAAGCAAGACCTATGCCAAACGACTTGCCATACTCTGACCTAAACCTGCACAAGTCAGACTGGACATCAATAAATAACTGTCTGGGAGAAATAAACTGGGAAGATGAATTGGAAAACCTAAACCAGAAGAATGCTGGAGTAGAATACAATACCCGCTGTCATCAGCATTATACAAACACACCAAAGAAAAACGACAGTGCAAGAAGCACCGGACAAAAGACACAGATACAGAAGCACTTATGAGAAAGAGAACAAAGCTATCTAAACAACTGACAAAGCAATTAAGTGATACAAGACATAGTAACATCGGAATCATACTGATGTTAGAACTTAAAATAAAGGAGTCAACCATAAGAGAGAATATTGATAATGAACACAAAGCTATTGGCACGATAAAGGAAAATAGCAAATTCTTCTTTAGCTATGCTAAACGCAAAGCAGTTATCAAAACAAGCATTAGCCCATTGCTTGCTAAAGATGGACTAACTCTCACATCTAATACACAGGAAATGGCAAACATTCTACAATCTCAATATGCTTTAAGCTGGAGTACCCCTGTAGTAGCAAAGAAAATAAAAACTATAGCATTTTTTGATAGAGAAGAAAATGACCAAGACACACCATTATTGAAGATATGCAAATAACCACTAGAGATATACAACAGGCAATAACAGAGCTACCGGGAGTTCAGCCCCTGGTCCAGATGGAATTGGAGCCAAGATTCTTAAGGAATGCAAACATACTTTATCTCTGCCTTTGAAAATCCTGTGGAGATCCTCACTAGACACCAGTAGAATACCACCAATCATGAAACAAGCAAATATTACCCCAATCTACAAAGGAGGCAAAAGAAAGGAAGCCAAGAACTATAGACCCATATCCTTGACTTCCCATATTATAAAATATTTGAGAAAGTCCTGAAAAGGCACATTATGTGTTTTATAGAAAATGAACATCTCTTAGAAGACTTTCAACATGGCTTCAGACACAAGAGATCCTGCCTTACTGAACTTATAGACCATTGCAATACAATCCTACAATATTTGAGGAAAATCACAATGTTGATGTCATCTATCTAGACTTTGCAAAAGCTTTTGACAAGGTTGACCATGGTATATTATTCCATAAACTAAAAGAAGTTGGTATTTGTGGAAAAATAGGAAAATGGATCCATGCCTTTCTCTCTGACAGAAAACAAATAACAACTGTAAATGGAGCAAATCTATAGAAAAAGAAGTGATTAGTAGGTGCCGGAAGGTATAGTACTGGGACCAATCTATTCATTATAATGCTAAACAATATAAACTGTAACCTAGGAAGCTCTCTCCTGTCATTCGCAGATGATACCAGAATACTAAGACCAATTACAGAAAAAGAGGACTGTGTAGAGCTACAAAAAGATCTACAAACTATATATGCATGGGCAGATGCAAACAATATGGCCTTCAATGAAGACAAATTTGAACTAAAAGTATGGACCAAATAAATACCTGAAAGAACAATTCAACTACACTGGACCCACAGGAAAAGATATTGTACAAACTGATATGAGAGATCTAGGATTATATTATCTGAAGATGCAACATTCAACAGGCACATTGAAAAGTAACCTCATCATGCAAACAACTAATAGGATATATACTGAGGACATTCAAACTAGGGACAGTATGACCATGCTTACCCTGTGGAAATCACTTTTCTTCCACGCATTGACTACTGCTCTCAATTATAGTTTCCCCACAAGCAAAATGAATTGCAAAAAATTGAGGGCCTACAAAGAACCTTTACCTCGTATATTAAACAACCTGATGGGCAACAGGTGAGTAAAAACAAATTAAACTACTGGGATAGGCTCAGAGGCCTCAACCTTTATTCCATAGAGAGAAGGTTTGAGAGATACATCCTAATCTACACCTGGAAAATTCTAGAAGGGCTTTTAGTTGCCCCCAATACTGAACCAATTGTGCCCACCTTAACAAGAACTGGAAGAATGTGGAAAAAATATCACCTCCCACCAAACAGTCAGAGAAGGATTCAAACCCTTCAATATAATAGTATCTCTAGGCAGGGTTCTCGCCTGTTTAACTCCTTGCCTCAGTACCTTAGAGACATAAGTGCAGTCCCAGTAGATACTTTTAAAAAAACACTTGGACATGTTTTTAGCCAACATACCCGACCAACCCACAGTGTCAGGGTATTCCTCTGCCAGACCAGCCCCCACAAATTCAATAGGGGACCAAATCGTATGGCAGGAGCGAGAGAAAAGAGGAGTGGCGACCCCGTCGTGGCCCCGCCTCAGGAGGCACTGAGCGGACTTCGAGGGAGCAGCGCACCCTTGAGGCAGAAGCGCTTTAAGGTAAATTTAAGGTAAGGTAAATATATTAGTGGTGGACCGGATGTCAGTTTTTCAACATCTGCAGATGCGGATTTTTTATTTCAATATCCACGGATGCGGATGCGGATATTTAGTTAATCTATCAATATAATATAGGATTATGAATATATGACAATTTTTCAAATTTCGTGGTATTACTATTATGGCAGGCAATGCATAAATTAAAATTAATATTAATGTTTTCATTATGAAAAATAATAACTTTCTCAAGAGTTTCAGCCACAGAAAATTCAATGAAACAAGGTTCATTCAATTTTCTGCGTTACCAGGTATTATATATTTGTTTGTTCATTAATAATTAATACTTTACATGAAATGTGCATGACTGGGCCTTATAAGCTACTTTATAAGCTAATTTAATTGTAAATTGCATAATTTATTAGAGGTAATATCCGCATAACATCCGCAGCCAGAAGTGCGGACGCGGATGTTAAAAATGATGCGGATGCGGATATCCGGTCCACCATATATATATATATATATATATATATATATTAGCAATGTACCGATGCATTGGTAAATAATCGGTAATGAGCTATACCGGCGGTTTTGCCGATGCATTGGTTATTATACCTATTTGACATTTTAGATACGTCCGAGCTTCAAATATTGTTTCAGAACTAAAGAAATCGTACATACGAAACTTTTGTGTACATTATAGGTTATATTATATAGGGGCGCGGAGGTAGATAGAACGTAATTAAATCGAGCCGGAATTCATCGATTCATACTAATCGTAATTAAAAAATTGTTTTGAATCGTTTAACTACTCGTACAATAACATCGAATCCGAGTTAATTCCGGATCGATCCAATTCAGGTACGTCATTATGATATAAGAATTCTATTTATTTCGCCTAAAATATCCTCCCGATCTCCCGCACCTTACATCACTACCTTCCGAAATCTATGGTTGTTTAAATGGTCGTACTAGAAATAAGACACGAACTTAATGTCTATATAATGTCATTATTACTTTCATTATCATATCAATTTAATTAATGTGACCTACGTTTACCACAATAATATGTATGTGACCTTGACATGATTTTGTATACCTTTATAAAGTGTAGATACTAAAACATTACGCGTACATAAATGTAATAATGTAGATGGTATTTCTCCAGATTTTATGTGCACAGAGAATAAAAGGTATCTTTTCCAAAATGCAAATACTTTACCATATTCGAAATGACGACGGTGTGTCACGCTATCTTTGAGTGACCTTCAAAATGTAAAACGACAACGAATACGCATTGTATAGAATGCATAATAAACCAGAATGTACGTTAGAAACATAACTATTCTGAAAATTTTATATTATGCTGAAATTCCTGTTTACAGTGTAGGCCGTAGGGGAAGGTGGGCAACTCGGGACCCCGGTACAACTCGGAACATCCCCTCTACAGCCCAAACTAGTGCTGCCATGTAGCTTTAATCTATCTCCGTCGATGCCGACACTGATCAGTGGCCTTGAGACAGTGGTATGGGGCGGTTTGCGTCACACAGCTTTGCGTCACACAGCTCAGCGAAAATTAGAACGTCTCATTTTTTCTCCATTTGATCTATCATGAGCGAATTTTTCCTTGATTCATAATTCCAAAGCAGTAAGAACTTTTTTTTTTTGCTTTTTGTGTGTAGGCTACTTATGGGTCAGTGTTCGATTTTCACGTATCGTCGTGTCTGAAATTTCATCAGTGACCGCGTGGTACTGATATTTGGGAAAAGGGGCAAAAAGGAACCCCTGGTTCCGAGTTGCCCAACCACTTTTTTGACCAAAAAGTTGCAACGTCTTAAATTCCAGTTACACGTAATGCAAAGCTAGAACGCTATAAAAAGTGATACAGAATGGAAGACGGAAGGTGAAGATAAATGTTTTTGTATTTAATGGGCCCAAATACTCGTTCAATATGCGTACAAATTTGTGATTTCCTTACGGGTCCGAAGTTACCCCTCCTTCCCCTACTACAAATCAAATTATGTAATGATCATTAAATCATTCGAACGATAGAGAGATGATGACGTAAGAGGTGAATTTTTAGTAATTCTTATGTAAGAAAGCATCCAGTCTAACAGCTTGGTGTTGTTTTAATAACTAATGGTTTCATTCTTACTTCAAGTACCGTCTCGATCATTCAGAACGTAACGCTTTATTTCCAGAACGTGCAATGTTACAAAAGTTGGAATAAAAATTAAAGAAATAGACTACATTTTAAATCAATGGCGGATTAATGGCCTGATAGGCGTGGGCTGATTGATCCAAATGGGCCTATGATTACGTTTGTTAATGTTCATTAAGTTACGTATATGATTCTGATCCTGAGTATGAAAACATCGACCAGTATATTCAACTTGATTCAGTTCCTTGATACAGTTCCTAAGTTCCTTCATGGGCCCACGTTGTTTAATGAACCTATGTTCCTTGGTAGGCCTGGGGCTCCAGCCCCATCAGCACCCTGTCCAATCCGCCAGAACAGTAACTATAGTACAGTTAGATTAATCATGTATTATAGTTGTATTAACTATTTGCTATAGCGTGCAGATATTTACAGTCGTGCTTTGCCATACATAAATAATTAAAGTTAAAAATTGTATCTGTTATAGAACGCGTCTTACGGAGTCCAACTTCAATAATTTCCGTTTGAGCGAATAGTACGATTCAAAATACCTCAAAAACAATAAATTTATTTTAACCCAATTGCCGTTGAAATAATTTCCGCCCCACTCGGTAGGTACTTTTTGGGTAATTCTGAAAATGGAGTCAAAATGCTTTCCTTATTTCCAAAACTACCGAAATAATGTTAATTTTAACTAATTTGTGGGTCGGAGCTAATCTGACATCAGTTTGGATTAAAATAATTCTAATTTATTTTACAGTGATTGTGAATATCAGTGAAATTTGTAAAACGCTTTTATTAACCTTAATTTTAATGCGGAACTGAGAAAAGAATTAAGTTGTGTAAACAAATTACATTTTAGCGGAGGAGATAATAAACGTTTATTTATTTTATTTTCAATTTAAATAAAGCAGATTGCTAGTTTCATCCAACCACACACACACACACACACACACACACACACACACACACACAAAAGAACAAGCACGCATCAATGCAGCGAAATACATACAGAAATTGTTTTCAGCTTTGAAAAACATAGCTGCACGACAGAAATTTTCTAATTATTTTATTTAAAAATGAACGTTGATCCGCTCTTACAAAGTTTTTATATAAGATTTTATCGAATGTAATCCCACAGGGAAATCTATTTTGAATCGACCAGCGTGGGGCAAGTATGTTGCGGGAGAATTATTCGTTTTTAAATATTTACTGATCAACATTATAAAACTAATCGCAATACATTCACGGCCACGATAAAATATGTTTCAAGAATCTTGAACACGATTGTGTGTGTGTGTGTGTATATATACTGTAGGAAATACAATAAATAAATAAACATACGCAATCCGTATGTTGTAGCCTTTTCACGCTCTTCCAGAAAGGCTTCAACACGTTGGAACATCGATGCGATGAGATTTTGGATGACGCTTTGCTCTGAGTCATTATTGCTTTCAGATTTGATGCAGATGCGAGAGGAGGCCTTGTTTTCCGCAATTGGTGATCAAGATGCTCCGAGACTCGCTCAATAGAGTGTGACAGGTTGCACAGTTTTCTTGCAACACATGCGTTCTAAGATAGTTTCCTTTAATGGAACAGTGTACGATGGATGGATACGTTTTCCTAGAATATGAATACCAGGTCTTTCATTCAGTTATATGTTCCAACATTTGTTTCTGCTCATTTTATTCTTACCAAAATCTCTCTCTCTCTCTCTCTCTCTCTCTCTCTCTCATATATATATATATATATTATATATATATATATATATGGGATGAATGAATGATGCAATCCACAAGGAAAAAGAAAAATTATTCCAAGTTCTTTCGTGTATTCCCTGACGAGGTGTACTGCTAAATACACGAAAGGCCTTGGAATAATTTTTTCTTTTTCCTTGTGGATTGCATCATATATATATATATATATATATATATATATATATATAATTCCTTCGTACGTAGTTCCTCACCACTGAAGGCAACAATGAGTTGTGTTATCGAAGTTCAAAGAATATCTAAATCTGTATTTGTTTTCGCGAAATTTTCGTCACTTTGTATCGCAGGCACCTCTAGTTATCACTCCAGACGCATGGTTCTTCAGGAGGAAGGTGCACCATAAGTTTGTTCCCCCACCCCCAAAATAGTACAAATCTACTTGTATCAAACACAGTTACATTCATACTACCCCAGGTTTACTCTACACAAGCACTATATATATATATAAAACAAAGCTAATAAAGAAAAAAATTATATGGAGAAAAATGTGTTTATATACAGTCTTTCCAGTGTTGGAAGACATATTTATTTTCCATTATTCATTTGATTCCATTCGAAATAGAAGTGTTTATATATCATTATCTGCTCAACTCCGTTCGAGAAAGGCATTAAAATCGATACTTTAAAAGCAAATGGGGAAAAGTGACTCTTCTTTGCCAATTTCATGGCACCAAATTTTCACTCTTTTTAAAAATGTCATTCCGATATTTGGGTGTATTTGTGGTGAACATATATATATATATATATATATATATTGAAAATTTTGTTTCTTAATATATATATATATATATTATATATATATATATATTATATATATATATATATATATATTACCTTACAACCTTACAAAGGTTCCGCGCGATGATTTCTCATTTCGCGAAGGTGAAGCTTGTCGCCCCTGCTCTCGAGTCTCGAGTTGGCCTGGTGAAGTGTATATATATATTTAAAAATTCTCCTTTACATGTCTCATAAATTTTAGATTTTAGATGCATTATTTTCGTTTTAGATCTTTTAAATTTAAAAAAGAGTGTTTCATCCAGTAATTATAAAGATGCATACAGTTACTACACTTTGGTAAACAATATGCCACTATATTTATCAATTTTCACTTTTTGTTTAATATAATAATGATAAAATGAAACGGGCAAATAATATTAATAATACAATACTACTACTAATAATAATATTATTATTATTATTATTATTCTTTGCCCGTTTCACTTAATTCTGTTGTGGCATCGATTTTGCGTAAAAATGTTCCCTGCTTCTTCACGGCATATTAGATAAGGAAACATTAAATACATTACTTGTGTATGAAATATCGAAATTGCTTGTTTTAAGCACTGGTGGGTCGGTAGTTTAGAGACTGGACTAAGGCTGAGAAGGCACGGATTCGACTCCCACCTCCGCCGTGTTTGGTAGTTGGGCCGGTTACGAACACTGTAATCGCTTTCATTCTGGTGACGAGATAGAGTTCACGCGAGCCCATAAGTGTGGTGAAATAGGGGGTTCGGATGCTACTATACTTTGTTTGTATAAAAAAAAAATTATCATTTTTTATCATTTATATATATATATATTATATATATAGAATATATATATATATAATAATATATATATATATAATATATCTAATATATATATATATATATATATATTTATATATATATATGATGAAAATAACCACGAAGGAAAAAGAAAACAGAATGGTGCTCAAGCGCTTCCGTCTAATGACATCCTCAGGACGAAAGCGCTTGAGCACCATTTTGTGTTTTCTTTTTCCTTCGTGGTTATTTCATCATAAATATTATTCACGTAACACTTTCGTGAAATAATTTTCATATATATATATATATATAGTGTGTGTGTGTGTGTGTGTGTGTATATATATATATATATATATATATTGTAAAGAACGACGTTTTTTAGAAGTGTCCGCACAAGAGGAGAGGAGAAAACGAGCAATGAAAAATGAGGTACCTCCTAGGAATCGAACCCGGGATCATCCGATTGCCGGTCAGATATGCTAACCATTACACCAAGAGCCCCCACGATTCAAAGCTCGTAATTTCCCACGTACCTACGAGCGGAATCAAATGCCTTTTGAGGGGCACCTTCTCATGCCGTATATATACACATTTTAACTGCAAACGACACACAGTGTGTACATATATATAGGGTTTCGACCGCAGGTCGATCCTGAACCGTCGTTCAAACTCACCTAAAGTAACATATATATATATATATATATATATAATATATATATTATATATATATATATATATGCATCAGCTATTGGCTAATTCTAAAATAGGGTTCCAGCAGAATCCTAAGTATGCGTTCCAACAGATATTTTTGACTGCTGCATAAGTTTACCTCCAAGATGCTCAGCTTCGCAAATGTTCGCTAATTACAGTGTCTCTAGCCTCCTGGAGGTAACAAGACGCGTTCAATATAGTTTGATGCAAACAATTCAAAACTCGGTCAATCCAATTGTCTGAGCTACCTATCAATTGTGCTTTATCTCTTCTCGGGTTGAAAATGTTTGTCTGTAACTCCACTTAAAACTGATATTCATATTTTCATTACTTGTATTTTTTTTTTTTCTTGTCTTAATTTTTTTCATTTTAGTTTTCGTTTTAGTTTTTATAATTAGCAGCTCTATTATCGAACGAATTTTGTTTTCTTCTGTCAATAACGTTTTCAATTTTAATGTATATATATATATATATATATATATATATATATAAAACCTTGGTTAACCTTGGTTTTGCTTCCGCCCGAATTGTTCATTCTGACGAAGGTCTAGCTCGTCACCTTAGACCTACAGTTTAACGTGGAATCCGAACCACGCCCCACCAGCAGCCCATCGTCTTAACCACTAGGTTACTCAGGGTGCCCCTTATCTACTCACCAATTTTTTTTTTTAGTGTGTGGAAGGATGGATTCGTGGTTAGCGACGCTAACCACTACACCACCAAGGCGCTTATATATTATATTTAATTGTAAAGCTGTACACTATTCTTTATTCTTTTGGAGTTTTCAAATGTTTGACCTGATGTTAAAAAGTAATAATGAATGGGGAGGACCAGAAACCGGCAAAGCGCTCAAGCCAACTAATGCGACTCATGTATTATGGCCAACTAATGCGACTCCTGTACTATTATTATTATTATTATTACCAGTACCATCAGGAATCGAACCCCAACTTCAGTGTCACTTCGCTTATAGGGAAACGGTTTACCCAGTGAACCGCGGGCGCTGGCCTTGGTCTATAAATTAACTATTATTCCTAAAAGTATATTATCAACTACAACATTTTTTACGTCAAATTACGAGTTGTCACAACCCATTGACTTTACACACATTAGAAAATTGTATGAGAAAGTTTTTCTTTCGTGTCGACGAAAGCATTTCATTGCTGAAATGTTGCCAAAAAGTCGTTGATGCAATTTTACGGAAATTTTTTCATACCCATTTATAAATACAAGACATAGAAATAATTTATGAGTGAAAACGTGTAACAAAAGTATGTTTTACTAAAATAATTCATGAACGGCTAATATAAAATCAACGCTTAGCAATGATCGGTTAATGTAAAATCAACGTTTATCATTGAAAAGTGTTATAAAAGCATATTTTAGAAACAAGATTTATGAGCAGTTAATGTAAAATCAACATTAATGAAATGAAAACGTTACACAAATAATTTTTAAAAAAAATAACTCATGAACAGTTAACGTAAAATGAACGTTTAATAATGAACATTTTTAGAAACGCTCATTTCAGAAACGGAATGGTGAAAGCTTAACATAAAAGAACATAAAATGAACATCGGTGGAAAACGGAACGTATTCTAAATTTTCAGTTTAGAATTAAAGCAATATTCACCACATTTCTGGAGCTGCCTAAAACTAGAATTATGTCGACGACCATCAACAATAAATTTGATGTTCAGGTTATAGGACGAAAGGAGAAAGTCATAATTTTAAAATAGTTGACGTCCAGTAATTATCGAATATTTATTTTTCGAGATATGACTCTTTGAAATGTTTAAGAAAATAATAATGTTACATATGAATTAAATGTTATAAAAACTAATAATAAAATTGCTGTTAAATTTATAGGTCTTATATTTATACTGGAATGTACACAGTATATGTAAAGTGTGTGTGTGTGTGTGTATTTACATACATGTACGTGCTGAATGTCTACATTCCATGGCTTAATAGTGACGTACACGGAGTGTTCCAGAAATAGTACTGCAGAAGTAATTAGTCATATTTTTTTTATTAATTAATCTACTGGATGTACAACATATATTACTTACTACTTTGTGTTACTTTGCGTGAGTTCGAACAACGGTTCAGGATCGACCTGCGGTCGACCCCTCTGCAGCATTCAGCCTCATTTGCGGGATTTAGTGAAGGAGGGAATTGTTGTTTCATCTCCTGCCCTCGTAGCCAGCCACGTAAGGCTGGTCAGGGACTTTGCATAGGAATCTGTCCAGCTAGTTCTTGAAGTTATTCAGGTCGGTATGCTAGAGATTTCTTACTTCTCTCGGTAGGGCATTGACAAAGCTTTGGGCCTCGTACTCTGAGAGAATTTTCCATCCTCGTTTTTTGTACAGCTGGGACTGTACAAAATCTGCCTCTTCTCTCATTCCAGTTTGTTTCTATTTCATTTCTAAGGTTAGAGACAAAGCCCTCCAGTATTTTCCATATGTATGTTATTGTATACCGCTCTCTCCTTCTTTCGAAAGAGTAGAGTTTTAAGGATTGTAGTCGAGACCAGTAGTCTTCACCTTCCGTTTCTTCTATCTTAGACGTAAAAGTCCTTTGTATAGCTTCATTGTTCGCAATGTCTCGGTTTCTATATGGGCTTGTGAGTACTGAGCAATACTCAATTATAGGACTAGGCTTTTCCATAATTTGAGCATGATGTTTGCTCATATATGTATATATATATATACTGTATATATACACACACACGTCGTCAAAGTATCAGTGACTATTGGATTCATGCCACAGGAGCATCATGTTATTATAATCTAATGGAGTTTGAACGTCAAATATGCACAGAAGCGACGAATGATGGTCATCATGTGGAAATGTTCTGAACTTGGGCACTTTGGAAATGTAAACAACCGTGTGTATATATATGTATATATATTATATATAATATATAATATATATATATATATATATATATGACAGATGATGCGAAATTTGAAACACAAAATAAGATAGTAGTAAACAGAGCAAAGAGAATAACGGGACAGATATTGAGAACCTTTAAACGAAGGGATAGGAATGTAATGATTCCTCTACTGAAAACCCTGATCATACCCAAATTGGAATACTGCTCGGTCCTAACATCCCCATACAAAAAAGAAGACATTAGACAGCTGGAAGGGATCCAGAGAAGCTTCACAGCCAAGATCAATGGGTGCAAAGAACTAAATTACTGGGAAAGGTTACGCGAACTAGACTTATATTCACTGGAAAGGAGAAGAGAGAGATACACCATTATTTACACTTGGGAAAATAATGGGGAAACTAGTCCCTAATCTTACTCTGAACCCTATAACTCCCAAAACAACGGTGGAAAGTAGAAACGGTAGACTGTGTCGTATTCCCAAATTGAAGGCGAGACAGGGAACATCCTTAACCTTGAAAGAAAATAGTTTTGTAGTGAGAGGACCAAAACTGTTTAATCAGTTGCCCAAAGACCTAAGAAACACGAAGGGAGTTGCAGTGGACATCTTCAAAAGAAGACTAGACGCCTGGCTCAGAACAATCCCCGATGAGCCGGGTGTACCTGGCTATGTGAGGTGGAGAGCGCAAGAATCCAACTCACTACTTCACGAGGCCAACTCGAGAGGAGGGGCGACAAGCTTGACCTTCGCGAAATGAGAAATCATCGCGCGAAACCTTTGTAAGGTTGTAAGGTAAGGTGTATATATATATATATATATATATATATATATATATTATAGTAGTACAGAGTAGAGTAGTACAGATTAGCGTAGTACAGTGGCATCTACTTTTACACTGATTTAAAAAGTTTGGCCCGACGCTGCAGGAGGTGTGGGTGACTGGCAGACGGCTCGACGCCGGACGGGGTCTGGGTAAGTGGCAGACGGCTCGACACAGGTTTGACGGGTTTGGCTCGACTCTACAGAAATGGAGACTGCAGAGCAATTTTATTTATTTGTATTTATTGTCACCTTTGGTGATGGAAGTTATTTATTTATTTATTCATTTAATAATAATAATAATAATAATAATAATAATAATTATTATTATTATTATTATTATTATTATTATTATTATTGTTATTTTGTAAGGGGAATAGATTATGAGCAAAAAAAAGCAGAAGTGGTGCAGATGTTCAAGAATGGGAGTTAAGAATGGGTCCGGAAGATGAGGTGTTGGGGAAGCATGGTGTACCAGAAGTGAATGATAATGGGTGTAGGATGAAAGCGCTATGCATTGAGAGAAAGTTATGCACAACGAATTCTTTTCTTGAACGTGTATATGGTGAGAGAAATTTGATAGACTATGAGCTTAGTAAACGAAATATGCCGAAAGAGGTATGTTAAATGCTTGTAATGCAAGGTATGCAATAGGATCTCTCTGACGACATGATAGTCCTGTGTAAAGTGAAGTCGTGTGAAGAATGGAAGCGAAGGAATGGAAAAAAAAGTGGAAAGTGGAAAAGTTAGTGGTGAAAAAGGTGGCGGATGAGTATAGTAAGAAAGTAAATGATGAAGTGAGTGTAAAGGATGCAGAGAAAATGGATGCGAGTGAGATGTAGAATGTGTACCAGGAATGTCTGATTAGGAATGCAAGGAGCGTGTGTGGAGTTGCAAAGACAGGTGCAAAGAAGAGGCCAACAGCATGGTGGGATGCCGATGTTGCGTCGGGGATTGAGGATAAAAGGACGGAATGGATATTGTGTGTGCAACGTAATCGTGATAAAGAAAGTCGAAGAAGAAAGAGGATGTATGAGGAGAATAAGAGATGCGCGAAGAGACTAGTGCAACGGAAGAAACAGAGAGTAACTAATGAGTTTTGGAAGGAGAATGAATGAGAATTATGTAGAGAATGGAAAGTTGTTCCGGAAGTACAGTAAGTGCGAAAGTGCAGAAATTAAAACTAAGAAAGGAAGTTTGAGAGTAAGGAATGAAAATTAAAGAATGCTCACAACCGATGCGGAGCTATGGAATAGATGGAAGGAGTATTTCGAGGATTTGATGGGTGGAAGAGATGAGAGGCGTGCAAATATATCTGACAAGACCTGAAAGCGCAACCACACATGATGTATGAAGCGCCGCAGGTGTGGAATTTTGCCATGTGGAGATTGGGGGGGGGGGGGGGAACTGATCTACCAGGACGCCTGTGTGAATGGATATGTACCCTTTATTTTCCATCTTTTCTCTTCTTTTGCATTCTACATCCGGGATGTTTCTGCCTTCTTATCTCAGTTCGTTGGGAAAAAAGATTTTGGTAATATATGTACACACACCACACACACACACACACACACACACACACACACACACACACACACACACACACACACGTATGTATCCATTACTTCGAACTATTCTTTTCATTTCTTAATGCAAGATTCTGTCAAAACCATCAAAATAACCATTCACAGAACAAGTTTCTCATGCAAATATTATGCACTCAAACAATTTGAATCAGGCAAGTCATCCACACAGAACTTTCAAACAAACAGAAGTCATAATTTGCACACGTTTCTGTTAAATTCTCTCGTTTTCTCCATTTTCAGTTCACAAACGACTTTTATTCAGCATCTTTTTACAAACGTTACGAGTTTTGTGATTGATGCCTAGAATTTTTTTACGAGTTTTACTATTACATATATTAAGGTACGCTCTTTTTTATATTATATTTGGAGCTTCAGGTGAAGATTTAACATTTTTTCATAAAAAAACAGCAGAGTTACCACACGCAAAAGCAGACATACACCGCGACGATGCTACTCCTTAGTGGGGTGAAGGGGGACCATCCTCTACCTACAGATAATGTGGTTTGGATCCTACGTTAAGCTGTAGATTCCTTCAGTCACATGACCTTTGCTGTTACGAAGGAGAGTAAACATCCGGCCACATATACAGAGCACCTACCGAACCATCGCGGATAACAACTGAGGAATAAATGCAAAAAAATTCACTTTTTTCTACGTGAAGGTCAAAATATGAAAATAAAAACCCACCCTGTCTATTAGAACTGAGGAATACATCTGTTTTATTATTCCTTTCAAAACTTCGTACCCCGGATCACTGCATCATCTGTACGTAGAGGATGGTCACCCCTCCACCCCATTGGGCCGTCTGCCACCTACCCCTACCATCGTGAAGGTAAGTGACAAACGGATGCGGTGCGGCGATGGATGTCACTTACCTCTAACCACACTTCAGTGTCGGACCGTCTGCAACTCACCCCTTACCTTCCTTCAGTGTCAAGAGGCCAACCGCAAATCACTTCCCGCCCCCTGCGGTATCGGGCCGTCTGCCAGTCACCCCATCAACCCCTGCGGCATCGGACTAACCAATTTAACCGATGTTAAAGTGGATATCACTATCTTAATATTGTATATTTGTTGATTAATAAAAGATATACAATATAACAAATTCTCTTTGCATTATAATTTTTCAGACACACTTTATAAATAAGCGTTTGTTTGAAATTATGATCTTATTTTATAGTTTTTATTCATTCCACAAAATATTCAGTGTTGAATTTAGTATTATCTATAAATATTATGCCAACTTAATGTAAAACACATTTGTTATATGGTAGGCTTCATTAGTCGAAAGAGATCTGTACAGAGTGTACACCGTTAGATCGAGAAACTCTCTCTCTCTCTCTCTCTCTCTCTCTCTCTCTCTCTCTCTCTCTCTCTCTCAAATGCACGGAACTGACATCGCTACAATCACAGAGTCTAAATACAAAATTTGACTAATTGAAATTCTCAAATTGTCGAATTGGAATTAACTGGAGTCAATCATTATGCAAATAGCCATCAGAGTCCTCTGCCCGTTGGCTGTCCTGGAAATCTGCGGTATGCTTTTAAACTGGAAATAAGCTATTGGATCTATCAAAGAAATGGCAAATCTATCGTGAATATTGAATTAAAATCGCAGTAGCGGAAATTGTTCTAATGGAAAACTATTCAAACATTTTCGTCAGAGGAAACGAGAGAAGGAAAAGGACCGTAGTAAAGAAAAAATAATAATAATTTGGAGGGAGGCTTACTTGTATAAGAAGATTAAGGAAATTTTTGTAAATTCATTTTATGATCTGCACACACACACACACACACACACACACACACACACACACACACACTATGTGTATGTGTTTACGGAAAACAAAGACTTCCCACAAACTTCTATATATAGAAATATTATCTTCTATTGTCTCAAATCAATCAAAAAAGAAGTTCTGAAAACCATTTCTTTTATCTGAAGAAGTTATGTGTCATTAAAAGAAGTTATTATATTTTCTGACAAAAAGCCTTGATACCCAAAAGATGGAAAAAAAAACCCTCTTGGGTACCCTAACATGGAGCGAAGTGAGCTGGATGTAAAGTTAGCAAATGTTTTTTCACAAATTAAACAAACATTAATTAAGATATCTGATTGTGACACCGTTTTGTTTAACTTCATCTGTAGGTCAGGTTCACTCCAATTTACGTTTTATATTGTTAATCTAATCGTTAAATAAGGTTACGTCGTGGCCACGTCGTGGCCACGTCGTCGCAGCACTACTTCCCGTCAGATCAGCGAAGTATACTCCAAAGAGAAGTAGACGTTTCGTTAGACGTTTTATTGTCCCAATTTTGTGAATTTTGAAATGTCTAATGCGTTAAACATTTCACATTAGTTAGACGTTTTGTTAGACATTTCGGATCACCTGAAGATCAGGGTCCCCAGCCTTCTTTAGTTAGCTTTATAAGGCTAACTAACGAAAATATCACGACAGAACCTAACCAATCGTAAAGGGCGTACAGTTGATCTAACGATTGGTTAGGTTAGGTCGTGATATTTTCGTTAGTTAGCCTTATAAGGCTAACTAAAGAAGGCTGGGGGCCCTGATCTTCAGATGATCCGACATTTCAGTTAATCAGTTGAAGTGTCTAAATTGCACCAGTTGAAATGCCTAAGGAAATGTTTAATGAATTGTCTAACAATGAAGTGTCTAACGCAAGTTCAAATTTAAATTCAAGTTATATGACAAGAATTGCTTCATAGCATTACTTTCGAAGCGTTTGACTTTCAGTTTATATCTATTAGTTCTTGTGATTAACCCTGTATCCCCACCAATAACTTTCTATAGATTGTATTATCACAGCTATGTATAATTTTAAATACCTAAATTAGTTTCCTAATTGTAGGCTTTTCAAATGAACATGTATACAGCGTGTGTATATATATATATATATATATGATGCACTCAAGACACTGCATGGAACAAGGAACTCTTCTAGGAAAATTAAATCCACTATAGTCCGAAAAAGTAAATTCTGTAAAGTAAGTAAATTACCATCATGGAACGGACATGTTATGTGCCTTGAAAAGTGGACGTTCAATTCTGCCAGTTGAGGTTTAAGTTTTGATTTTTGGCTAAAAATATAATAGTTACCCCTTTTTCTTTGATGTATTCAATCTGACGTGAAGGCAGCGAGTCTTTTGCTTATATTGAAGTTCTAAATGTAGCGGGGCTAGGCTGCTTTAAACCCTAGATCCTGTCCCAAAGCTGGATCCTATCTGCTTTGCAGATAGCTGGTGAGGGAAGCTATATTTTTGGACCTCTTTGCGAGTGACCCGTTGCCCACGTCCGGCGAGCATCATGAAAAAGAAAAACTATAGTATTTGTCATTTACCATTACTTATTCGGACTATAGTGGATTTAATTTTCCAAGAAGAGTTCCTTGTTCCATGCACGGTCTGTGTGTATCATAAAAAACCTCAGGAACCATTCTGAGTTCATTCCCATGAATATATATATATATATATATATATATATATATATATATATATATATATAAAATGTAAACCCACAGGGAAAAAGAAAAATGATTCCAAGGCCTTTCGTGTATTCAGAAGTACACCTCGTCAGGGAATGAAGGGAGAAGGCCAGATGCTCAAAATATATAAGGGGTTCCAAAAAACCTTAGCCCCCCCCCCATTTGCAGCTTACATGTTTACTTATATCGAAATAGTTTTTAATGATTATAAAAATATATAAAATTCTTTATTTATTGCAGGTATTAAAATTACTCAAGCTGATAAAGTGATAATATAATGGCTTCTCAATTAATTGGTGATTTGGAGAGGCAACGTGTGATAGATCGCATACGAGCAATAACATTTCGGAAGCTCGTGATGCTGGAGCCACCTTTATAACACGTTCATGGGTTGCCAAAACGTTGCGAAGAAGTGAGGACTTCGTCAAAAGAAATTGGAATAAAACTTTGGATGAATGTGAAATGGATACAACCAAATCTGGGCGCCCAAATTTGCCACTCTCTCAGGAAACAAAGGACATCATTGAAGCGGTACGCGTAAGCGGAAAAACAGCTGTGCTAAACTTTCTAGAGAGATCGAAGTGTTGAGAGGAAAGATCGTTAGTGGTGAGATCATTCGACTGTACCGTCATAGGCAAGGTTTAAAGCCTTGGCATGAACTTCCAAAGCCAAGAAAAACTCAACTTAACATCGATGACAGAATGTGGTTTGCCCATTATCTTGAAGATTGGGATGTGGATGATTTCATGCATTTAGCTGTCTCCGATGAATTTTTTGTTTACGTAACACGTCGGCCTAACTACCAAATGATCGAGTGTGGGCCACAACACCAGATGAAATCGATGACAATGAACATTATCGCGAATTATTAAAAAGCCCAGACTGTGTTGGTGTGTTTGTTTTGTTCACTGCAAAGAAGCTCATGTGGGTGCTGAAGCCAAATGGTCAGAGTTGGGATGGACAGTATTTTCGTGATATTATTCTATCCCAGCATGTCATTCCTTTTCTAAGAAACCCAAACAATGTTATGGATGTCGATCAGGTCACACTTCTGCACGATATGGCCCCCTGCTTTAAGGCATTAGCCACTCAACAGTTGTTGCGGAACCATGAGATCGACTTCTTTGGAAATGAAGAATGGCCAGGAAATTCTCCTGACCTGAACGTCTGTGAACACATTGGATCAGTTATAAAGGACGAGGTTGAATGTCTCTTGTTTCAAGAACCTGCAGCAAATCGATTTTCGGAGGATACAATGACGCAACACATTGAAACTGTTTTAGCAAATTTGCGAATTCAGGCTCTCTTGGAAGCCAATGGCGGGAACACCAAGTTTTAATTGTTTCTCATTAAATGCAGGATTAAATTCTCTTTTGTGAGGTATGTTAGTTTTACTGTACCTCTAATGGTTTAGGCCATGGGCGGGGGGACTAATGTTTATTGGAGCCCCGTACAGCGGGGCGGAAACAAAAAGATTAGCACATAATTAACGAGACTTAATGAGATGCAGAAGGAATTTAAACAGGATATTGTCAATTTTATACATTCCCGCACTGTTACTGTCAACTTATTGAAATTATTTTTAAAATGGATAAATGCATATTCTAGAATATTTCTAGAATATTAAGTTTATCGTAAGCCTACTAATTATAACTCTTATGTGCATTTTTATTCTGACCATCATCTCTCGATTAAATCTTCTATTTTCTCTGCTATGTTCCTTAGAGCACTGAGAGTTGTTAGTCCTGAATTCTTAGATTCCGAGTTATGCAATATCACGAACATTGGTACTAAATTGTTATCTTATTTCATTCTTAGATATTTGCCTTAGGAAAGCCAAGAATAGGTATTATAATAATGTAACTGTAAAGGAATTTGAGGGTAAAAATATCTTTAGCCTACCTTACCATGTTAATTTTCAACACCGTATCTTCCGACTTTACTTAAAGCAATTGGCATCAATGTAGTCTTTAAGTATAATAATACTGTTAAATCACGCCTAATAAAGAATAACCCGGATAATGTGGTTGGTTGTGTGTATTCGATCGGATGTACAAAATGTGACTCAGTACGTATATATAGGCCAAACGGGTAAAACGTTAGATATTAAGGTAAAACAACATAAATATGCGTGTAGAACAGCAAATAATTCTAATGCATTGTTTAACCATATGTATAGATGTAATCATAGCATCAAGTGGCATAGTTCTAAAGCGCTCGTTAAAAACAGAGATATAACTGAAAGGAATGTTCTAGAATGTGCATTTATCCATTTTAAAAATAATTTCAATAAGAGTGAGGGAATGTATAAAACTGACAATATCCTGTTTAAATTCGTTCTGCCTCTCATTAAGTCTCGTTAATTATGTGCTAATCTTTTTGTTTCCGCCCCGCTCTATACAGGGTGTCGCAGGAGGAAATGTCAAGAATTCACCATTTCACTCTTTGGGTATTTCTAAGTAGAAAGTATTATATCGATATGGGTCTGATTCTCAACCGTTACCGAGATACAGGCCTCTACATTTGGGTAATTTAAACATAATAAAAAGGCGATCTTGGATACTATTTAATGACACTTGTGGTTTACAAAAAGTACAAACATACAATACACTATTGCACTTATTGCAGAATGGTTTCAAAGTGACCCCCTCCTTCTTCAATGCACGCGGCGAGCCTCCGATCCATCGAGTCTTGCCAAAGAAAACGCGGAAGTTCATTTCTCTGGTTTATGAACGCATCCTGTATACGTGCAACCAACTGCTCCCTAGTTTCGGGCTTACCCTGCTGATAAACGTTACTCTTCAAGAACCCCCAGACAAGAAAATCTAGCGGAGATAAGTCAGGCGAACGAGGGGGCCATGCCACAGGTCCTCCACGTCCAATCCACCTTCCCGGAAACTGTTGATTTAAGTATGTAGTAACCTCTCTGCCGTAGTGAGGTGGTGCTCCATCGTGTTGCATCCACATCCGTTGTCTGAATGCAAGAGGTACATCTGCACAGTTGCCAATGTATCATTAAATGTCATTGAATATTATCTAAGATCGGCTTTTTATTATGTTTTAGTTACCCAAATGTAGAGGCCTGTATCTCGATAACGGTTGGGAATCAGGCACATGTCGATATAATACTTTCTACTTAGAAATACCCAAAGAGTCAAATGGTGCATTCTTGACATTTCCTCCTGGGACACCCTGTATATATTTTGGGCTTCTTACCTGCTCCCTTCATTCCCTGATGAAGTGTACTTCTGAATACATGAAAGGCCTTTTAATCATTTTTCTTTTTCCTTGTGGATTTACATCATTCATTCATTTCACGTGTTTGATTGTGAAATCCATCCAATATATATATATATATATATATATATATATATATATATATATATTACATCTGTGTTACATCTGTAACACCCTTCACACAATACTGCTGCTACTACTACTACCACCAATAATAATATAATAAATCAGGAGGGCCAGAAACTGGCACAGCGATCACGCCAAATAATGCGGCCCATTCTTCTAACTCCTGTATTATTAGCAAAAGCATCGGGGTTCGAACCCCCGACCTCAATGTCTTCACTTCGCTCATAGGGTTGCTTCCCCGAGGGCGTTATCAAATGTGTTCCAGTAAATAAAGAATGATTTCTCTTGCTTTAATTAATTTTTTTATTTTTTATTATTATATTTTGATGGAATTCAGTACATATGAAATATATATTTCATTTTATTAAAAGCTCGTAAAAGGTAGAGGCATTTTTATAATAAATATATAAACTTTCTATATTCAACAATAAAAAATGGCTTCCTTTTGTAAGTTCAAAAATAAATAATGGATTGAATAGTTTTCTAGAACAAAATTATAATAATACTGTATGTATACTGTATATATATTTGGGTGGTCCACTTTTATATAGAAAAATATAAACTGTTAGAATATGTTCTTCCTCAAGCATACCCTTGTTACACTATGTCAGAGGATTTCACAAGTGAAATTTGGAGCCACTCGAGGCATATTTAGAGGTCGCAAAGAAATTGATCCTTTTGTCCAACATTCATCCCCTTCTGTATTTTATGGCATCACCAGCTTCAGTCACTGATTTATTCACTTACAATGAATTTGTCTGACGTCAAGTTACTATTGCAGACATTATTTAGTTTATGATGTATTAAATAAATATCAAAAATACATACTTGACGACATTTGCCATCTCAGAGTCAGTTAGAGCGTCTCAGTGAGACACAATCAGTTACAGTTCAGACACCGTGTTGGAGTGTTGCGCTATCATTAGCTGGTGAGTTACTAGTAAATGCAATCCAGTTAGTTGTACATACATTGTAGCAACCTGGTTTTCATATCATTATTCTTGATACTAGAATTTACATGCAATTGAAAATAAAAGATTTGATCATTCATGAAAGCTATCATTGCAAAATTAACATATGCGTTTCGTCTTTTGCAGATTCCCACCATGGCCAGAGAACTTCGTGATGCTGCAGCGAATTGGCTACTTGGTAAACCCACAAAGGACATACTAACATCGCGGCTTCCATCACAACGCGAAGTATTACGCTTCTCTATGTGACAGAGAAAACCTCAAACATTTTTTATCTTTTGGCGAAGAATGGAAAACAACTGTCACAAGAATTTCTTCAGCAACATCCAGACAACTGGGAAGGAAGCAGTGCATTCAAATACCTGCAAGAAAAAGCGTTGCAGATGAAAGTTGTCAACGATTGTGCAGAGAGGGATATAGCACTGATGAAACAGTTCAACTCAACACTCACAAACGATGAAACTCAAAAACAGTATCTCCTACGCCTCGTCGAATCTCACCAAAAATCGTTTCCTACATCATCCAAAGCAAGCCTTATGTACTAACGTCTTTCACAGTTATTAGTTTCTCATAAACTGTTTCTCTTTTCGCCAAATTGTCAACAATATTGCTAGTGTTCCAATGTACACCAAATTTGTAAAAAAATATGATTTTGTTCAGAGTGTTACATTATTGTTAATTTTCATGCGACCTCTAAATACACTCCAATTTTGCTGAAATTTTGTATCTATTACCCTTTAGTCATTAGGAATGAGGGCAGACTTGAGGAACAAAGAAAATCTATGTTTCATATTTTTGGACTACCCTAATATATATATATATATATATATATATATATATATATATATATATATATAGAGAGAGAGAGAGAGAGAGAGAGAGAGAGAGAGAGAGAGAGAGAGAGCGTTACAAGGATTTACAAAGAAAAGAAGTACCTCAAAAGCCCTTGCGGCCCATACCGAGGAGGTACCCAATGGCAACGGGTGCCAGGGAAAAATTCATACACCCTCAGATAGTGTGCAAGATTCGGTCTAACCTTTTCTTGAACTGATCCACAGAGGAACTGTTCACAACCTCTGAAGGTAGCCTGTTCCATGTGTCACAGATCTTATAGGAAAAGTAATTCCCACACACAAACTAGTGCTAAACCGTTTCAAATCCAACTTCCAACCATTGTTGCGAGTTCGGTTATCATTTAAACTAAACATGCTTCTAAAATCGACATAGTTGAACCCGCGTAGGAGCTTGAAAACCTCGATGAGTTGACCGCGCAGCCTCCGAGTTTCCAGCGAAAACAAATTCAGCGCGCGTAAGCGTCGATTGTAGCCCATATGCCTAACGGAAGGGATTAACTTTGTGGCCCTCGCCTGCACTCGCTCCAGCCTCTCAATATCTTTCCTGAGGGTGGGCGACCAGAACTGCACAGCATACTCCAGGTGCGGCCGAACTAGAGAATTATACAGAGAGAGCACAATCTCCTTGTTCCAAAATCGAAATTGTTTCCTGCTATAACCCAATAGCTTCTGGGCTTTCTTTTCCACCTCTACGCACTGTTTGGTAAACTTAAGGTCGCTACTAATTAGCACACCCAAGTCCTTTTCCAAATCAGTGGCCTCGATATTACTCCCCAACATGGAGTAGTCCGACTTGGGATTGGCGTAGCCAATGTGCATGACCTTGCATTTACCCAAGTTAAATGGCATTTGCCATTTTTCGGACCACTCTCCTATCTTATGTAGGTCCGCACGCAGTTGCTCGATCGCCTCTGGCGTCCCAACATTGGCCCCAACCTTGGCATCATCAGCGAATTTGGCGATCCTACTGACGATGCCAGCGTCGATATCATTTATGTAAATGATAAACAACAGTAGCCCCAAAACGGAACCCTGAGGAACCCCGTTAGTGACCAAGGCCCAACCGGAGCTAGCTCTCTTTAATTACAACCCTCTGTTGCCTATTCTTCAGCCAGTTTTCAATCCACCTACTTCCCCACTGATACCAGCACGCTGACTTTGGTCATTAGCCGGCGGTGAAGTACCTTATCAAAGGCTTTCTGAAAGTCGAGATAAAGTATATCAATCGCCCTACTCTTATCATACTCACTCCACATGACGTGGAAAAACTCAAGCAGGTCGTGAGACACGACCTATGCCGTCTAAACCCATGTTGGGAGTCCCAAAGCAGCTTGTAGGAATTCAAATGGTCAACGATCCTATCCGCTATTATCCCCTCTAATAATTTACCTACAACCGAAGTGAGACTAATGGGACGATAGTTCCCTGGACTTTCGTGATCCCCTTTCTTAAAGATAGGGGTCACGTTGGCTTCCCTCCAGTCGCCAGGCACCTGGCCCGTCTCCAACGATTTGTTGAAGACTGTAGCCAAGTGGGGAGCCACGTGGTCGCGCACTTCCCGCAAGACTCTGGGGAGGAACTGGTCTGGCCCAGGAGCCTTAAACGCATTCAGTTTGTCTGTTCTATCGGCAACGTCTGTCGCAGTACACCGAATACTATCCAGGCCAGCACCTTCGTGCCTGACGCCTGGCTTGGGAATGACGCGGGTGTCCTCCCTGGTGAACATTCCCGCAAAGTACTCATTCAGCACATTAGCGATGTCCGCGTCGGAGGTCCGCAGCGCGCCGCTGGGGTCCTTTAACGGGCCTATCATGCTTCTAATGGGCTTTCTACTATTAACATAACTGAAGAACTCCTTAGGGTTCCCCTTGCAGAGGCTTGCCACCCGGAGTTCTTCGTTACGTTTCGCTAGCCTAACCTTCGCCTTCACTTCCCTGCACAGGCGGACATACACCTTGGTGTTTTCATGGGAACAATTGGCCTTCGCCCTCCTATACGCAGCTTTCCTATTTCGGATAGCCGAAGCGATGTTACGACTGAACCACCTAGGCTGCGTTGAAGCGGGGGTGACCGGTTTTGAGGGTATGGCAGTAGACTGCAGCATCATAAACTGGTCCCGGAATGCACGCCACACTCCCTCAACATCCCCGCCGACCTCTAACCCCATCTCACCTACGCCATCCCGGAGGCCAACAAAGTCCGCCCGCAGTAGATCGAGCTTACTGCCTCTCGAGTTACTACGCCTCACCCGAGGGACACAGACACAGAACCTAATCAGACCGTGATCACTCCCGTCCAACGATTCGTCAGCGGTGAGGCCAGTGACGAGGTTGTCTTCGGTCGTGAATACTAAGTCTAGAACGCTTTCGCCTCGTGTAGGCCCATTGACCCACTGAGTGAGGAAGTTCTCATCAGCAAAGTCAACTAGCCTCCTTCCTTCGGCATCAGCAGTCTTGTCTTCCCAGTTTATGCCGCGACAGTTGAAGTCTACTTAAACTATACACACCCTGTCCCCTAGCAGGCTACGGAGTTCGGTGTACAGGGCTGTATCCTCCCCAAGGAGGAGATGCGGGGAGAGAGAGAGAGAGAAAGAGAGAGAGAGAGAGAGAGAGAGAGAGAGAGAGAAGGTGGCCCATAAGTCCCAATCGATTATATGATAATTAAAGCTAAAATACAAGAAATCAAACAAAGTAAAAAGTTTATAATAAGTTTAGAAATATTTATTGATTATTCAAAGTGCAAAATATAACCATCTCCAAAAATATTCTTTTCTTAGTAATCGATTACGTCAGTGTGAGCTCCGATAGATGGATTTTCGCTTTAACCCAAAATCTCTTTAATAAGAGTCGCGAGCTGTACCACCACACTACGACACCTTTAGACGCCCAATCGTTATCCCTTTCCTCAGTTGTTTAAATGCGTGTCAGGTTTTGCTAACTTTTATCCCGTCGCAGAAAGCTGGTAGCGCTCGCGATTCCTACATAAGAGGTCACGGGTTCGAATTTGTTTCATAAGAAAACCACGCGTGTTATTAGCTTAACAAAAAATTTGAATAATATGAAGGAAATCGATATTATTATTATTTATTATTATTTTAAAGTTTTTTTTTATATTTTTCAAACGAAGGTTGATATTGTTTTCGAGAGCAGCAAAAGTGCATTTCATTTATCTTTTACGATACATTGGAAAATATTTTTAAACATGTAAACGAAATTTTAAAATTAGATTTTTTAATTTCCCTTTTAAAAATCAGACACTCACTGGAAATATATATATATATATATATATATATAATATATATATATATATATATATATATATATATATACATATATATATATATAGGGTGATCCAGAGAAATGGGACCCAAAAGAAACCCCTGTAACTCTTGAAGTATAAGTCCTTTTATAAAATCATACGCATCATTCGAAAGAGGATAGTTACAAGTTTGTACAGGATTGTATAGGTTTTGACAATACAAGACAAGATAAGATACAAAACAAATAAAAGTGTTAGTTAAAACTAACCCTTCAAGATGACTGCATGGACTGTGGAACAGCTGCGTTTCATAACTGAGCAATATTATGAGCATGGAAGAAGTGTAGTTTCAGCTCTTAGAAGGTGATTTTGACATCTGAAAATTTGTCTTGAAAGATCTTTGAGCTGAAACTACACTTCTTCCATGCTCATAATATTGCTCAGTTATGAAACGCAGCTGTTCCACAGTCCATGCAGTCATCTTGAAGGGTTAGTTTTAACTAACACTTTTATTTTGTTTTGTATCTTATCTTGTCTTGTATTGTCAAAACCTATACAATCCTGTACAAACTTGTAACTATCCTCTTTCGAATGATGCGTATGATTTTATAAAAGGACTTATACTTTAAGAGTTACAGGGGTTTCTTTTGGGTCCCATTTCTCTGGATCACCCTTTTTATATAATATATATATATATATATATATATATATATATATAATAGGCTAATGCTGTCTCTCTGTCTGTCTGTCTGTCTATCTGTCTGCCTGTCTGTCTGTCCCACCCTAAAACAGAAACGGGTTTTTGGAGAGGAAAAATTATTAAGTAAAGGTTGCTTGAAATTAATCGAAACCTATGGGAAAATTATAAATAAAGCTGAAATCGGATAATGTTTGTTTGTTTGTGTATGTGCTCATTCAGGGAAATATTATTCAAAAAAATTGTTCCTGGTGATTATTTAAGCGTAGTATTTTTACCACGGGCTTCTGGTAGTATATATATATATATATATATATATATATATATATGATGAAAAGAACCACGAAAGAAAAGGAAATACAGAGTGATGCTCAAGCGCTTTCGTCTAATGACATCCTCAGGAACACTGAAATAAATAACAAGTTCGAGACTATATATACTGTAGGTCACAAAAAATAAATAAAATAGAAAAATAAAAATTGTAGGAGGAGCATACAAATGTATAAGGAAAAGCTGCCAGAGCATCAAAGACCGCAAATTACTCTCAATAACGAGTATTATCAACAGGTTTTTGGGATGGCCATGGGTAATCCCTTGTCGCCCCTCCTCTTCAATATTTATATGGAGTGTTTCGAAATTACTTACATTCCGAGAATCCTGGGGGTTGGTATCCCATGGTTGCGCTACGTCGACGATATTTTGTGTATTTGGCCCATGAAGCGTATCCTGGATGACGTCCTCTTTCAGTTAAATAATCAAGTTCACTCCATTAAGTTTACTTTAGAAGTGGAACAAAATAACTCAATCCCGTTTTTGGATGTGCGTGTACATAGGGAAAGCCCAGGTTTTAAGTTTAATATTTATCGGAAAAATACAAACAATTTGTCCTACGTACATTTTTACTCCGGACATGACACCCCCATCAAGTGAGCCATATTTGCTTCAATGTTTCTCCGCGCTCTTAGGATCGCCAGCCCGGAATACATGAATGCCGAATTAAAAAAAATTAACGGTATTAGAAGTGATTTGTGTTATCCACCTGCATTTTTGGAATCTTGTCTTAACAAGGCAAAACGAACTTTCTATCGTGTGAATAATAACCCTGGCACTTTGTCGAAGAATATTTTTGTACTTCCATTTTCCCCAGGCTTTTTAGGCATTGCTAATGTACTTAAACTTTTTAATATTAATGTAGTATTTTCATATGACAATATTGTGAAAAATATCATAGTAACAATAACCCTACCAATAATTCAGGCATTATCTATAAAAGGTTGTAAACAATGTGATTCCTTTTACATTGGTCAGATGGGAAAGGATTTGCACACGCGTGTAAAACAGCATCACTATTCCGTTAGAACGGGACAGTCGTCCAGTGCCCTTTTTGTCCATTTGTCAGTTATCCCATTGTATTGATTGGAATAATGCTTCAATTTTGTTTCACTCAAGCAACATTGTTTATAGAAATATTCTTGAGTCTGCCATTATTCAACTTACAAATAATTTTAACATTAACCAGGGTCTTTTTTCGCTTGATCCTGTTGTTTTGAATTCGTTGAGAACAGATTTAGACAAGAGGGGCAAAGTGCTAAAACTCTGATAGCTTTACCTTATACATTTGTATGCTCCTCCTACAATTTTTATTTTTCTATTTTTTTTTTTTGTAGTCTCGAACTTGTTATTTATTTCAGTGTTCCTGAGGATGTCATTAGACGAAAGCGCTTGAGCACCATTCTGTTTCCTTTTCCTTTGTGGTTCTTTTCATCATAAATATTATTCACGTGTTACTTTCGTGAAATAATTTTCATATATATATACACAAACTCAGAATGGTCCCCTGAGAAACTTATATGTTAAACACAGACCGTGCATAGAACAAGGAACTCTTCTGGGAAATTACATCTACTATAGTTCGAATAAGTAATGATAAATGACAAATACTATAGGTTTTTCTTTATCATGATGGAAAGCCCAACGTGGGCACCGGGCTACTCGCAAAGAGGCCCCCAAACTATTGCGAGTAACCCGGTGCCCACGTTCGGCTTTCTATCATGAAAAAGAAAAAACTATAGTATCTGTCATTTACCATTACTTATTCGAACTATAGTGGATGTAATTTCCCAGAAGAGTTCCTTGTTCCATGCACGGTCTGTGTTTAACATATATATATATATATATATATATTATATATATATATATATAATGCGCCTCGGTGGTGTAGTGGTTAGCATCGCCGACTACGAATCCACCGGCCCTGGCTTCGAAACCTGGTGACGGCAGGCGTAGCGCAGCAAACCCAGCTATTCATCTTTCCGCAAAATAAAAATTGATTAGTTGATAAATGGTACCCTGGGTAGCCCAGTGGTTAAGACGCTGGGCTGCTGATCGGGAAGTCGTGAGATGTAGTCCGGGCGAAGACTTTGTAATTTCTGACCAAGATGGAGTGACAAGCTTGACCTTCGTCAGAATGAACAATTCGGGCAGAAACAAAACTCAGCTTAACCAAAGTTTTATATATACACATATATATTTTTTTAATTGAGGTTGTTTAACCTCCTGCGCAACATCTATGGTCATATGACGGAGGGGACCTACAGCTTTACGTGGGATCCGAACCACGGGTCGCTACATAATCTGAGCACGGAGGACGGTCTCCCATCCAACTACTACCCAGACCCAATGTCGCTTAACTTCGCTGATCTCCAAGAAGCGGTGTTACGACATTGGCCACGACGTAGCCCATATATATATATATACATATATATATATATACATATATATATCATGAAAAGCTTTTCAGTGCAAAATATTCTGAACATAAAATGTTCCGCCGAATAGTTTAAGAATAACATTTAGCTTACGAGGCATTTGAATTTTGAATGCAGGTTCACAAATTTTGACTCACTGAATTTGGTGAATGGGAAGTTCAAAATCTTGTTGGATGCGTTCTTTCTTTATATATATATATATATATATATATATATATATATATATATATATATATATATATATATATATATATATATAATATATATATAGTTTGTTTGTTTGTTTGTTTGAGAGGGTGGCTTCTCTAGATTTTGCAAACGTGTATTGAATTTTATAGTTGCTTTGACTATAAAATCAGACAATGGTTATACCAAAGTTAGCCTTGGTATAACTTCGTGCCCAATTCATTTGATATTTATACAATGCAGTTATAGTTATTCACCTAAAACAAGAAGCTGATGAAAGTTATTCCAAGTAATAAAACGAAGAAAAAACAATTTTAAACCGTGTTTAGTGTGTGCACACCACCGCTCACGGAAGTTGTTCTATACAAGTTTTACGGAAACATTTGCGTCGAAAGTCGCCTAAAAATATACTAGCGGGCGGCCAATTGGATAATCGTACGAACTTTAATGCTAAATGTAACTGAAAGAGGTCGTGTATACACTCAAAAAAAACGTACAAACAAACGAACAAACAAAACCTTTATCCAGAAAAGATAAAACTTTCCTAAACTTTTATCGTATTTTTCAATATTTTTCTGTATAATTTTGATATCTGATTTGCCATTAATATATTCACACTATTCTCGTCTGAATATATACCGTTGGAAACATGAAAGCTTTTCAGTCAAAATTAAAGGAATTCACTTTATCACATAAGAGAAGTGAAAACGGTAAGTAATAGCAACGGTAATAATAAATCATAATAATAATGATAAAAATAATAATAGTAATAACAACTGTATCTAATATTCATAAAAGTAATAACAATAATAAGAGTAAACGAAAGTAAAAAATTGCAAAAGTAGTATTTGATTATTTTACAATTTTAAATAAAATGATCATTTGTAATTTAATAGAAATTAAATGGTGATTAATGAAAAACAATTTGGATAAATTATGGAATTAGTGTTTAATGAAATTAGCATATTTTAGATAGTTAATTATTAAGTGGTAACTTAATTAATATGGTAACAATGGCAGTAGTGAACTTATACATTAGTTGGAGCTAATATAGTACTGCTTTAGTGATTTGCGAAATAGATTTAGTGATGACACCTGTCTAATACTTACGGGAATTGCGTGTTATATATCTACTCCTTTGAAAGAGAGTGCATTTCCCGCAGTTTCTTTTGTATACTGTAGTTACATTTGTGTATAAAATTCCTGGGCAGTCTGGTGTTGTAATAATGATATATTTGATTCGGGGTGATTGCTCTTTCATTGGGTGATATATATTGATTTTTATTGATAATAATTTTGGACATATTGACAGCAACATTGAATTTGTGTAAGTCATTTAGTTTTAATATTTTTAGCTCTTTAAACATTGGAGAAGTGCGACTTTGTCTGTTGCCATTATTTTTTTATATATGGCTTCTAAAGGATGTTTTATATTTCTTTGAACTACTTCATGTTGTAAATTCTGGGATGGGTCGAATACAGGAGCTCAGTATTTGAATACGAATACGATTACTTCATATTTGCAGGAATACGAATGCGAAGACGAATACAGAAGTACAAAGTATACGAGTGCAAATACAAATACATACTATACAAAAGTATTCATGAATACGTTCAAATCAATTCCAAATATAGAAACACGAATAAACAATACGTATTTGCATCAAGTTTTTATTATTAAAACGAATCCATTTTATGAAACGACGTAATTATGCAAGACAACACGGAGACAAGCTACATTCTACAGAGTTATCCAATCACAGTTCTGCCACTTTGACAAAGTTATACAGCTATTGAGTTATTGGATGCCTACTTGTCTACAAAGTGTTTATTTGATTTGATGCACATGAGATTTTGGAAATAGTTTCGACTGCCATGGAGTAAAGTCGAATAATTAATAGGTAGGCCCATATTTATGAAAATATTCAGTGAATTCGAATACTTTGTCATAGTATTCGAATACGAGTATGCATACTTTGACTTTTCCTCTGTAAGTATTGAAATACGAATAAGAATACTTCAAAATCTGTATTCGAATGCATACGAATACTGGATACGAATACCCCATGCGTGGAACTTGTAATCCAATATAATAAATGTGGGTGAATGAAGAAATCATACAGGGTAAGGAGTACGGTTTGAGGAAGTCTCTTTTAGCTTAATTTAGTTGATATTTTGGATTTGACATGTACATGAGACCTCACTATTTAGCATCGCCTTATCGGATAAATTATCTTTTTATCTAATGCAGTGATGACGATTTGTCAGATACAGTTTGAACCAATCGAGGATAGTTCCTCTTATTCCACGTATGTGACATTTATTCAAGTCGATGAAGGCAGTGTTTCTTTTTTTATGTTTAGGTTCTGATATACGTTTTCTAATATCATGTTTATGTCATCATCCGTTGTATGCCCACCTCTAAACCCAAATTGTATTTTAGTTAAAATATCGTATTTTGATTAGGAATTCATTAAGTTTATTATATTTGATTTTTTCAAGTAATTTACTTAAAGGTGACAATACGTAAATGGGGCGATAACTGGATGGAGTGTTTGGGTTACCTGACTTACATACAGGGCATACTGTGGTTTCCTTTAAACTGTCAGGGAATGTACCTAGTGCTACTAATTCATTCATTAGATTATATTTACTGAGTGGGATTGCAATTTCATCGGAAACAAATTTGTTTATTTTTACTGGGATCGTATTGATTTCAAAATCTTTACTTTTCGATTATTTTTTTTTTAATTGATAAAGCATTATCGTTCGTTAGGATTGGATCAAAGAAAAATGAGTTTGGAGTGGGTTGTGGTATGTATTGTCAGTAGCAGTGCTGGGCAGTATTTAAATACATTTGTATTTAAATATGTATTTAAATACATTTGTGTATTTAGAACTGTATTTATAAATACATTGTTTTTCATGTATTTAAATACTTTAATGAGTATTTAAATACAATGTATTTAAATACTCAAAATATAAAAATGTAAATACTTTTACTGGTTTAATACACGTTCTGTACTAGCACAGTACGACGCGTCGACAGTGTAGTACAGCATGGTTCATGTTTCAACGTGTCAGTTCAATCAGTTGTGTGCCACTCTTAGTCGAAAGCGGTTGATTTCTTTATCGTGTGCGTGTCATGGCTTCAACAAGCAAATCCGGTGAATCAAACAGTGATATATCTGCAGATAACAATTTAGTGTACCCTCTGTTTGATGGAAAATACTTTAAAATTAAATCTAAAGACGGTAATAAGGTAAAGTGCACCTGCTTGCTGTGTAAACACGAAGTCTCTGCTGCAAGCAATGCTACAACGAATCTGTACACTCATCTGAAGGTAAGTGTTTTTTTTTAGACATCAAAACATATCTTGAAATTGACCGAATAATCGTACAAAACGGCTCTGCCTTAAGTGGGCCTGTGTAACTAACTCGTTGCAATCAGTCCAATTTGCGATGGAAAATTCATTGATGAAAAAGCTTTTAAAAGCGTCTGATCTATCGAGTGGTGTATTTATTTCGAAATTCACCGTGTCCCCTAAAGTAGAAATTTATCAAAAATTGATATCAATGATTATTATTGATTCATTAATTATCGATCATTATTCATTAGGTAATTCATGTTTATTTTTTTCACAGCGTGTCCACCCTGGCATGATTCAAACTGTGCAAAAGTATGTAGCAACGAAACGAAAGAGAAAAGCAAGTCTTGATGGAAGTGACCCATCTTCATCGAGTAGCGCCAGTAAGCAACAGAAAACGATCACTATCGAAGAAAGTTTGGTGCTACTGTAGTATGCGGTCTACCTACGATTCGGCGGTCTACCTTTTAATTATAGCTTCTTATCTTGTTTACTAATTGTTTGTTTACATCCCATTGTCAATCGCCTTTGACGATTGGTTAGGTTTAGTCATGATATTTTCGTTAGTTTTAACGAAAATATCATGATTAAACCTAACCAATCGTAGGTAGACCGCATACTACAGTAGCACCGGATTATCAATTCAATGTTTGGAAAAAAAATGTAACTCCTCTTACTAGGTTACATCAATGCTTCTCAACCTTTTTTATTTAACGGCACATTTTCTAATTAGCTCCACCCTTGTGGCATACCGAACTAAATATTGCCAAGTCATTGTGTATTCTATTTTCATCACTCACCACTAAAATGAAGTGATGTAGCTTATTTTCCTCTAATTAAGAAAGTACCGCGGCACATTAGAGACTTTGTCACGGCACACCGGTTGCGAAGCACTGGGTTACACCCCTAACACTCGGTGCTACTGTAGTATGCGGTCTACCTACGATTGGTTAGGTTTAATCATGATATTTTCGTTAAAACTAACGAAAATATCATGACTAAACCTAACCAATCGTCAAGGCGATTGACAATGGGATGTAAACAAACAATTAGTAAACAAGATAAGAAGCTATAATTAAAAGGTAGACCGCCGAATCGTAGGTAGACCGCCGAATCGTAGGTAGACCTACTACAGTAGCACCGATAATCCTTATCTAAAATATAGACTTAGAAAAATTGGAACATATAATAATGACCATTTACACGTACTGTACCTAAATGCCATAAGAATCCCACAAGTTTGCCATTAGGACAAATAATTAATTTGGGTGGGTGGTACCGTAATATATGACATTGCTCAACTTCTAAATGAACTTATTAGGCCTTACCTAAATGAAAACTATATAGTCAAATCAACAAACGGATTTTCATTAAACAATGATAGCTTAAAAGTTAAAGAACAAGGGTCTTTTCCGTTTGGGGACTAGCAGCGAATTTTAATGAAAATCGGTATACTAATGTAGTTTCGGTCACTGATTTCAAAAATAACTTTCTTTTTTGGAGAAATGAAAAACAAACATGTTAGAGCACTTTAAATAATTAACCCTTTACCGTCCGATGTTTTTGTAGGGTTAAGTTATGAATGCGTGTATTTGAAAGGTTATAAATTCGTCTGTTTGAGCAGTAAAGGGTTAATATGTGTTTTAACTAGCTTAAACTAGTTACAGAGAATTGTGTTAAATTTAGCCAGAGTCACAAACTGCTACTGTTTATGAAAAAGTTCTCTTAGTGTGGGAAAGTGTGTTCCTTTGATAAAAATACCCAGTTCTTTCGTTGCCAAAAGCGTCGGTCAAACGGTAAAAAGTGCAACTTTGCGAAGAATATGTTTTTTGAAGGATCCCGGCAGATCTGTAAAAGTAGCAGAAAAAAAATCAAGAATTAATGCCCAGTTAGGTCAATTGAATGCCCGGTTAGGTCAACTGTACGCCCTTGACGATTGGTTAGATTAAGTCATGATATTTTCGTTAAAAAAACATTAATTATTTAAAGTGCTCTAACATGTTTGTTTTTCATTTCTCCAAAAAAAGAAAGTTATTTTTGAAATCAGTGACCAAAACTACATTAGTATATTTAGTTTTCATTAAAATTCGCTGCTAGCCTCCAAACGGTAAAGATCCAAGAAGAAAACTGTTTAATGTCAGTGGACGTTGAAAGTTTATTCACAAACGGATTGGTCAAAAAACAATTTAAATTATTTTTCACTCAATCAGGACCGGAGCGCACGTAGGTGCCCCTCAAAACTACCGCTGTGAAAAAAAATCCAGGTCTGAATGAGTTAACAAGGTTTATAAGTATCCCATACGATAACGTCCTGACTCCTAATATAGACAAGTAATGAAAAATTTGGTGATTCAGTGTACAGCAAAAATACCGTTTGCATACACCAACAGAATATACATTCAAAAAGACAACGTCACACTTTTGTAGGGTTTTTTATTAAAAAAATTGTAGAAAATATGATTATGAATGCAAAATTTAATTTCAGTCCATCAGTATACAGGGTGTTATTAAATTATGTTTCATAAATTAGTATACATATTCATGACGTCAAAGTGAACGAAAAAGTTCCTATGAACATAAATCCGCAATCGCTTCGTTTCCGAGATACATTGCTTTTTTGCCGAGGACGATCCAATTAAAATGAAAGTCATTAAAGTTTATCAAAGTCGGAGTCGTCTGGTTGTTTAAATAGCTATTTTTCTTTTGTTTTGATAGTATTTTGTTAGTTGTCATTTTAGAAACCAAAATTATGTCCTTCATTTGTCACTCTGAAGTAATGTTAGAGCGTTATGGAGCAGTATTCTTTTGGAGAACTTGCTGATATGCATCTCATGTCAGGAGAGATGCTAGGCAACGCAGCTGCTGCCCAACCCCAGTATGCTGAAAGGTATCCTAATAGGCAGTTACCATCGACGCCTACATTTCTTTCAATTGACCGTCGACTACGTGAGCAAGGCATGTTTCGACCAAGACAGTTGAATGCTGGACGTCCATGAACTCGACAAAACGTGATGCAGAAGAACAGATTCTTCTAGCTGTCCATCAAGTCCGCATACAGGACAAGGCGAATAGCTGCAAGAGTAAATAGGTCAAATTTTCAACGACGCGTTGAAGCATATACTCTGATGCAGGGAAACCATTTTGAGCACTTGTTGTAAATAAACTTTGATAAACTTTAATGACTTTCATTTTAATTGGATCGTTCTTGGCAAAAACCAATGTATCTCGGAAATGAAGCGATTGCGAATTTATGTTCATAGGAACTTTTTCATTCACTTTGACGTCCTGAATATGTATACTAATTTATGAAACATAATTTGATAACACCCTGTATACGAGTATAAGATAAATTGGAGACACATTCGTTATTTTTCAAAATCGTACAGATGTTAAATTTTTTAAAAATATTGGAAAGATCATCAAAACTAAATTTTACTGAAATGAAACTTGTAAGGATAAAACATTTCACTTTTTAGATGTTAATTTTAAAATTTCAGATGCAGTTGGATCATTTAAAGTAAGCGTTTATATTAAAGCCAACGGACAAAGGTCTTTATACAAATTATAATTCCTATATCCCTATAATTATGAAGTTTACATCATAAAACTATTACATCGTATATAAGAAATTTCATCTAACTGGGATATATTTCATAAAGAGAGAGAGAAAGAATACAACGAAATTTAGTGAACAACTCATTTCCTTTATTCTTCGTTGAAAAAACATCAAAAGAATTTTTAATAAAATATTTCAAACAAACGATATTTACGACACTGACGGAAATAATATCGCAAAATATTTCTATTCCCAAATTATTATATAAATTAAGAACGAAAATAATATATTAAAAGAAATAATTAAACAACGCATCTTGACCAAAATAATAAAACTCGTAGTCAAAAGTTATTACAAAAATTAAACGAAGGTCCACATAATTTTTCAATGAAAAAGAAGCGTTCTTAGATTAAAAGTACAATCCTGGTGTACCAATTTAGATGTTCGGAGGAAGGATGTAACTTTTCTTACATTAAAGTCACAATATGATAATAAAAACCCACTCTAATAGACAGAGTTTATTTTCACAACAGTTTCGATGCCCACTGGCATCCTCTTCTGTATCCACCCGAAGAGGATGCCAGTGGGCATCGAAACTGTTGTGGAAATAAACTCTGTCTATTAGAGTGGGTTTTTATTATCATATTGTGACTGTCACGTAGAAAAAAGTGAATTTTTTTTGCATTTTTCTTACATTGGTTGCACCACTTACGCACTGCACCTTAGAAAAGTTGGATCAAGTAAAGATAATCCCTCCCAACAGAAAAAGGAGGGACTATCTTTACTTGATCATTTTTTGGGAGGGATCATCTTTACTTGGTAAAGTTGGTAATACCACTTTACCGCAATACCGCAATACCGCTTTAATTAAAGTCTTTGGATCAAGTAAAGTTAAGCACCCCCAACCTTTTTTAGTTAGCTTTATAAGGCTAACTAACGAAAATATCACGACCTAACCTAACCAATCGTCAAGGGCGTACAGTTGACCTAACGATTGGTTAGGTTAAGTCGTGATATTTTCGTTAGTTAGCCTTATAAAGCTAACTAAAAAAGGTTGGGGGTGCTTATCTTTACTTGATCCATTGTAATAAATGAATTTTAATAAATTTTGTTTGCAAATAAATCATTTTAAAAAAAAAATTCTTTTAATTTTTATCCTTATGTCAGACTGCTTCACTTTACTTTACTTTCTGGGAGGGATTATCTTTACTTGGTCATTTTTGGGAGGGATTTGCTTTACTAGTGTGACCTGGGAGGGATTATCTTTACTTGATCCGAAAAGTTCATTATAAGTATGTATAAACCAACTAAAATTCACGAACATTTGTAAAAAGACAACACTCCAAATAAAAGTAGACGTTTTGTTAGACGTTTCATTGTCTAAAGTTTGTGAATTTTAAAATGTCTAATGCATTAGACATTTCCCAGTAATTAAACATGTTGTTAGACACTTCAGTGAGTCAATTGAAACGCCTAAATTGTCCCAGTTTTTTAACATTTGAAAAGACCAATCTGAAAAGTCGGATCACCTGAAGATCAGGGCTCCCAGCCTTCTTTAGTTAGCCTTATAAGGCTAACTAACGAAAATATCACAACTTAACCTAACCAATCGTTAAGTCAATTGTACGCCCTTGACGACTGGTTAGGTTAAGTCGTGATATTTTCGTTAGTTAGCCTTAAAGGTTAACTAATGAAGGCTGGGGGCCCTGAACTTCAGGTGATCCGAAACATCTACTCGACATTTCATAATGGATTTATCTTTCTGAAAGGAATAATAGCTATTTTAAAATGTTTACTAGATATTTCAAACATTTGAAAACGGTGCTTAAATGTTTCATATATACTGTATATAAAAGCGTTGAAATTAAACATTTCATTTGTATAATAAAATAGTTTTCTATTCTTTGCGCCGAGGCACATGCGCACTGTGATTAAAAATAAATAAATAAATAAATACATAAATAAGTTAAATGCCATTAATTTTGCCTAAAAAGCCTCCATGCTTCGAAAGGCATATTCAGTTGAGAATACTGTGAATATATTAATGTCATAACAAATATCTAAAAATTGGGAGGAAGTGTAGTTTATGTCCCCCTGACGCAAAAGCAAAAGGGGACACAAACTACACTAGGTCAAAATTGGGGAACGTAAACTACACTAGGATCTTTAGGAAACATTTTTTAATTAAATGAATCCATCAAATAAAATGTTAAAACTAACGAAAATATTACGACTTAACCTAACCAATCGTCAATATATATATATATATTAAATTGACGATTGGTTAGGTTAAGTCGTAATATTTTCGTTAGTTTTAACGTTTTATTTGATAGGTATACGCGGACAAAGTTGGGGAACGCAAACTACACTAGGATGATGTAGAGGAACGTAACCTACACTAGGCACCACAAGGGGACGTAAACTGAATGTAGGACAAAAGCCCCCTAGGACAAAAGCCCCCTAGAAAAATAATAATAAGAATTTTTTTAAGCATTATTTTTATTCTTTATTATTTACAGTTTATGAACATTTCTCTGACACGTAAAATATTACATTTATTATATCATAAGACTGCAATAAGGAAGGCATTAGAAGTATTATACAGTAGCACACATTAACTCTAATATTTACACAACCATGAAAAATTACATTGTAAAAGGATCATCATGCCTTATCTAGGCAAAGTCAGCTTTATAAGTATTATACAGTAGCACACATCAACACTTGCATTATAAATTTATAGCTCACTATTTTACAGGAGCACAAAATTATTTACACAACCATAAAAATGAACATTATAAAAGGAATATCATACCATATCTGGAGAAAATCAAACAAATAAAGCACAATATTAAAAAGTTCATTAAGTGTTAAGGTTCATTTAAAGTTCATTTTACTTCCACCTAATGCTGTGACCTACACCATTCAGAAATTCCTCCAAGGTCTTCCTCTCATTCACATAGTCCAGACATAGGTTCTTCAAACGCTGTTGATGCTCCTTTGTGGCACGTTCCTAACCTAACCTATCTTAACCTAACCTAACCATTCAGGTAGACAAAACAGTGATCAACTAGAGTGAATCAACATAGACAAAGATTATAATATTTGTTTAGGATTACTTCATAGCACACGAACAATAATATAAAAAATGGAGGCTTTTGTCCTACTTTGCACTTTAACTGAGGGGCTTTTGTCCGGACCCCACGTAAACTACATTTGCTCCAAAAATTGTAAATGTCTGTCATATGTATCTTTTTCTGAGTCTTGAATCTTGAACCTTGAAAAATATTCTGAAATTGTGACGCAGTTTATTTAATGTTCGTATTTATAGGCTATATCGAAGACAGGAGAAAACAATTATTGTATTTGTGCATTTATGTAGGCTTGGGTCTTCTAATTGTCTTTCATAAATTTCTTAATTTTATTATTTGGCTAGACCTTGGCTAGTAAAAGTCTTTCAAGATTAAGTACCAGCCTTTGACCCTGAGCCTAACCTAAGACCTAGGCCTCTTGATATACACTAGGCCTTGGTCACAGGCTAGTTCATAATCTTCAAAGGCTTTACGAGCCTAGGCTTAGCAAAATAAATTAAATTAATAAATACTGTACATTAAAGACACTCATAAGACCTAAGACTATATGGAATAAATGAATAAATAATTTATACAAATATAGCCGTCCTCCTTACGAGATAGACTATAAATACGGACACATAAATAGACTGCGTCACAATTTCAAAATATTTTTAGCTACAGTGCGCATGCGTCTAGGACCGAACAATAGGGAACTAACAGAGCAAGTGTAGTTTACGTCGCCCTACATTATCCTAGTGTAGTTTGCGTTCCCCAACTTTGTCCGCGTATACCTAATCAAATAAAACCTTAAAACTAACGTGTGTGTGTGTGTGTGTGTGTGTGTGTGTGTATATATATATATATATATATATATATATATATATATATATATATATTCGTTAGTTTTAAGGTTTTATTTGATTACGTACACGCGGACAAAGTTGGGGAACGCAAACTACACTAGGCACCACAGGGGAACGTAAACTACACTTGCTCTGTTAGTTCCCTATATATATATATTGACGATTGGTTAGGTTAAGTCGTAATATTTTCGTTAGTTTTAACGTTTTATTTGATGGATTCATTTAAAAAATGTCTAAAGATCCTAATGTCGTTTACGTTCTCCAACTTTGACCTAGTGTAGTTTGTGTCCCCTTTTGCATCAGAGGGACGTAAACTAGACTTGCTCCGAACTAACTTATTGTACAAATAAAAAGTTTAATTTCTTCACATTCATGTGTCTGAAACATTTAAGCACTATTTTTTAGATATTTGAAATATCAAGTAAACATTTTAGAATAGTTATTATTATTCATTTCAGAAAGTTAACTTCATTATGAAATGTCGAGTAGACGATTCATATATATATACTCAAACGTCTACCACCACTTAAAGTGCATAAAAAACAGATAATCCCATCTTAAAGAATTTTTAGTAATTTATAAAGCAAATGATTTTCGCAATTAAGAAGTGATAAAATCTCTTGTGATTAAGAATAAAGTAAAAAAGTAAATATAAAATACAATGCAATGAAAAGTTTAAATATTTTTAATTAATAAAAGTCAAATAAGTGTAGCTCACAATAATAACTAAATCATATTTATCTACCTAAAAGCTACTTGTTAAACTATAAAATTTGTAACATTGTATTTTATATAATCAATTTCTGAAGATGCCTCAATTGAAGGAGTGAAACGTTAAAATACAGTATATAGGTAATAGTTTTATTTTCTTCATGAGTTGTGCTTGAGAAAATTTCTCAGTGTGGAGCTTTCTCAAAACCACATTATTATTATTATTATTATTATTATTATTATTATTATTTCTTTTCCACTTAATGATCAGTTTGGGTGCTGGTATTATGATCTATGTTGTTGATAACAGGTAACAGGTGACCCCTATTCCCCATAGGGAAGGAGGTTGGATGTGAACTCCGAGAGTTGCAGTCTGGGCAATCACAGAGTAGGTGACCAGTCTAACTCTAACCGAGTCAAATTCAGGCCTTCGCAGCATGAATCAAATCTCCAAGCAACCGAACGATGGGATGAGTGAAGAAACGCTGTAATGTTCTTAGCTATGTTCTTATATTGGTAAAAAGACTGTACTATTCATCAACAAGGTGCTATTCATCAACAAGGTGTACTATTCACCCCAATACTGAACTATTCACCACAATACAGACATACCCCGCATAACAGAGATTCGTTCAACGCTGATTCGCCATAACGCTGATAAAACCTTGACACCATTCCCCGAACAGCGATGCTTCAGATTCGCTCTTGCACGTTTTTGTACCAAACATTTTTGACAAAAATGCATTTTTTAACGTTAAATGGAACAAAGTTAATTTTAAAAAAAGCGCGATTTTAAAAAAATGTAGAAAATATCAACATATTATTTCCAAAATTAAAGGGGTTAATTTTTAACAAAAAATTAAACATACAGCATACAATGGTAAATAGGGAACGGCTTTTATCTGTTTAGCTTTGAAGAGTGTAATAAAAAAAGAATTCTGCGTAGCGAGATGACAATTCATTTGAAAGCGCTAACGTATGAAGAAACCTTTACTGTTGCTAGTCGCGGTCCCGCGGATGGTTTGACAGATTAAAAAAGAACGTAATAATGAGCGCACTTTTAGCTAAAAATTAAATATATTCGTAACTAAATTGTTTGCAAAAAGAGCGTTTTTTCAGATTTTTCTTCATCACTGACATCTGAGAACGAAGCACTTTATTTCACATTGATTACATTCCCCGATCAACACTGATTCACATAACGCGGTACTTTCCGCGGACGAATTAACCGCGTTAATTGGGGTATTGCTGTACTCTACTATTCACCAAAAAAGAGCGAGTTATTCATAAAAAAGATTTACCAAAAAGACTACTATTCCTCAAAAGGACTGTACACTATTTATATATAAGACTGGATTAGTCATCAACAATACTACTGTCCATTAAGCTCATACAACTTTTAGATAATTTAGGATCAACTGCATGGCTGTGAATTAATAATTTACTAAATAAAAGCATCAGCTGATGTATACTCACTAAATTAGTATTGATTGATGTCTTCAGCTTATTAATAACGCTTTGACCACTGCTAATAAAGTAAATAAAATTTGAAGAGTAATTTTCCACTTGAATTATCAAACTTAAGCAATCCCTGTTAACCGATATTTACTTATCTAAATATGAATATTATTAATTTTAATAATAGCTCCTTTTATCTCTTCCGTCACACTCGCCGAGGTGGAAAATGTAATTAAAACAATGAAGGATGGTAGCACCCAGTGGCGTAGCTAGAGAGGGGGGGGGGATTGCTCCCCCATCGAGCCTCAGAAAGGATTTTGTCGAAAAATTTCTCCCTCTGTCGGAAAATATGATGCGTGAATGTTACTCCTTATTTTCCAAAATTTGAATAACACTTCCTTTGTCTTGTCTGTTTCACTTGTATTTGTACTTAAAAGAAGAGCTCCAATTAATTTGTACGTGTTTTCAATATATGGTTGTTGTAGCCACATTATTTTTATTCATTCTGTTATGGTGGCCAGTTGCAGACTTTCTGGTCCATTGTTACACAGAGTGCATTGTGTGTTTTCCCTTCGAAATCATTTTCTTTCATTTAATGCGAGTGTGTTATCATATATGTGTCCCTCGCACTTAGTAAATTCTTTATATTGCCCGTAAATGTTATGCTTGATGAGATAGATGATTGATAAACGGTATCTTTGTCACGCCCGTTTGTCAGAAAATTTGGGCCTTTGCACCCTCCCACCAAAAATTTCTAGCTACGCCACTGGTAGCACCAGTTTGTCATCGATCCTTCCAGAATTTTCAAAGTTTATATACTTAGCCAGGGCCACCGAGAGCTGCCACGGAACCCGGGGAAGGATTGGTATATGGGCCCCCCTGTTTACTCAGTATTTTATTATGAATGTTTTTTGTGTCCATAACAAGCAAACTGATTATATGTCCAAGTCACTATTCAAAACATACAGTATGAATAACAACTCAGAGGAAAATGACCATTTTATTTTTTCGAATCAATTATATTAATTCTATCACCATACAATTTACAAATGCAGTACCAGTCCATGCAGGCAAGACAATTGTTTACTGCAAGATTTTCATAATTAGAAGTGTACTTTCTTTGCCTTCTCTCTAGCAAAGTGGTAAATGATTCTGATGAAATTTAAAGTACGGGCTAACTGGCTTTCAATTACAATGGTTCTCAGATCTGTCAGTCGGTCTTGGGCATTGGTGGACCACAGATAATATTTTATCTGTTTCAGTTTTGACTATGATAATCTCTATAAAATGTATGTTCATTAATTATATTTCCTCTCTGTTATTTAATCAATTGCTTTATTAATATTTTTAGATTTTATCCCCCCTCTTTCCGGGCCCCCTAGAGGTCCGGGCCCCGGGGATTTATCCCGGCTTCCCCGCCCTCTCGGAGGTGCTGTTCACAGCGGCACCCATAAGTATTCGTTCAGAGAAATATTTCAGTTGTATTCGTTCTTATTTTTTGTATCATGCATTCGATAGTTAAGAAAAATTTATCGTTCGCTCGGAAAAATTTAACAAATAAAAAAATTAGTTCAAACATATTACATAAAACAAAAAAATTTGGTGAAAATAAAAAAAAAGTTAAAATGCAAAAGTTTTCGTACATTTATTTAGAAAATTATTTAATATTTTGTGTGTCCACCTTAGGTTTGAGGAATTTAAATTTTTTATCAGTAGTTGGTTGTTTATTGATTGGAGACTGTTGGGATTTCTGAATTCTAAAATTTTCTCCGTGAATCTTTATGGAAGACGTACGACTGCACAAGCCATTAGTGAGCAATGGGTCGTTGTAGTAAAGAGCTGTCTATAGATCTTAAGAGATACGTTATTGCTGCACACGTATCTGGAAAGAGTTATAGGAAGATAAGAGAAGAACTTTGAATTCCAGTTACAAATAATTTTCGTTAGAATAATGGGCTAAAATTTCTTCTGAGAGATGTTGAAACCTTGTAGAAAAATACCCAAAACGAATAACTGAAGTCACTCAAGCAAATGTTCGACACGCAAAGCATTAAATAATTTTGTAAACAAATGTATGAAAACTTTTTCATTTTAACAATTTTTTATTTTCCTCAAATTCTTTGATGTTTTACATCATATGTTGAAGTTAAACTAAATATTTTATTTGTTAAATTTTTTCAAACGAACGGTAAGCTTTTTATAACTATCTTACGAATGGTCCAAAAGATAAGGACGAATATAACTAACATTTCTCCGTACGAATACTTATAAGCGCCACTGTGTATATACCTTCATGATTACTTGATCTTTGTATTGACGTGAGTGTATTTCTTGAATCCGTTTAGATTGTCTTTCTAATTCCCCTTTATAAAGGTGGATCTAGTCGAGATTCCGCTGATGATTATGGATCTATCTATATTTATTGAAGGAAAATATTTCGAGAAAATTATTTTCATTCGTCTGTAGATTTTCTTTCTGTTCTAATAATCTTATTTGTAATAGAAATTTTGACTTTACTAAAATGAGGAGTAGTGAAGAGGTTGTCAGTAACTTCGTATCAGCGCTTTTCTGCATGACGTCATTATGTTTTTGACTTGGTGGGCGGAGCAAAAGTTTGCATGGCAGAACACAAAAAAATGTATTACTAAAGTTGTTTTCCTTTACATAAGACTTAATTCCGACTGTCATTATCTCTATAAAACATATCCAGTAGTCTTTAATATTTTCTGTCCGTGAAAATGAATTTAGGTATATCTTAATTTTCCTAGTTTGCTATTATAAATCAGCTTTGAAATGGAGGGGAAGGATTGAGAAAAGTAAAGAACGTAACGTGACTGTATATACTTATCAGTTATCTTTGTTTATTAATAAAAATAAACGTGCAATCAAGGGTTTGTTTATTAAGAAGATTAAAGCATATTTGCAGATTTATTTTGCTGTTACAATATTTTGAAAATCCAAATGTAAATTTCAACTTATATTGTCTCTCTTCCTTCCCGACTGATTTGTATCATCGTAGGTATTAGGGAAAGGGAGAGCCTACTAATTATTTTCATTTTTATTTGTTCACTTTTTTGAAAAAGGGTGTGCCTTGGAATATCTCGTATTTAGGTAAACACTATCCAGGGTTGACAAGTGAACGCGGGACATACGGCTACTTCTGAACCAATTATTATTATTATTATTATTATTATTAGTTAAAGCCCTTAACACAGTACCTCTTGACATACTCTTAAAGAAATTCGAACATTACGGCTTCAGGGAACTACCCTCAAGATGGCTCCAGTCATACTTGACTAACACAATTTATTGCACAGAACTCTTACATCACAGACAAGTTCCATATCCCACGGAGTGCCTCAAAGGAGCATTCTGGCACATAGCCTGTTCTTCCTTTATATAAATGACTTTCTCGGTCACTAAATAATTCGTCTTGTTACCAGTATGTAGATGACATCTCAATCATAACTTCAAACGTTCTCCCCTCTAAACCTAACCACAAATTCAATCCCTGTTCAACGAGTGCAATCGGCCAAACGTCTGGGAATTACCTTCGATGCACACCTCTCATTCAAAGACCACACTGAAGAACTATGAAACAAATTAGCCAAGATCTCATTCATTACAAAAGTAGGTGCAGCACTCCCAAAGCAAGTTCTTAGATACATATACTTAACTATAGTATACCCATACCTACAATATTGCACTAGCGCTTACGGGCGTGCACAACAGTATTTGACAACAGTCATTTGACAAAACATCAATAATAATTAGAAAAATCTATAAATCGAACAAATATAATGAAAGTACAGACAAAATGTTCTACGAATTAAAAATTCTCAAATTAGTAGAACTCTACAAACCAAACCAAATCGTCCATAATACAGCACCAGAAATCATCCAAAATAAAATATTAGCTTCCAAACCCAGTACCACCATCACGCATGACAATCACGTACAACCAAACACGTACATCAGAAAACCGAATTATACTCTAGATTGAGCGACTAAACTTTTATGCTCCACAGATCCCGACTTCTGGAACACCTTCGATCAGAGATAAGAGAATCTAAAATGTTAAAAACCTTACAGAGGAAACTGAAAGACAAATTTATCAAATCACACAAACACTAATACTATAAGCCCTTTTTTATTTCCATACACAAAAAACAAAGACTTCCCGCAACCTTCCATACATAAAAATATTATTTCCTATTGTCTCAAATCATTCAAAAGAAGTTTTGAAGACCATTTCTTCTATCTAAAGAAGTTACTTATCATTAAAGAAGTTATTCTATCATTTGACAAGAAGCTTTGATACCGAAAAGAAGAAAAAACTTCCCCTAGAATGAACCCTCAAAACTAAGTTTAATTTATACTGCTAACAAGAGGAAAATGATAAGAATATGTAAAAAGATAAAAATAAATGTGTGTAAAGTCAAGATATCCAATCCTGTCAAGATATTCAGTATCAAAGTATTTAATATTTAGTTTCTTAGATCCCAACAAATAAGAATCTGTAAGTTTAATAGAATTCTACATCTATATACGGAAAAACACATGCATTAAACTCACTGCAGATAATCTCAATGTCTTTATCTTTCTTTGTCCCTTTGTTTTTGAAATTAATGTAAATAACCTCAATTCTCTGCATTATCTAACAAGATTTGTCAAATAACGCCATTCTGCCAATAAAACATCAATTTTCCTACACCCTGTATGTATAGGAAGGAATTAACTGTCCCATTTATATATATATATATATATATATATAGGTATTTATATTTCTTGTTGCACCTAATGTATGTTCTCAACATATATATATATTATTATTATTGAAATTATTATTACTATCATTATTGCACTCTAAAGATCTATGCAACAAATTAGCCAAGGTCTAATTCATAATTACGAAAGCAGGTGCAGCACTCCCAAAACAGGTTCTTCCGATCCATATACTTCACCATGGTACATCCACACCTACAATATTGCATTCGTGCTTAAAAAAGCGCACGTCAATATTCGCTATAACCATTGGTAGCAATAGCGCCCCCATGGGGGGAGGGAGCACTTGGACACGTGCCTCCCCCGTCGTCCATAATATGTTATAATATTGCTATTATATGTACTCGTATGAAACTTTTTCCTATAAGTAGATATATACAGGAAATGCAGAGAAATGAAAATCAGTTATCATTATCGACAAAAATTAGCATTACCACCTCTACCAAATTTTTTGGATTTTTGCCGAAATTATGAGTTGATACGAAAAATCAGAAATTCTTTGATAAAATATAAGTATCAACCAAAGTTATAAAACAATACAGAAAATCTACCGAAAATATACGTTCATGATACCATCTAATGATATTTACACCGTTGAATGTATATACATTATACAGCCTTGTTTCAATCTAAAATTTACGCAGTTTTGCAATTATACTGTAGGTGCAAATAAAGTAAGCGACATCAAATTATTTACCCACAAAATTTTTAGGATCACTTTAATATATTGCTTCCCAAAGCATTCGTGAAGCAATATGTTAAAGTGATCCCTCTTGGGAAGCAATATGTTAAAGTGATTAACACTGGGAAGCAATATGTTAAAAAGAGAAAGGTTGGTTGGTTAGAAAGAGGTTGGTAATCTAGGCTAACTAACGAAAATATCACGACCTAACCTAACCAATCGTCAAGGGCGTACAGTTGACCTAACGATTGGTTAGGTTAGGTCGTAATATTTTCGTTAGTTAGCCTTATAAGGCTAAATAAATTATCTCGACTAGCAAATCTCTAAATATTATAAACTATTGTAATGTAACTGTAATTGGTTGTGTAATGTCTATTTTTGGGAAGCAATATGTTAAAGTGATTAACACTGGGAAATAATATGTTAAAGTGATGTACACTGGGAAGCAATATGTTAAAGAGAGGTTCCTGGTTTTTTTTTCGGAATTTTTTACACTCGTGAAACATTTTTATGCAATAGCTTCCATTTTTTTTATATGAAATTATTATCTATGTGTTAGTGTGCTTTCATTGTTTATGTTTAACTTATAACAGTATGAATAGTCGAGTAAGGTGTTATCCTAAATATCCTCTATAAATTACCAATATTTTATATATATATATATATATATATATGTGTGTGTGTGTGTGTGTGTGTGTATATCCAGATAACGTAGTGGAAGTGTCCTCCTGTCAAAAAATCCTGATAGTAATGCAAAAAAAAAAAAGATTAATTAGGAAAATCTATAAATCAATGAAGCCTAATGAAAGTACAGATCAAATGTTCCACGAATTAAAAAATCATAAACTAGAAGAAATCTACAAACTAAACATTGCCTCATATATGTATCGAATCGTCCATAATTCTGCTCCAGAAATTATCAAAAACAAAATATTACCTCCCCAAACACAACACCGTTTTAACACGAGACAATCTAACGCTTACATTAGAAAACCGAATTATACTCTAGACTGAGCGACTAGTCTTTATCCTAAATAGGAATTCACTCGCTCAAGAGATAAAACAATCTAGAAGAGGCTCGTCCAACATACGGCCCGCCAAAGATTCGTATCAGGCCCGGCTGGCGGATACCGAAAATTCATTATCTTATGTCATATTTTATTTCAATAAAATTTAATTTTAAAATAAAATTTTATCTAAAATTTGCACACTGGCCCTAGGTGTGAGTCATTAATTGAAACATGGCCCTTCATGAAAAAAGGATGGACACCCCTGATCTACAACATTAGAAATCTTCCAAAGAAAAATGAAAGACAAACTCACCAAATCATACAAGCCATAAGTCTGTATCCTCTGTCTTATTTCCATAAAAAAAATTGAACTATATTCCTACTGTATATACTCTTGTTTCCATCAAATAAATTAATCTCTATTTCTATATAGTAAAACAACAAATAATAATAACTGGTAAAATAAACCAAATATGCGCGAGGTCAAGAATCTAAAGTTTTTAAGATACTCAATTAGCAAGATAATTAATATTTAATAATATAATTATTTAATATTCGGCGTATAATATCCCAATAAATACAAGGGTATAATAGTTGAATACCTAGATGTAATTACGTGTAGTTACGTGAATGCGTAATCTTAGCTGAATATCCATACTGTATGTATTTCTTAACATATTTTTGTAGCTTACAACAGATGTTTAAAACGTGTACATAACGTCGCTACTCCGCATTATCTAATAAGATTTACAATACAACTCCATTTTGCTAATAAAGCATAAAATTTGCTTGTTCATGGCAGTTCTATATTTTGTAAGTATATGAAGGCATTACCGCCCTATTTATCCGAATGTATAATGGACATGTAGTATATATGTATGCGGGTGCGTATTTACTTTTTATTTTATGAAATTGCAATTACTATTTTTTTATTATTATTATTTCTCGACTCCTTACGTGTATCCTTGTTATTTCTTTGTTACCATAGTCCTTTTTTGTTTTTGTTTTAAAGTTAGTGTTTAATTGGTTGTATCGTTGATTATCTTGATGGATACTGAACCTTTTTTTTAGGTTGGGGATCTGTCTCCTGCCAATTACAGCATTATTATCATTATCATCATCATTATCATCATCATCATCATCATTTTTGTAGTCTTAGCAGGGTTTTTGTTTTCTATTATTATGTTACTTGTTTCACTACGTGTCTTATGTTTGCCTCCTCAAATCATAATTTTTTAGTTTGTTTGTTTTAAGTGTATTATTGTTTGATTTATCTTTTACAGTATATTGCCAACCATATTATACTATGTTATAATATGGTACAGTATATCTGCCAATAAATTTATCATTATCATTATCATCATTATGGTTATACAAGCATGTAACTGTATATGTGATTACCTCATTTTTTCATTTGTTCCGTTCTCTCTCTCTCGTCTTGCGCGGAATATCTCCTATACAAGCGCCGTTCTTTACGTTGTTTATACTGCGTGTTCTTTGCAGTTGAATGTATATACGTATATATATATATATATATATATATATATTTCTTTGAATATATATATATATATATATATATATATATATATATATATATGTGTGTGTGTGTGTGTGTGTGTGTGTGTTGCATGTACATATATGTATGTATGCTCCCTGTAGCAACTGATGTGCACCATTAACACGTATAAATACAATAATAAATTGTAATATTGATATTATTATTGGGGCATTCCAGGATAAATCATGCAATGCATGACACCACACCATCTTCAATTTTCCTATAATTTGTTGTATAGCATTGCCTAAACGAACGAATTCAAAATATAAAATTATAGCTAAATCTGTGTTATGGTTCAAAATTATGGGCCTCCTATTTTGTGGGGCTCCGCATACTACTAAATTTCAAATTGTTATATCTCAGTCCCTAATTCAGATAGAAGAATGATTCATATTACATTTGAAAGACAATTTCCCAAAGAATAAATTAATATAAGTACAAAAATACCTAAGGTTCAATGAATAAAAGTTACAAATATTTTTTCCATTTTGGGGACCTCCCACCCTGATATGTAAATATTACCTTGCAGTAGTAGGGAAATGAAAAAATCTATTCATATCCAATGAAGAACTTTATTCACACGTATAAGTACAGTCCAACAAAACTTACGAAACACATTATTTAACACGAATATTTAGATCAACATTGACTCAACAGAGCTGTTTTTGCATTTACAGACAGCTGTATCATATATTCATACAATATGTAAACAAATTGAGAAGTCCAGGCATTATTCCAAGTTTGCCCGAGGGCTCTACTATTTTGATTTCCTTTGAATGGAAAGAGTAAATAATTTTGATGCCAGGCTGGATATTTGCACTTGATATGGTATAAATTATGTCCTTCTTTCTTATCCAGCAAATATCATCTTTATGGGAAAAATAATAATTATTCGGACTTCCTGAAGGGGTCAAGAAGCTAATTTGATAATCAACCAAACTCCTCTGAAGTATCTAAAATTATTCCAAGCCAAACTTTATCATCATACTTGCAGGCATCATATTGACCAGTATGATACTCTTTGTCTTGACTGTCATTGTTAACTGGCAGGTTGCTCACATCCTGTTCAGTTCTACTAATTCTGAATAACTAGAATTCTCTTGAATAGTATCTGAAATCTGATAAGCCTGTATCTTCTTTGACCTTGGTACAATTCAGTGGTATCCTCTTGCACCCTTCACTGCTAAAGTTTCATCAAACCTACAGTATTAGACAGATACATTTATTAGCTGCCACTTGTTCTGTTGAAACAAAGAAAATTTGATTACATCAAAGTGCTTGATGCAGAAATCATAAAAAGCTCTTAGTATCAAAATGTGACCAGCATTAGTTCGTTGCAAACTAGCCCTTGCCACACCCCTTTTGACAGTTCCTCCCATACCATCACAAACATTTTTACGATGACTGATAGTAAAGAAATTCCACTCAACTTTCAAACCAAAATTCTGTTTATGATATCATGATAGCACGGATTGCTGAAATTAAATCTGTTCTTGTACTGGCCACAGCAAACCATCAGAAAAATAATGCACTTTTTGTACATTAGAGAATTGTCCTGTAACATCCTTCATCAAATGCTGCTGGAAAGTGTAAATTGCTGACGTTGTATGTGAAGACAGTCGCTAATAAAGCAGTAACTAGTGCGATTTAATTCCCATCCTTGTTTTTATGATACACTACAAATGGGTGGATTGTCACCTGCTCATTTGTCCAATGGAAATTCTGAGGTGCATCTTGAGTAATAAATGAATAGTTTTCAGCAAAATCTCCTAGTACAAGAACTTCTTCATGATGAAGATTCTGTTTCAGTGTTTTCATATAGTGACTCTGACTTTTTGCAATGTACAGGGTGTCCCGTAAGTCTGGACCCATAGGGATTTATAATATATTTTTTTATTATGTTATTATTATTTTTATTATTATTATTTTTATTATTTTTTATTATGATTTTTATTTGTGGGGCCACTTGAAAGCCAAAGTGTACGAGGTCAAACTTCAGAACATTTTCCACCTTAAAGCACGCATTGTGGAGGCGTGTCAAGAAATTTCTGCGACTGTGATTCAGAAAGTGCTGTCGCAGTGGAGATTGCGTCTTCAACTATGTGTGCGACACAACGGCGGACACTTTGAACAGATTATGTAATAAATTTTTGGACTATTTGTAATTTTATTATTTTTCCCTATGGGTCCAGACTTACGGGACACCCTGTAGTGATAACGAGTAAGAGGGATCATTTCTGGAAGAATTTCAATAAAGTCGTCTGCAGGAACTATATTTTTCTGCAATGTAAAGTTTACGTTTACTACACCTGTTTTCCCAGGACATTCTCGACACTCGTGTAACATACACTCAGAATTCTTGAAATCGCAAACACTTTTGTCAATAAGAGTGTGGTAAGTCAAGCTTTTTTCAACAATTGAAGATACCATAAGTTTAGGATTTTGGTGGCAGGTACAAACACAAATTGAGTGTGTGCCTTTCTCGCTAGAGATCACACACCATTTAGGTCTCAAATTTGTAAATGATGAAAAACTACACGATCATCAGTTTTTTTTATATATTTTATATACAATTCATTCAAATTGCCAAATTAAAGGCGTTTTTGTTTGTTCTTCCTTTCACTATCTCTGTTCCTTATACTAACACAATCAGATTTGCCTGAACACAACCGACTTACTCCATTTTCATAGAATGCCTTCACTTTAGATATTGCCTGTTCATTCAATTTTTTATTTTTACTATACTTGGGAACCTCAAGAAGAATGCCAAATCTACCTTTCAAATATCTGGCTTTGTCAACAAAATATCTGGTTGCACTAAAAAAACTCTTGTGCTTTAGAATTTGCAAAAGGTGACGGAGAAAGTATTTGAGATGTTCTGAGCCTCTGCCTGATTTCAACAGCTCAGTTGCAGTCTCTTCTCCTGACAAAGCTAAACTCTTCGCTCAAACTTTCGCCTCCAACTCAACCAGGGATGATTCCGGTGCTGTTCCTCCATCTCCTTCTCCCTCTGACTTAAATATGTCTGAAATTAGAATCGCTTCTAAATATGTTCTTTCTGCCCTGTCTGGGCTCAACTCTAGAAAGGCGTATGGTCCTTATGGTGTTCCTCCTTGTTGTTCTCAAGAACTGTGCTTCTATGCTGACACCCTGCCTAGGAAAACTCTTTCGTCTTTGTCTTTCATCTGGTACCTTTCCTTCCTGCTGGAAATTCACTTTCATTCAGCCTGCCCCAAAAAGGGTGACCACTCTCAACTCTCCAGCTATCGTCCAATTGTTTTAGTTTCTTACCTTTTAAGTTTTTGAATCTATCCTTAATAGGAAGATTTTTAAACATCTCTCTTCTCACAATCTTCTATGAGGTCGTCAGTATGGGTTATGCAAAGGACGCTCTACTGACAATCTTCTTGCATAGGATTAAAGAGTTAGACTTGCATTCACTCGAAACTAGGAGATTAAGGGGGGAGTTTATTGAAGTTTTCAAAATCGTTAATAAAATCGATAACGTAAATTTTGATAAACTGTTCACTTTCGATAATAGCAATACTCGTAATAACGGGTTTACGTTGTGTGGCAGACGTTTCATTACTAATATCGCTAAAAACTTCTTTACGTTTAAAGTAATTGATAAATGGAATAATCTTTCCGCGTCAGTCGTGAACTCTACCAGCGTTAATGTGTTTAAAAACCGTTTAGATAGGCATTTTAAAAATATTAACGTTGTTTAATATAATAATAAAACAATTAGTAATAGGAGCTCTGGGGGGGGGGGTGATCGGGGATGAGTCTGTTGACGACTAATGCCAGCTTGTGACATGCCAGCGTGTGATATGCCAGCAAAAAAAAACCAGACTAACACGAACTTAGATGTAGCTCGTAGCGTAAACTAACCCACTTTTTGTTATTCTTTTTTTTCTCTCTTATTTGCATGTCTGTAACTCTGCATTGCATGTCTGTAGTTTGCATGGTATGATAGTGTTTGAGTTAAGAATGTGTTGCATGGTTTGTAATGCGTTCTTATTTTACCTCTTTTCATCTTTCACCCCTTTCCGGCAGAGTGGGCTGCATCCTCTACCTCCCTATGGAGTAGAGGACCGGTCTGCAACAGCTGGAAGTATTCTCTTCGACTATTTTTCTGACTTGTCGGCATGGCGGCGGATGATGATGGTGTCTTTCTTTCTCTTTTTCTGAATGAATTTTAACCCACGAGTGATAGGTTTTGCTACTTACTTAACCCCTTATTCTCTTCTTTTAACCCCTTACTTTCTTCTTTCTCTCGGGCTAACCTTAGAGTGGATCTTAGGGTCTTTGTTAGCCTTAGCTTCTGTAGATCTGTAGATCCTCTTTTCAAGATTCCTGTGAAACCTTTGCTATTGCGCTAGACATATAAAAAGCTTTTGATAGAGTCTGGCACAAATCTTTAATCTCTAAACTGCCCTCATTCGGTTTCTATCCTTCTATCAATGCCTTCACCTCTAATTTCTTTTCTGGCCGATCTATAACTGCGGTTGTAGTGGGCCACTGTTCTTCTCCTAGAGCTATTAATAGTGGTGTTCCTCAGGGTTCTGTCCTGTCACCCATTCTTTTCCTTTTATTTATTAATGATCTATTCAGTCGCACTTCCTGTCCTATCCACTTCTATGCTGATGATTCCACTCTTCACTTCTCCACCTGCTTCACAAAACGTTCCTCTCAATAGTCACTCCATGCTTCGCGTAGGACGGCTGTGGTACACCTGACTTCTGATCTTTCTGTTGCTTCTGATTGAAGCAGAGAAAACCTTGTTGCTTTCAATGGCTCAAAAACTCCGTTCCTTCATCTGTCTACTCGTCACAATCTTCCACACGACTATCCCCTTACCTTCAACAACACAACTCAATCCTTCCTCTTCTATTAACATTCTTGGTGTTTCCTTTTCTTATGATCTTTCCTGTTTCCTGGAAAGATCACATATATTCTTTCCAAAAAAAGCTTCTAAGAAGTTAGGTGTGCTGTACCGCCTCCGCAGTTTCTTCACTCCCACTCAGTTGTTGTTTCTGTACAGGTGTCTTGTCCACCCTTGTATGGAGTACGCCTTTCGTGTGTGGGGTGGCGCAACCCACACCGCTCTACTTGATCGGGTGAATCAAAGGCTTCTCGTCTCATCAATTCCCCACATCTTACTGACTGTCTTCAATCCGTCTCTCTTCGCCGCAATGCTGCCTCACTCTCTCCTTACTATCGCTATCATAACGGACACTGCTCTTCTGAATTTTTTGACTGCATGCCTCCTCCTTGAAGGAGAACATGAAGTACCCGACTTACGACACATTCTCATTCCTTTTCTATTCAACTCCAACGCAAGGGTTAAACTCTGGAACAATCTTCCTCAATCCATCTTTCTCCCTGTCTATGACCTCCAATCTGATGTGTCAATCAGCAGTGCCAAAGTGCCAAAGACGTCTCCTCTTGGGAGGATCCATAGGCCGAACTGGAGTGACAGGATGGAAAGCGGATATAAGATTGTGGTCGGAGGAGCCCAACGGAGAAAAAAGAGTTTGACAGAGTAAGAAGAAGGATGAGTTGTGTGAAATAAATCGAGAATGTTGGGCCTATCTCCGAGGCGATCAAAGATCCGAATAGAGTGTTATACAATCTGCTCTAGATCATTCACGATAGAGAAGTTGTAAGGTAGTTCACCAGGGATGTTAGTGAAGTGGGAGAAAAGCCAAAAGTAGTGGTGAACATTGAAATATCCTGAAATGGAGATTTCAGCGAAAGGAGAGTGGGAAAGAATGTATTCCACTTTGTAAGTGAGGTAGTCAAAGACTTTTCGATAGTCAGTGGAATTAGGAGAAAGGTAATGAGCGCAGATATATTTAATTTGAGATTGGCATGTAAGCCATAGGCAGAGGGTAGAGAATTCGCAGGATTCAAGTTCGGGAATGCGATAACAAGTTAGGTCATTGCGTACACATCCGCAACATCCATCTTTGGAATAAAATTGAGTATAGAGAAAGTAGGAGGGTACAGAAAAGGGGTCGCTGTCAGTCGTACCAGACACCTGAGTTTCAGTGAGGAATACTTCATGTAATTATTATAATGTAATTATTATTTATTTATTTATTTATTTATTTATTGTGTTGGAGGGTGGGGAAGAAGTTTTAGTATTATTATAATTATTATAATGTAATTATTATTTATTATTATTTATTGTGTTAGGGATGGGGAAGAAGTTTTAGTATTTTTCTTTTACATTTTTCTTCAGCGTAACTAGTTTATCAGCGACCCTACCTTATTAGGGTGTGTCAATTTTAGTAAAGTCAACAATTCAAAAACTACTAGTGACCAAATAATGCATTTTTATGTGCTAAATCGAAATATGGCTTTAAAATCCAGATTTGACCACTCCTAGCTACTTACAGGGGTTAGACAAAATAATATGAACACCCGCCGATTTCACCAATTATCTTTACGGACTGTTCAGACACAAAGTAAACGGTCAAATGACTGGCAAACCTATTTAAATGCGTAACAGAGAGTGTATACGTCATGTTATAACCCTCACGTTGTTTTTACAGATCTGAGTGAATTATGAATTAGCAGTTATGAAAGACCTGTCAGACTTCCAAAGAGGGCAAATTGTCGGAGCGCGGATGGCTGGTGCATCGGTGACGAAAACCGCTCAGATGTTCAATGTATCCAGAGGAACTGTCTCTATGGTCATGTCTGCATACCAAAACCATGGAAAGACAAGCACCGACAAATGCAATAGTGGACGCAAGAAGAAGCTGTGTGATCGAGACCGCCGGGTGCTAAAGCGCATTGTGACAAAGAACCATAAGACCACAGCTCCAAAAGTGACTGCAGAGCTTAACCAGCATCTTGCAAGCCCGGTATCGACCAGAACTGTACGTCGCGAGCTCCATGGAGCTGGATACCATGGGAGGGCTGCAATTGCCAAACCCTTCCTTTCGCACATCAACAGTGAGCGGCGCAGAAAATGGTGTAATGACCATAAGAATTGGTCAATGGACCGGTGGAAGAATGTAGTCTACTCCGACGAATCCTTCTTTACGCTATTTCCATGTTCCGGTCGAGTTTACGTCTGGAGACAGCCTAAAGATGCTTATGACCCCGACTGCCTGACCCCAACCGTTAAGCATGGAGGCGGATCTGTGATGGTTTGGGCAGCAATATCGCGGAATACTCTTGGCCCAGCTGTAGTACTGCATGATAGGGTTAACGCCCAGGTCTATCTGTCAATATTGGCTGACCAGGTCCATCCCATGGTCCAAACGCTGTTTCCCAATGGCGGCGCCGTCTTCCAGGATGATATTGCACCAATCCACACCGCTGGGGTCATTAAAAACTGTCCAAAAGCTGTATGAATCAATTCCCCGACGCATTGCAGCTGTTATTGCCGCTAAAGGAGGACCAACTCCATATTAAGAATAAAAACCGCCATTTATCAAGGTGTTCATATTATTTTGTCCAACCCCTGTATATTTGAAGTTGAAGTTTACGAAAAATCAGCAATTTTTGCAAGGATTTTTTTTATTGTATATAACTACATTTTACATACATTACATACAATTAAAGACATTTTGATTGTATTTCAATATTAAAACTTAGAAATATAGATAGGTTTCTTGAACTTTGCCAAGGATGCCATATATAACTACAGTTTACATACATACAATTAAAGACATTTTGATTGTATTTCATTATTAAAACTTAGAAATATAGATATGTTTCTTGAACTTTGCCAAGGATGCCATGTCTGCCTTGCTCTTGTTCCTGGACATGAGCTCCCTACTGGCCACCTGGCCACTGATGTACGCCTCCCTCCTCTCTTGTGAGTAAACATGTTGTGCTGCTTCAGTTGTCATCCTTACACACCTCTCTACTGACTGTGTGTGTGTGTGAGGGCCATGCAGGAACTTCCATTGGTCTATCCAGAAACTCCTTGATTGCAGCAGTGGTGAGGAAGCAGGTCAGAGGAGGGTCAGTCACGCCAGAGTTCCAGTCAATAAGCTCCGAGAGTTTGGTGGCATCTGGGTTGATGTCAGGAGTCTTCCTGGGTCTGCACTGCAGTCTCCTACCTGTGTGTCCTCATCTCCTTCACCTTTGATTTCCAGTAATTTAGGGTGTGTCAATTTTAGTAAAGTCAACAATTCAAAAACTACTAATGCTCAAATGATGTCATGTAATGCTCAAATGATGTCATATTATCTAGCAAACTTAGAAATACCTTTAGTGTTGTTTAAAAAAGCCATTTACCTACTTATATTTGACCAGGACGAAGGAGAACGAAGATTTTATACCAGACACAGTCTGGTATGAAGTCCTCGTCCTCCTCTCTCCTCCCTGCCTCCTCCACTCATGCATTCACAATCAAAACTCCAGCATTTGTGACTATGTGAAACTTAGAAACCATACTGCACACCAAAAATAACCAAAGTTGACCACACATATCAATGGCACATTGATATACGATGCTACAGTCATATTTAGGTTATATTTCAAACCTTTATGGTCAAATATAAGTAGGTAAATGGCTTTTTTAAACACTAAAGATATTTCTAAGTTTGCTAGATAATATGACATCATTTGAGCATTAGTAGTTTTTGAATTGTTGACTTTACTAAAATTGACACACTCTAAATTACTGGAAATCAGAGGTGAAGGAAATGAGGACACACAGGTAGGAGACTGCAGTGTCAGACCCAGGAAGATTCCTGACATCAACCCAGATGCCACTAAACTCTCGAAGCTTATTGACTGGAACTCTGGCGTGACTGACCCTCCTCTGACCTGCTCCCTCACCACTGCTGCAATCAAGGAGTTTCTGGATAGACCAATGGAAGTTCCTGCATGGCCCTCACACACACAGTCAGTAGAGAGGTGTGTAGGGATGAAACTGAAACAGCACAACATGTTTACTCACAAAAGAGGAGGAAGGCGTACATCAGTGGCCAGGTGGCCAGTAGGGAGCTCATGTCCAGGAACAAGAGCAAGGTAGACATGGCATCCTTGGCAAAGTTCAAGAAACCTATCTATATTTCTAAGTTTTAATATTGAAATACAATCAAAATGTCTTTAATTGTATGTAATATATGTAAAATGTAGTTATATACAATAAAAAAAAATACTTGCAAAAATTGCTGATTTTTCGTAAACTTCAATTTCAAATATAAGTAGCTAGGAGTGGTCAAATCTGGATTTTAAAGCCATATTTCGATTTAGCCCATAAAAATGGATCATTTGGTCACTAGTAGGTTTTTGAATTGTTGACTTTACTAAAATTGACACACCCTATTACCTTATTAACGTTGATAATATTGCACTTTTCAATGCATTTGAACATTGGCTCAGTAGACTCATTCTTTTGAGAAAAACCTCCATCTTGAATTTAGAATATCCTTCAATAGGACAGTCATGAATTATTGTTTCCTTTTGAAGAGTGCATTGAAATTTTGGAATGGTTGGAATGGTTCCCCTTTCATTTCATTTAAAATTTTCATAGAATGATGCTGGTTTAAAGCAAAATATTTAATTTTTTATCTCGGTATTTATTGAACAAGAATAATTCTTAAAATGTTTATTTTTATTTTATGCTACGTCTAATACGAAGAGTTTTGGGAAAAGTTCGCCTCGAAACAATTTCTAAAGGCATAAAAAATACTAACTAGAGTTGTACAGGGTGTCCTGAATGTCTTGTTACTCCTATGTAAATGTTACTCCAGTGTTCTGTAACTATGGTAATGAAAATATATAGTAGAAAACACTGTGAGACATTTTATTTTATACAGAATTATACAACATTGTAGTTTATACATAGTTATACGCAAGTTTATCATGTATCCAATGGATCTGTATGCAAACCATCGTTCTCACTGCACAGAATGATTTTACGCCAGGTTCGGTGTGCTATGCTCCTCCTCAGCATTTTTGGTGTAACGAGTTTAAAAGCATCCTTTACGGCTTCCTTTAGTCCGTCATTGGAATCATAACGTTTTGGAGAAGCCTTTTCCTTTATAAATCCCCATAATGCATTGTCACAACTCGAAAGATCTGGGCTTCTCGGAGGCCATTTTAATGCAGACCCTTTCCCAATCCATCGACCAGGAAACACCTCATTTAAATATTCACGAATCCTCAAGGAATAGTGAGGAGGTGCTCCATCCTGTTGGAACCAAATATCATTTAATATTCTGAGATTATACATAGGTGTAACAAGACTTTCAGGATACCCTGTATATGAACTTTATTGCTGCCATCAAGGAAAAAAATATATACAAAGAAAAATAGAATATTATCAGTTAGTATTTTTTTAAGCTTTTTAGAAATTTTTTGTAGGCGAACTTTTTTCCGAAACTGCACCTCTAATTATTTTTTTTGCTTGTATGACTGACAATACAAGTGTAATAAAAACGCATTATTATTATTATTATTATTATTATTATTATTATTTGCTTTCTAATGTACTTCATGCGCAATTAATATTTACATGCTCAAACATGAATTGCTCAATATGAATTCCAGAAATTCAATTTAGACAGTAGGATTTTATGTGAAAAAATACAAATTTCCAAATATGACAAAAGTATAGAAGCCTAAGAACATACGAAAACAAAGCTCTCGAAAACGCAAGTTGCATTTTTTATATACTCAATTCCCTACACAGGCCGACCCGTTCGTAAAATTATTTCTGGCTCAGATCTAAATCATCAGTAACTATAATCTATAAATTACTGAGCCTGGTCTGGACACTTATTCCTAAACTTATTTACACAGAGGAAAATGTTTTGTTGCCTCAAATAAAAATGTGTATTGCGACAAAATTTGTTTTATTTTTAGATACCCAAATTTTTGTCTGGTGTTACCAAATTAATTTATCTAAATTAAACATAAATTATGTTTACTTTCGAATTACCCAAATGTCTAACTTATTTTTCTGATTTGTTGATTTTAATATCTTTCTTTAACTTTAACTTAACTACTCTACATTCACTATATATTTCAGAAATAAATATGAAACATTTTCATACCTTAACCAGATTCAGGCCGCTCTTCCTGAGATTCTTCACGCAACGTACAGACTCTTTTACTCGTTATGCCACCCCAAGTTACGGGTGTGTTTAACAAATTAGGTATTTATAGTTTTGCTTTTTTAGAAGAAATGTTTTATATTTTCATATAAAAACCTTGTATTTAGAAGGAAATAAAAAAAACGAACATTTTTTAGCTAAAATAACTAATATTAACCTTTCCGGACGGGTGCATGAACGCATACGAAGTCCAGTCATTAAATTCACGGAATCACCATTAGTGTTTTGTAGTGATTCCCCTCATTCACAATTCATTATTTACGTTACTTTATTCAATTTCTTTTGACGTGGCCGCCATAAAACTTTCGAACACAACAAAGCAAAGGGACCGGGGTAATTACACACTTTTATTTACTATTTACCGACTTTTTATTTATGCCGAAATACCTTAGACGAACGGGGTAATGCGAGGGCGGAATTAGTGTTAACATTTAATCTCGGAGAGAGACATAATTAATATTTTAAATACACAATAACATTCTAACACGAAAACCACCTTATCGGGGCAAACCCCCGTCCGAACTGCCGTTTTTGGGCATTCTGAGTCGGCACATTGGGCACAGCTCAGATGTTGCCAATTTGTATTTTTATATTTTTAATTTCAAACAAAACATTATCAATTTCTTATTTACATACAAACCATAATTAAATTTCTTATTTAACATTATTTCCTTCTCTATTAAACAAAACATTGTTAAATTCTTATTAGACATGATTATCTTTATTAAAAAACCCAATACACTGCAGTTTCTAATGAAAATTTCGCGAATTTATTGACTGAACCTTGTGTGTGTGTGTGTGTGTATATATATATATATATATATATATATATATATATATATATATACAGGTTGTCCATAAAGTCACGTATCATAGGAACATAAGCAATGTCTATTTATTTATGTCTCCATCAGGCCAAATATGTTGAGGAACATTCAAAGAAACCTGCTTTTTCGTTTACAAACATGTTTTGAGATTGGTGGGAATCATTTCGAACAAATAAATAAAACAAAATAAATAAACAAAATAAATGTATTTTCCTATGATGCGTGACTTTATGGACACCCTGTAATATATACTGTATATATGCATGAGTTGTTGTTAGGAAATGTAATTTATTGGTGCTTACATAGCATTCACAATAAAATTCTATAATAAAAAAATCAAGTAAAAAAATGAAAATGGTAGTTAATTAGTTAATTAAAAGAATTATTATACATTGTGTGCCAGTGACGCTTCTCAGTTTTGTGCACCGTCTTACTATCAAATTAACAGGGTTTAAAGTCAGTGAACTGGTATGTTACCTATACAATAAAATGTGTAAATGTGCCAAGATTACCCAGTTACAATCTTATTAGATGGTCCACAATACTTAATTAATAATAATACATATAATATATCCTCAAAATTTTCTAACGACATCCGGCACTACCTTTTTGGAACCTATGAGGAGGTAAACAGTGACCTTGGAATAGCGGGCATACGAACGAACGAGCGAGTGAGCCCTTTAAAAATTACGAACGAATGTACGAACTAAACGAATGAACGAGTGAATTTTAACTACATAAACGGTTCAAAATATTTTCAAAAGGCCAGGGAAAGGCTCTGAAATCTTAAATGAAAGACAAACTTACACGCTTACATGATTTAAAGAGACAAGGAGTGGGCACTCCTTTTAGCATCCCCATCCCGTTCCCCTCTCCCGCCCTTCCCCCACCATATATACTGCGAATCTTCCGTTTAATAATAACAGTTTTGACGGTGATCGCGGGAAATGTATGTTTCATTACGGTATAATCGTACAGTGACTCCGCGTGCATACTTCTTGTGTCATAGTAATAGTTACATAATTAATGTGAAAAGATGCCTGAGCATCGAACCGTTGGTATCCCGAGCATGATTTAAAGGGACGAGAAGTGGGACCCCTTTCGGCGTTCACCCCCATCTCCACCCCCAAACACCCCCACCAGCTACGCTCCCCCGCAAGCCGTTACAGATACAATGGGGTCGTCTGCTGTAAATCTTGTTGAAAATCCATTGTTATGTTTTATATTTGACAAAGTAGATCATATTAGGTCAGACCTTCTTGTATCTGTCTGTCATGATTTTTATGATTCAGAAGAAATAGAACATGCGAGGGTACAATTAAACACCCTGTTCGGTGCTACCCTCCCAACTCGTAGAGGTAATTCTAAAAACGAGAATACCCTGAAAGACATTATAAATAAAGTGTCGACCCTCCGGGATAATGAGAATAATATTACCTTTTACGTTACTAACTTCCATAGAATACCGGTAATCTCTATGGGTGACGTAAACGTCTCGGTGCTCCTCAAACAGTATAATGAGGTACAAAAGTCGATAGTTGAACTGAAACACCAACACGTGGTGTCAAATCAGAAAAACGCGATTTCGCTAGAACAGTTCCGGTCAGAGTTAGATGCGTTGAAAGAGACGCTCCTCCCAAAGCCCAGTTACTCGGAAGTAGTTCAGCAAGCCAGATCTCCAAGAAGCGCGTCAGGCAGCGAGAGAAACGAAATCCCCGCCTCCAACTCCCCCCCCCCCTGAAGGTGGGGTGGAAACGCAGCATGCAGGGGTAGCGGTCAATCCCCCTCGCGTTCAGGAAAGGACCACTGCTCCCGATCTGACAATGAGGAACAGGGACGGTCCAATGCCGAGAGACGGGGCATCATTGCCCTCTTCCCTGCCTCCCACTGCAGAGGAGAGGTGTTCGATTACGCCTCGCTCTGTGCGCAGTTTCCCCCCCTTCCCACCGAAGAAGGAGAGGCACGCGCGGCCGTCAGGTTATAAACACCGCTAACAGACCCTCACCAAGCCACAGAGTAAGGGAGGGGGCCTCCTATCTCCCAAAGGTTGTGCCACCCATCCCCCAGGCAGGCGAACCCTGCCTCGGGGAGATCGAGGGAGCAGGACGGGTGGATAACTGTTAACAGACGCCCTTCCCGAAGGTTTCCTCAACCGGTCTCCGCGGCGAGGCCACCGATAGAGAATCTCACCCTTTTTGTGTCGCGAATTCAGCTCTCGAACGAGGCAAGCGATATTCGACACATGATGGAAGAAATCATTGGTGAACACAGTATAGTGATAGTGAATAAACTAAACACGAAATCTCCGTATTATAACTCTTTTAAAGTAATAATTAAATGTGTAAATGCGCATTTCAACCCGTATAATATGAGTCAATGGCCAGACGGTATTATTGTTAAGGAATTTATTCACTTTTCCAGGAGATTTGATAACAGGCAAATAATAATAATAATAATAATAATAATAATAATAATAATAATAATAATAATAGGCGCCCTAAGGGTAATGCCTGAAAGTTGTACTGTGTATAATAATAATAATAATAATAATAATACACTGCCCAACACCAATTTTGCTGATTTAATTCTAACACCTGTTTTTAGGTAACTTTGGTGTGCTGATTTCAAAAATCACCTTAGTTTTTGCCTATCACGTCAGGTTTTCGAGCAATCAAAACGGATATTTTAGAGCTATCGCATTTTGGCAGGGTTATGCCCAATTTTTTTTCTTTTCAAAAAATAAGTTTTTACATACTCAGAATCAGCATGGAAAAGTAAACAATTGTGCAGGGAGTGAACTTTAATATACAATGGTAATATTGACACATAAAGTGATTAAAAGTGTTTAAATAAGCAAAAAATGAATCCATATTAAAGCAAGCACGGGACCAGTTTTCTTAACATTGTCTTTTTCTGTTTTCTTACTTTTCAGTGCTGATAAATTTTCTCTTATATAACTTCCTAGAATGAGAGATGTCAAGACAATCTCTTTGCAGGCTCCAGCAGTAGTCAGCCATCATATGGGTATCTCATCTTCCTTGGTATCGTTCTTCCATCACTTTGATATCTTGGTGGAACCTTTCACCTTGCTCTTCACTAACATCACCAAGATTTTCTGGAAATTTATCCAGATGACTGTTGAGATAGTGAACTTTAATGCTCATGTTGCAACCCAACTGCTGAAAGTTTACAAGTAACGTCACTAGCGGAACCGGCTGCTCTCACTCCGCCAATGGGAAATCTCTCTCAGATCATGACGTCACGCTCACACCTGGGGAAATCACAGATACCCAAGATTTTAATATGTTGTACATGACCTTTAGATTTAATGTACAGATTTGCGTATTCCACAGATAAAATTTTAACAGCAAAACAGCTGTTAACAGGTCTCAAAAATCATCAATTTTGATAAGCGCCCTTCATGGATCACCCAAAATAGGCATATTGCATTGCACGAAAACCTGATGTGATGGACAAAATCTAAGGTGATTTTTGAAATCAGCACATCAATATTATCCAGAAACAGGTCTTAGAATTAAATCAGCAGCAAAAAAAAATTTTGTTGTTGGGCAGTGTAATCTTACTAATAATAAATTCTCTATTAGTCATGGCGGATAACTTGTTGAAAATAGTCTCATATAATGTAAGGTCAGTGAGGAATTCAACTGTAGATGTTCATAAAATCTGCGGCAGTGCAGATTTGATACTCTTGCAGGAGCACTGGCTACCTAAGCAAGAGCTAAAATTCCTCTCTACCATCCATGATGACTTTATGTACCATGCGTCATCAACAGTAGACTTGTCAGATGAATTAATCTACGGTAGGCCTTTTGGTGGTGTTGCTTTCTTATTAAGGAAAAATTTGTCAAAACATAAAAATTTTAACAAACGATACTGTAAGGTTGTTAGGCATTGAATTACAAGTGAACAATGATTGCATATTCATTGTAAACTGCTATTTACCATACAACAACGGCAGTAATCTAGATGAATACATTGATTTGCTGTACAAAATTAATTCATTATCAGATAACCCCAAATATTCTCACTGCATAATAATGGGGACTTTAACGCACATGTGAACTAGGAATTCTTTGTAGAATTGGGTAACATGTGCGAGTCGGCCAATTTAAGTATAAGTGATGTAGATGTATTAGGGGTAGCCAGTGGTAATTTTACATACGTTAGTGATATGAGTGGTACCACCAGGTGGATTGATCATTGCCTCACTAGTAATAATCTAAAGGATCGAATTGTTGGAGTTCATATTCTGCATGATTTCCTTCTTTCTGATCATAGACCATTAGAAATATTAATTAACGTTACCAATTTATGCGCAACACGACTTAACAAGAACTCAATAGGTAAGAATAATCGCGTCGATTGGTCCAATGTTAATATGCAGCAAAAATAGAATACAAAGACAGAACAAGTCACCTCTTAATAATTTAGAAATTTTGCACCTTGCCTGTAATAATCCTTGCTCAAATGATTCTCACTGTAAACTCATAGATAGGTATTATAGTAAGATAATATCCCTGTTAAGAGAAGCAGGAAGTCCCCTGATTAAATCTTACAACTATCATACTAAGATTATTCCTGGATGGAATGATTTTGTTGCCCCCTGAAAAGGGAATCGAAAGACACCTATGATTTGTGGTGCTTTCATGGTAGACCCAGATTAGGACCAGTATACATGAATATTTCTAGAAGTCGGGGTCAGTATAAGGCGGCCATAAGGCGATGTAAACAGGAAGAAGAGTCTATTCGAGCATCAAAAGCCTGTGAAGCTCACATAAATAACGATAATAACAAATTTTGGAAATTTGTTAAGAATCAAACGGGTGTCAAAAATGTCCTCCCTCCGACAATCGATGGGGTTGTCGGGGGAGGATGAAATTGCAAAGCTGTGGAAAAACCACTACTCTAACATTCTTAACAGTGTGAGTAGGGATAATCTTAAGATAGATGGCAGCGAAACAATTGTGGGAAGACAAGGGAAAATATTTTGATATTTTCTGAAGTAAAGAGGTGAATTAAGAGTTAAAGACTGGTTCTGCGTCAGGGGTAGATGACTTATCGAATGAGCACTTAAAATATGCAAAGACGTAGTATGTCTGCATATATCATTGCTCCTATCAGCCATGCTTGCTCATAGCTATATCCTGCAGAGTTCATGATGGCATATATCTTGCCCCTGGTAAAAAATAAGTACGGAGACATTCTGTCCAGCAATAATTACAGGCCTATTGCTGTCGCTTCCTGCTTCTCGAAACTACTAGAAACACTCTTGTTACTCCGATTAAATGATTTCCTATGGACATCTCCTAATCAGTTTGGCTTTAAAAGGTCCTACTCAACTGAACTGTGTATCTATGTACTTAAAGAAACAATATCTAAATACATTGACAGTAATTCAACTATTTATAGCTGTTTCCTTGATATAAGTAAGGCATATGATAGAGTGAATCACAATATTTTATTTGCAAAACTAGAAGACAGGAAGGTTCCCATGTACATATTAAATTTATTGAAATTTTGGTATTCCACCAATCTTTCACTGTTAGGTGGGGCAATGTACTATCCGAGTGTTTTGGCTCCTCTTGCGGGGTGAGACAAGGTTCCTTGCTCTCCCCTATGCTGTTTAATGTGTATATTGACGGATTAATTGCTTCACTTAATGAGGCAACAGTGGGATGTTTTATAGATAACATAAAGATAAATAACTTAGTTTATGCCGATGATATGGTGTTAATAAGTCCCTCTGTTAAAGGTCTGGATCGGCTACTAAACGTCTGCGAAGTGTATTCGCAGAAACATGATATTCTTTTTAATGTTACAAAAACTAAGGTTATGCAATTTCATCCTAAAAGCTGTAATCAGCCAGCTGATATAAGGTTTAAAATGAATGGTGAAGTAATTGAGGAAGTACAAGAGTTTAAGTATTTGGGTCAAACTATTACCAGCTCCTTGAGTGATGACTCGGATATAAGAAAACAATCTCGAAGCCTGTGTGTTAAAGCGAATATGACCATAAGGAACTTTCGATTCTGTACAAGTGAAGTTAAAGACACACTCTTTCTTACTTTTTGCAGTAATATATACGGACAGCAAACTCTGGGTGAATTATAAAAAAGGTTCTGGCAGAACCCTAAATTTGCTGTACAACAGGTCTTTTAGACTCTTACATAAATTACCCCCGAGATACTCAGCTTCGCTAATGTTTGCTACCCGCAATGTCCCGAGCTTCCCGGAGGTAACAAGACGTGCTCAACACAGTCTAATGCAAAGAATTAAAAATTCAACCAACCCGATCATCCAAGCTATCCATGATTCCTGCCATTTATCCTCTAAGCTATGGACTTCTTGGTACGAAAACGTCTGTCTGTAGCTCCACTTAACTTCGATATTACAGTATTATTTCTAATCAATTGTATATATTTCTATCCTTAGTATATGAACTGTCATTGTATTAATAATATTTGTCATATGGACTATAGTCTGCCAATATACCTTTTCATTTTTATTTTACCAGTACTTTATTTGATCCAAGCAGATTGTGGTCAACTAAACGTGTTTTATTGTTTTAAATAAAAGATTTTTCTCTATATACCCTTACTGACACATATCACCTACAGCATTTCTAGACCTTTGTTATATAAATATGCTCAGTCGCAAAAATTTTCTTCACACGCTCCTGATGAAGACCTTAAAATAGTCGGAAGCTTGTATTTTTAATAGATCCATTAACTTATTGTGGCTTTATTCCCAAATTCTAGACCTTGTTGTAAGCCCTGTGTAGGGCTAAGCGCCTGCTTTATGGGACCTTATTATTGCAAATAACATTAAATAAAGAGTTTAACTTAGATTAAGTCAAGTTATAACTTACTCTGTGATAATATACCATATGGTAATTATATGATATGTTATGATAACATAAATAGTACGAGGTTCACATTCTTTCCCTAAATTTTAAAACTACATACTAAATATCCAGAAAACGTGTTGAGATGGTTTTCTAAACGTCAGATAACCCTAAACGAGGATAAGAAGTACTAGAATTGATTTATAAGAGTCCGTGTGAGTGAGAACAGGCATATATAGGCTTTCGGATAGGCCTTTAGTTGGATTTAGCATTTAGTAATTATAGTCAATGATGGTAAATGATGAGCAAAGTGCTAGCATATAAACATTTTCTCATTATGGAATATTATATAGAACTTGAGGTTCAGAGAATCACTCTACTTTAAATTAGACCTTAAGATCTTTCTATCAAAACATGTAGGTTAAAATTCTTCTTAACTCTTCTTAACTTTTTAACTCTTCTTACTTCTTAATTCTTCTTGACATCACCGGAAGAACTCCCTCAGTGATGATAAACACTGCAGAAGGGCCTGGACTCGCGTCACGGCCCTTTTTTAACGTTTTCTCAAATCAGGAAACTCTTTTACTCGAATTTGGAATTGCCACTTCGAGCACCCCCACTTCCGATGCGATATGGAACTTGAGACGCTTCTGCAAACATCTAAAACGAATATTTGCGAGAAAAAATTGATGATAAAAATTCATATCATTTGCGAGCATCAGGAAATAAAATAAAGGAACTTGAAGTGCTAATATACAAAAATCTATATGGAGCTGATTGTGATTGTAAAGCGAACTATATATATATATATATATTATATATATATATATATATATATATATACACAGTGATCTTTTCACGGCTTATATGCAAAGTACTGTTTCGATTCAATCCAAGAACACACAAATGATCCCACAATCCAAACATTCAGTTTTAGCCATTTGGAAATCAACATTTGGTCTTCTCTCGCTCAGTCCATGGCATTGTTCAAAACTTTGTTATAAACTTCATTATTGGTAGAATGGGTATTGTTTACCCAAAAAGTTATTTTCTTTTTTCCAAAACTTTATAATTTATTTAAAAACAAACTTTGGAAATAAATTGGAGGTTAAAATTTTTAGGAAACGTGAAAGGAAGTTTAACGAAATGCCTTTAATAAAATTGATTAAAAAAACATTAGTGTCAATTATGAATTGATTCTTTAAAGCAAATACAAATCCTTCATCAAAGTTTTCTCAATATGTATATACGAGTATGTGTATATGTATATATATATATGTATAATATATATATATACAGGGCTATTGAAAATGATTCATCCGATTTCAACTGAGAATACTTCCGTACCTATCAACCGTGCATCAACTGGGCATACACCACATGAAAGAGGAAATCTCCGAGTTTTATAAGATCACCGAGAGAGGGCTCCAAAGTCAGCCGTGGCCTAGCCTAGCAACAAACAGTCAGTGTGAAAATGGCGTCGCACAGCAGAAGGCGTTTTGTGTGTTGCAGTTTTCGAGCTGTAAATCGGTAGTCACAGTGCAGCGTGAGTTTCGTCGACGTTACAGAACAGATCCACCGGGTGCTCAGAGCATCCGTCGGTGGTATCGGCAGTTCGAGGAAACAGGATGTTGTTACTGCCGTAGAGTCAGTTACAACGGACATGCTGGAGCGAGTATAGGAGGAATTCGACTATCGTGTCGACGTTGCTCGTGTAACTAGGGAAGTCACAAAGAGCATTTATGAGGTGAGAGACAAAATTTGGACAGTTTTTCTTTCGGTTGATGTATCACAAATCACACTGTATTTGTAACATTAAAAAATATTCTCATTTGAAATCAGGTGAATCAGTTTGAATAGCCCTGTATATATATATTATATATATATATATATATATATATATATATAGTATATATATACAGAGTATATTGTAAGTGTTGAGCATTTGGCGGATTTTTATCTAAAAACCATAGAGCCCGATGCTAAGATGCTGAGCGAGAGGTCGTGGGATAGAGTCCCGGTTCGGACTTCGTGATTTCAGACCTTCTTCGCTGGTCGTGGTTCGGCTTCCACATTAAGCTATACAGAGAACTGACAAAAATAAATAGACATCATGATGATTGTCCTCAAGAACGAATGGCAAAGTTCACTCATCGATGGAATACCAGAACGTGTGTGAGCTTTACAGAATTCTAAAGGGAAAACAACATGATTCTACATATATATATACAGTATATATAGACTCAATAACTGTTATTATTTATTCACTTTTATTATCAAATCAAAAACTATGGAAAAACCGAAGGTGTCTATTAACTTTTGTCAACCCTCTGTAGGTTCAAGGTGGGGCACGAGCCTGTCCTTGTCAGAATGAATAATCGGTAGTAGTTTCTTACGTCATTCTCTCTTCACACGAAGGTTAAGCTGGTGGCCCCATCTCTGAGCCTGACCTGGTAGAGGAGTGAGTAGCTCTCACCAGAAAGTATTCCCACCAGAAAGTACCCCCACCAGAATTTGTGATGACCTTGAGGAGGTTTTTATGTATTTGAGATTCGAATCCTGTTACAGAAGACAAAATTAATTCCCACTTATTTTTCATGCATGAATGCGTACTCTCCATTTTAAACTCTACATTATACTGTATTACCCACAGTTCATATAAGGTACATATTAGGGTGCTCCGAAAATTAAAGATGTTGAAAAAAGCTCATAAAACTTTGCTCCCGGCTTCTTCTCATTCTTTTATATCATATTAATGCCAGAAAAAAATATTAGCTATATTGAAACATACTAAGCCTTGCCACCAGGCAGCTGAAAAATATGATTATTGAATTAATTTATTATATTAATACTTACATTTTTTAATTTTTTTTCAGATTTACCTATCATAAATAGCGTATCTATTAAATAAATTGTATTTTTACTTGAGTTTATATAAACTTACATAATTATTACAAAATTTAATACTTATTTTTTTTGTCAAGAAGAGCAATAATTAGTTAGTTTTCAATGGCAGACGGAAACGGTAATAATAATGATGATGATCCAAATAAAAAATCAAAGGATAATTCAAATATTTCCTTAAGAAAAGATGATATAATATGGCTAATAGAAAAGCCTATCGAAAAACTCTCTGATGTTCGAATCCCAACGAAGGGGGACATTTTACACTATTTTTTCTACATAAAAGATGGACCAATGAAGAAAGAGAAATTTAGAAATTTTAACGGTACAATTGCTGAAAAAGTATTAGAAGATACAGAAAAGCAATGGATGAAATCAGGAATCGAAACACAACGTAAAGATAAAGTCAAGAAAAAGATTTTAGACCTTTACGAGAATTATAGGACACTCCAAAAAAAGAAAGGTTTCAATTCCAACAAGGTAAAGGAAGAAAATTTTGCTAGAGACCTTGACTCCTATTTTTTTTATTGCCCATAAAGATGCTGAACGCAGAGTTCAAACTGATCGGTTGAGGACGACAGAACAGAAAAAAGAGGATATTGATTTCATAATGCAATGAAAGAGGGTAGAAAAGTTCTTTTGGGATCCGAAGATAAAAAGTATTCAAAAAAGGTTCAAGCTAAAAGGAATAGGGGAGAGAATTTCACTTACAGAATGGAGACAGACATACGAAGAGAGCTACAAGAGGCTTCAACTAGCGAACTTAACGATGAGATAGACATTGTTGATGAAGATTATTTAGAACTAGATGATAGTGATAATGATGAAAATGTGATTTCAAATTCTGATAAAAATCAAAAAGAAAGCGTTCGAAAACTATCACACTAGAACTTCCACGAAACCCATTCAAAAGTAAAAAAAATATCTGAAATGGCTGATCGTTTAAATTTATTTTCTGCCCAAAGAACTGCATTTATGGCTTCAGGTTGTAGAGCGTCACAGGAAACTAATTCCTGATTTCAAGAAAGGGACACTAAACCATCTTCTGTAAAATTAAAATAAGATCAAAACGGAATGTTTATAACTGCCAAAAGGAAGAGGCCCACTCCTGCTAAAACAAAAATAAACCTGATGGCTACAGTTATAAACAATTACGCAGGAGTGAGGGGGCATAAACCTTGGTAAAGGTCAATCTTCATCTAATTTCCCTAGAAATAAGAAGAAATACCAAATTTTAAGCTCGTCTTTGTTTTGTTTTTTTTGCGCATATACTTATACTATATCAGTGCTTTGTATTTTTAAATCAATTCTAATTAACCCTAATTTATTTTTATGAGGTTTATGTAACTTAATCTTAAGTAATAATACCTACAAATCAGACCTAATTGCATAATTCAAAAATCACAAAACCTCAATTTTACATGAGGCTGGTGGCAAGGCTTAACATGTTAGGATCGAGCTAAAAATTCCCAAAAGTATTCAGAAGCATGATAGCAATGAAAAAATAACGGGAGAAAATATTCAAAATCAAGGTTTTTTTTTGGAGCACCCTAGTACATATACATAGCAAATGAAGTTGAGCGACGATAGGTCTGTTCAGTACTGTAATAAATGGAATTAATGTGATTGTTAATTAATGCAATTTGACGTGATTATTAATTAGAAATTTGTTTTATATTAATTGCCGAGAGAGAGAGAGAGAGAGAGAGAGAGAGAGAGAGAAATTAATTTTAAAATCCCAGTTGGTGTGCCCAGAGAGAAGTTAGTTTTAAAATGTACAGTTGGCAACTCTGCGCCTCACTTTCAGACAGATATTCGCTGAACGAAGGTTGTGATCGAAAGACACTTCGTGTTTTATAGTGCTTTTTAATGTAAATTCCGTTAATTATAGTCGGCTTAGGCCGACTTAACTTCCCTCTCTTTCAATGTCATATTCAACTTAATTCGCCCCACCTTTAATCACCGTGTTTCAAAAATTAAATTGAATAAAATCATATAAAATCTATTTCGAGTTTCGTTTTCCCTTACGTTATTACGAACAAGAGACACGCTGCAGAGTCCGCCACCAATTATATGCTGTTAAATGAAAGTCAGTATAGAAAAACCGTTAAAGTTTGAAATACAGAATCAGTACGATATAACAAATATCATTGTAAGTAAATAAAAATCATGTTAAAACAAATAAAAAAATCATTAGAATAAAAGTCCAACCACTACAGAGCGGGCATCCTTTCGTGTACGCAACTTGAACCCGTTCCTGATGAGACATATTGGTTGATGAAGGTAATTTATCCGCATTAAAATCTGCGTCCGTAGAGACCTGAAATGGTTATGCAATTAAATGGACGAAACGATGCACTCATTAATAATTAATTACTCCCATGATATTAAATGTAATTAATAAACAAGAATCCTCTCGAGGAAAACGAAGGGTTTTACGAATAAATCAGTGAGGAAGGTCAGAAACTGGCACGAAGCTGAGGCCAAACTAATGCTGCCCATAGCGCTAACTCGGACTCCCGACTTCAATTTCTTCAATTCGTTGTTATTCATTAACACCCATTGAGCCACGGGCGCTGGCAAGGGTTTTATGAAGCGTTTCACTCGTTCCCTTTCTTATCGAATTCCGCAGAACCGAGTCAAATCTCGCTACCGAAACACTCGATTTGAGATTTTATTCGACAGAGAGTGGACATTGGATTGTTTTCGAATAAAAAAAAACCCCGATTATATCCTTTATTTTACTTTTATATTTTTATTTACACTGCAGCAAACCTAATCTAAACTAATCTAACTTAACCTTTATGATCGAGAAGCAAACGCGTTCCATTTGAACGGGTAATTTCGAATAATTTGCTTCACGCTTTTAGACGATACGATCAGGAGGGAATACCACGATTTCAAAGAGTACAGAAATCCCCTCCCCGTTTACATTTTATTTTTCTTTAATATGTTTTGAGTTGAAAAAATTCACTTCATAAAGACGACTAGTCTGTATAGTCTGTATCTGAAACGTTATACAGGGTGCTTATAAAGTCCCCATCTATTTCAGTGAAAACGTAGCAAAAAGGGTAAAATTCAATAACAATATAATAGAAGGCATTACATTTAATGAATACTTAAGCATATGATTCTACATGAGCACCATCAGTATCCCTAGAGTTCGAATCTGTCAGCAGCATTGCGGAACATATTTTGGAGCATGACAGGGGTTATTTTTGTAACTGCTGTTACGATACGAGCACGTAAATGTCCCAGCTTCATTCAGATGGCATTTTAAACACCGTCGTCTTTCAACAAGATGGGGCACCTTGTCATTACGCAAACATTGTTCGGGAGTACCTAAATGAACGATTTCCAAATCGGTGAATCGGACGTGGAGGCAACAGGCCCTGGGCGGCTCGATCTCCTGACCTAACGCCCTTGGATTTCTTTGCATGGGGCTTTATCAAATCAAACGTCTATCAAACGAGGGTTACAGATCTGCAAGATTTATATGCTCGTATCGTAACAGCAGTTATAAAAATAACCCCTGTCATGCTCCAAAATGTGTTCCGCAATGCTGCTGACAGATTCGAACTCTGTAGAGATACTGATGGTGCTCATGTAGAATCATATGCTTAAGTATTCATTAAATGTATGCCTTCTATTATATTGTTATTGAATTTTACCCTTTTTGCTACGTTTTCACTAAAATAGATAGGGACTTTATAAACACCCTGTACTCTATACATACTGTATATACAGGGTGGGAGAAAAGTCTTTAAGGATTTTATACATACAATTATTTAGTTAACAACATGATACAGATAAGTGTTCAAATGATGACACAAATCAAACAAAAGGTCTATACGAATTTTATTCATACAAATATTTTGTTAAATTGTAATTTAATCTTCAAAAAGTTCTCCATCCGCTATGATACATTTGCGGATTCTCTCTGAAACTCTTCATTATTCTTCTGAACATATCGAGTGGGATCCTTTTCAGTTGTTCATCTATTCTGCTGCCAAGGGCATTCACGTTTGGATAGATGAAACCAGGGGTGTAGATTTTGTGATGCAAATAAGCCCGAAGCCAGAAATCACATGGGGTTAAATCAGGTGATCTGGCTGACCACTCGATGAGACCTCGCCGCCCAATCTATCTTCCTTCAACATTCGTATCCAGAATCTCACGGGCAGCTGCAATGTGGCGGCGCCCCATCATGTTGATAAAGCCAATTTTTTCCTTTGTCTCTCAATACCTGGCAATAGCATTTTCCATCCATCGTATCTCTCGATATGTCAAAGGAAACGAGTCCTGAATAACCAATGCACGCTCAGACTGTTAGTGTAGCCGTTTTAACGGGTTTACCCAATCGTATTTTGGGATTTTTTTTGGCCCAGTAGTAAACGTTGTGTTTGTTTCCATTACTTGTTAAACCGAAGACACATTCATCTGAAAATTTGATCTTTCCAAGGAACCCTGGATCATTGTTGAACTTTTGTCTCATTGTTTCAGCAAACTGCAGACGTCTATCAGAGTCATCGTCGTATATGAGCTGAGAGTAAATGGTTTTGTAATCGCGGTACCCCTGTGATTTCAGTATTTTTGCTACTGAAAATTTGGAAATACTCAATTCCTCTGCAACTTTTCTCGTTGAAGTTGTTGAAGCGACTTGAAAACTGGCCAGGACATTTTCTTTGTTGTTGTCTCCTGCGCCGTTACTGGCCTTCCGCTTCTTGGACGATCTTTTACCAGGTTCCCTGTTTCCAAAAGTTTGAGCTTTCACTATGGAAGAGTGGTTGCATTTGCTGGTGGTTTATTATATTTTTCTTGAAATAAATATGACTTATTTTTCTGGCGGAACACGCCGGAACGGCGTTCCGGTACCTTTTATTTTCAACATGCAGAAGAAAAGTTCATGTTTTTATTTTCAGTCCGATTTTTTTTTTTTTTTTTTTTTTTAGGGGGTGGGGGTACCTGACAAAATTTTAAGAATAGGAAGGACGCTTTTATTTTTGGATTGGGATGGTTACGGGGTGAGATGGGGTAACAAATGGCAAAGGTTGTAGGAAATTTCTGCAAGAGTTCCGGAATCTTTTTTCTAGAAAAAAACAACATATATATATATATATATATATATATATATATATATATATATATATATATATATATATATATATATATATGAACAGAAGGATTAACACAACGGCAAACATTTTCATTTATTTTAGTTTTTATAGTGATGAAATTTAAATGATTTTAATTTTGTATTGATGCAATTTCATTTTGCTTTAAGGTTTTAATTTTAATGGTTTTAATATTGTATTGATGTAATTTTCACTTTTTACTTTTGTTTTAAGGTTTTAAGACTTAATTCACTGATGATGACAAAAGATTTGTCGAAACGTCTGAAGTACAAATAAATGAAAATGTTTGCCGTTGTGTTGATCCTTCTGTTCATCTGTAAGCTCCGTTTCCCTAAGGAGAAGTCAATAGCTTTGATATATATAATATATATATATATATTACTTCCTTCCCTCCTTTTTTCCACTCCGACGACTCAGTTGCCTTCTCTTCTTCTGATAAAGTTGAACTCTTCGATCAAACTTTCGCCTCTTAATTCAACCCTGCACGATTCCATTTCCTCCTCCCTCTGATTTAATTATGTTTGAAATTAGAATCGCCTCCAAAGCTGTTCTTTCTGCCCTTTCTAGAATCAGCTCTAGGAAGGCGTTCGGTCCTGATGGTGTCCCTCCTGTTGTTCTCAAGAACTGTGCTTCTGTGCTGACACCCTGCCCAGGCAAACTCCTTTGTCTTTGTCTTTCATCTGCTACTATATATATATATATATATATATATATATATATATATTAACACTCTTCAGGCATTCCTTTGTGAGCCTATAGGTTTTCTCAAGTGCCTATCGAGCGGCATTTAGGGAGATCGCGCATATAGCATTCTTTACAAAAGGCGCTCTGTTTCGAGAACCATTTGTCACCGATCCTTGACACAGAATTCAACCGCTTGAGAGCGTTCCCACATCGACCAAATTTCACCTCTACAAGATTTGCCGAAGTTTCTTTAGTCAGTCGCTCGTCTTCCAAGATGTAAAAACTTATTTCAACAGACCCTCACTTTGGCCTACCTTCGGCCCGGCCTATTTAACATGCCTCATTTTTGGCTGACTTTCACCGTGACCTACTTGTCATTCCTTTTCAATTCTAGAGTCTAAATTTACTCGTGCGTCATCATATAATTCATGTCATTATTCAAGTTATATTCATTTCTGTTCATTGTCTTTCAATGTAACAACATTTAATTCGAACAAGTCAATCGTATCATTATTGCGCATTCAATTTTGGCCATTATAATGTTATTTACTGCGAACATTTATTTTGTTTTGTTTAACCAAAGGAAAAAGCCTTTTTCCTCGTCTTGATCAAGAGATCAAATGGTTACCCCAAATAATACTAAATTTAATTACTTCACCGTACCAAATCATTAATAAGAACAGCTAATCATAAATCACCAGAGCCTACAAAAGTTGTGCACACACACACACACGTGTGTGTGTGTGTGTGTATATATATATATATATATATGCAAATAACTGCAATGACCGCGCAGTATATAAATGAATAGAAACGACATAAGTATTAAGGAACGTTTCTGCACACGAGGAGGAGAGATAACGAAATAATGAAAAATGAGGCGAACCGCCTGGGAATCGAACCCAGGGCCTTCCAATTGCCGGTCGGACGCTCTACCATTATGCTACGGACCTCACTCAATCACAAATCGAAATTCTCCCAAATAGGGCAGAAACCAATGCCCTCAGAGAGCACCCTCGCAAATCGTGAATATGCGCAAATAACTGCAATGACCGCGCAGTATATAAATGAATAGAAACGACATAAGTATTAAGGAACGTTTCTGCACACGAGGAGGAGAGATAACGAAATAATGAAAAATGAGGCGAACCGCCTGGGAATCGAACCCAGGGCCTTCCAATTGCCGGTCGGACGCTCTACCATTATGCTACGGACCTCACTCAATCACAAATCGAAATTCTCCCAAATAGGGCAGAAACCAATGCCCTCAGAGAGCACCCTCGCAAATCGTGAATATGCGCAAATAACTGCAATGACCGCGCAGTATATAAATGAATAGAATACTTATGTCGTTTCTATTCATTTATATACTGCGCGGTCATTGCAGTTATTTGCGCATATTCACGATTTGCGAGGGTGCTCTCTGAGGGCATTGGTTTCTGCCCTATTTGGGAGAATTTCGATTTGTGATTGAGTGAGGTCCGTAGCATAATGGTAGAGCGTCCGACCGGCAATTGGAAGGCCCTGGGTTCGATTCCCAGGCGGTTCGCCTCATTTTTCATTATTTCGTTATCTCTCCTCCTCGTGTGCAGAAACGTTCCTTAATACTTATGTCGTTTCTATTCATTTATATACTGCGCGGTCATTGCAGTTATTTGCGCATATTCACGATTTGCGAGGGTGCTCTCTGAGGGCATTGGTTTCTGCCCTATTTGGGAGAATTTCGATTTGTGATTGAGTGAGGTCCGTAGCATAATGGTAGAGCGTCCGACCGGCAATTGGAAGGCCCTGGGTTCGATTCCCAGGCGGTTCGCCTCATTTTTCATTATTTCGTTATCTCTCCTCCTCGTGTGCAGAAACGTTCCTTAATACTTATGTCGTTTCTATTCATATATATATATATATATATTAATTCGTTTTTAAGTACAAATTAATTATTATAATGTTCATAACAAAATTAAAACATTACAAATCTATAAATGTATACGTAATAGACTATTGACTGATATTAATACATTGTCTGCCAATGTTTCACGCGTGATACGTATCACATGTATCATATACAGTAGGTGATATACTGGCAGCCAACGCGTTAATGGATATCCTCGTCCAATATTAGCGTAAGTATTAAAATTCAATGGATTATTCGCGAATGCACTGAATATTTACCTAACTTACGTTCATCAAAAGTCTTATTAACGGTATTCTCTATCTACCTTTTCATAACAGACGCGCACTGAATAAGTTTTTTAATTATACATAGATGAATTTCCATATGCACACGTACAGGATACTGATTTGTCAGGACTCGCACTAAACACGGAACATCCTTAATATTTATATTAATTAATAAATTTATTTTAATAATTTATTTTATAAATTTATTTTATATTAATTAATAAATTTATTTAGTAATTTAAACTCAGAAAAGAGCGACAGAAAAAAATACCCCCGCATCAAACTTTACATAAACTACTGTTAATTACAGTTACTATAACAAAGATAAGGTATACTTTGACAATGAACAGAGTAAAATAAATCGTGTGTATCCTTCATGAAAAATAAATTAGTGTATATACTTTGATATGAGAAAGGAACGTTATTGAAAGTAACAATGCAAAATTCATCTCAAACACAAATAACGAAAGAAAATCTTTCGAAAGTTTTTTAACTGAAAACAAATAATTCTGTTATTCACCAATGATGCTTTTATGACGTTCTGTCACGCAAAGACAGATGCGCGAAATTACGTCAGTTTTGACGAAATCACTTTCAAAACAATATTGTTAATTTGACAAAGAAATCAGTATATTCGACAATGATGCTCGGTTATATATCGGCTGGCAAAGCCATCTTTGTCAATTCTCTTACGAAGGTTTCTCCGTTAATATAAACATCATAAACTTTGCTTCTAAGAAATGTCAGTCTATAACAAAACCTCGTTAACGGAGGAACATTCGTAACAGAGTTGACAAAGAGGGCTTTGTCAGCTGATATACAGCATAAGCGTGCCATCCTTGTTAAGCAGACTAATTTCTCTGTCAAATTAAGAAAAAAATTTTATTCTGACTTTATAACGAAAGAAAAACAATATTAAAGTCAAGACCTGTTTACTTGTCATCATTGATATGGATTGTATAGCGCAGATATGTTGAAATGTATTCATGTTTTATATATATATATATATATATATATATATATAATATATATAGAGAGAGAGAGAGAGAGAGAGAGAGAGAGAGAGAGAGAGAGAGTTGACAAAAGTAAAATAGGCACCACGAACAAATGGCAAAACTCATAAATGGAATGCCAGAACGTGTATCAGCTTTACATAACGGAAAGGGGAACGCAATACGATTCTAAATATATTCATTTAATAAATCCATTATTATTTACTGACTTTTATTATCAAACAAAAACTATGGAAAAACCGAAGGTGTCTATTTACTTTTGTCAACCCTATATATATATATATATATATATATATATATATATATATTATATATATATATATATATATATATATACACGCTACTTTTGCGCCACCCTATATATATATATATATAATATATAGGGTTGACAAAAGTAAATAGACACCTCCGGTTTTTCCATAGCTTCTGTTTGATAATAAAAGTCAGTAAATAATAATGGATTTATTAAATGAATATATTTAGAATCGTATTGCGTTCCCCTTTCCGTTATGTAAAGCTGATACACGTTCTGGCATTCCATTTATGAGTTTTGCCATTTGTTCGTGGTGCCTATTTTACTTTTGTCAACTCTCTCTCTCTCTCTCTCTCTCTCTCTCTCTCTCTCTCTCTCTCTCTCTCTCTCTATATATATATATATATATATATATATATATATATATATATATATATATATTAGGCCGGGTCGAAAATGGGAAATTTTTTTATTTCTTAAAACGTACACTATGTGAGAAGTTTCAGTTTATTATCTTAACAAAATATTAAAATATCAAGCATGTGCTACCCCTGCTACCCCTAGCACATACCCCCCTTTTATTGCCCTCATATTTGCATATATTTAAATGGGAAAAAATGTTATTTCTTAAAAAGTACACTATGTGAGAAGGTTTTTTATCACTTTAACAAAATATTAAAAAATCAAGCATGTGCTACCCTACTACCCCTATCACATGCCCTCCTCCCTTTTTTACCTTCTTATTTGCATATGTTTAAGTTGTTTGTTTAATGCTTGTTATTTTTATGTTTCAGATAAATAGAAATATTTTTTCAGATAAATAGAAATAATTTGCATTTGCTTTAATTATCATTTGAATTATCATAAATTAAATTACATATAATTTGGTTTTACTTCTGAATATAAACTATGACTACTAGAAGAAAGTCCTCAAATGCAGCCTTTGGATATCCTACGGAATTCCCAGCCCATGACTCCTTCAAAAGCAGATGTTGTGAGACACTACCTTTTTGTGCGCCGTCGTGAAGAAGCTAAATCAAAAGGATCAGCAACTGCTAATGATTGTTACAGGGTTGTTGTGAAAGATATTGAAGACATTTGGATGAAATTTCCCTTCCCTACGATTAACACCACAGGTATCTATCTTAAAGTCAGTCGACTAATAGAAGAAGCCTCAAAATTGAACACGGTGCCGTTACATCTAAGAAATATTCCAGACTCGAACAGCACAGATACTATCAAAGCTTTACTGTGTGATGGTACTCCTGTAAATACAGGAAAAATTGGTGGAGCCATAAAACTGGTTGTAATTCATCTTAACAGACCAGTGCAGTGGTTGGTGTGCCTCTTGCATTTGAATGAGCTGCCTTTTATGCACGTCTACAAAGCCATTGATGGTAAAACAACAGGTCCAGATACTTTTGTGGGTTCAATTGGGAATAAACTGAAAACAGATTTAACAAAATTGGAGGTAGTCAAATATTCTCGCGTAAAGGGAAACATTAAAGAAATTCCAGCAAATGTTGTGAAAGAGCTAAGCAGTGATCAAAGATACCTCTATGATATGTGTCTGGCAGTGCAAACTGGAGATACTTCTCAAGATCTGTCCACTCGATCCCCAGGTACCCTTCACCATGGTCGCTGGCTAACTCTAGCCAACAGGGTCCTTCGATTATATACCTCAACGCCAAATCCCGATAAAAACCTTCAAGATATAGTTAAGATTATTATGCAGTTCTATGCTCCAGGGTGGTTTTGGATAAAATCTCATCCTAATGCAACTGATGGTGCATATAACGTTTGGCATTTAATGTGCTTGCTTCGAAATTTAAATGAACAACATAAATCAATCATAGAACCAGCATTAAAGAATAACGCCTACTTTGCCCACCCACAAAATATACTCATATCAGTGGTAACTGACAAGAGACTAGAAATTAGGGAGCAAGCTATTCAGAAAATCATCCTTTCAAGAACAGGACTTTCAGGTACCAGAAACTTTGAGTTGTCGAACCCTCAATTTCCAATCTACTGACTACACATCATTACTCCTCCACCGCTGCTAAACAATTTTAGCGAAGATAAGCTACTACAGGCTCGATGTAAGCCACTGGAGATAGCTTCTTTTCCATGCCACATTCAAAGTATGGAAAGGGCAGTGAACCTAGTAACAAAGGCATGTCAGGAAAGAATAGGATATGACAACCGTCAAAGTTTATCTTAAACTCATTAAAATCAAGGCGAAAACTGCCCAAGTTTGAATGGAAGGCCCAGTGGAATGAGTAAGAAACATATGAAATAAAATTTCCTAATGATATTGAAACTTTCTTCCCTTTTGATGTGATAAGGAACAATGAAAAAGTGAATTGAATTTTAGCACATTATTATGCCTCTAATTTTTCTTCTGAATATATTGTTGTACTTAATTAATTTTCGTAATACTGTAAATTATTAAATAAAATATTATACGTTAATAAAGATTTATGTCATCAAAAAACCTGAATGTAGAGTAAGTCTCGTATAAATGGAATATTCATTCAATATTGGTAAAAAAGTGAAAAATTGTGCCAGGGGTAGGAGGCTTTAAACAGCGAAAATAATTTATGAGGGGGTTCCTGTTTTCCATTCAAACCTCTCACAATATTGTACCTTTTTCAATATAAATTTCAACCCGCATAATATATATATAACTTTATAACGAAAGAAAAACAATATTAAAGTCAAGAACTGTTTACTTGTCATCATTGATATGGATTGTATGGCGAAGATATGTTGAAATGTATTCATGTTACATATATATATATATATATATATATATATATATATATATAACATGAATACATTTCAACATATCTGCGCCATACAATCCATATCATGATGATAAGTAAACAGTTCTTGACTTTAATATTGTTTTTCTTTCATTACAAACTCAGAAGAAAAAAAAAATTCTTAATTTGACAGAAAATTTAGTCGGTTTAACAAGGATGGCACGGTTATGTCATTGACGTCCCACCTCACCAAAGTATTTGAAAGAATAGTTAGAGAGAAAATTTATGATTTCTTAGAGACACTGGAAAGATTCAACGAAAATCAGCACGGACACCGATCAGGTAGATCATGCCTATCACAACTAATAGAACACTACAACAATATCCTAGATGCATTGGAAGGCAATGACAACTACAATGTCATATACACGGATTTTGCTAAAGCTTTCGACAAATGTGATCATGGTATAATAGCACATAAAATGAAATATATGGGAATAACAGGCAAAGTGGGAAAATGGATCTACAATTTCCTCAGAGAACGTTTACAGGTCGTCAAAATTCAAAGTATATCATCATCAGAATCGGAAGTACGCAGCTCAGTACCACAAGGTACAGTACTGGCCAGGGCCGCCGAGAGGGCGGGGGAGCCGGGATAAGTCCCCGGGACCCGGACCTCTAGGGGGCCCGGAAAGAGGGGGAATAAAATCTAAAAATATTAATAAAGCAATTGATTAAATAACAGAGAGGGAATATAATTAATGAACATACATTTTATAGAGGTTATCATAGTCAAACTGAAACAGATAAAATATTATCTGCGGTCCACCAATGCCCAAAACCGACTGACAGATCTGAAAACTATTGTAAATGGAAGCCAGTTAGCCAGTACTTTAAACTTCATCAGAATCATTTACCACTTTGCTAGAGAGAAGGCAAAGGAAGTACACTTCTAATTATGAAAATCTTGCAGTAAACAAATGTCTTGCCTACATGGACTGGTACTGCATTTGTAAATTCTATGGTGATAGAATTAATATAATTGATTCGAAAAATAAAATGGTCATTTTCCTCTGAGTTGTTTATTCATGGAAAGTCAAAGTTGAAGTCTTCAAGAGAAGACTAGATGCCTGGCTCAGGGCGGTACCAGATGAGCCGGGTGTACCTAGCTATGTACAGGTGGAGAGCGCAACAAAGCAACTCGATCCTCCACCAGGCCAGACCTAGAGGCGGGGCCACCAGCTTGACCTTCGTGTGAAGAGAGACCAACGCACGGAACAGCAACGAGGTGTGTGTGTATATATATATATATATATATATATATATATATATATATATATATATATATATATAGTATATATATAAAAGGAGTTCTACTTCCTTATTGAATAAACTTTTGATAGATGGTGATGCATGAGGTTGTATGAAAGTTGTGTGCTTCCGAAAATTTTATTTTTAAAATTTAATTCACTTCTCGTCAAAATTTATTTTGGCATAAATGATAAATGGAAAAAAGGAAGATTTTTGCGAAAATGTTTATTTACTTATATGATATGATATGATATGATATATATATATATATATACATATATATATATATATATATATAATATTTAGGAGAAATCCAATGACAAGGAGAAATGTAAATGCCATGAAAAGTCTTCTTTATTGCGCAACGTTTCGAGCAATACGCTCATCTTCAGGCTGTTTAATAACAATGTGAAATTAAAATCAATATTGAATGAAAAACAAAACAGAAAATTTCTATAACCTATTCGTAAAGACAAATTTTAAAAGACTGAGAAAAGAGGGTTAAATTCTAAGTTATACAGATTTACATAAAAATTAAGAAGTTATTTTTAAATACATGTAGTAAATGTGAAATTAATACACTGGAAAAATTACCAATAGTACACTGGAACAATGGAGCTATCTACCTTACAGCAGTATCCGAGGCGACTAATTTGAGCAGAGGCAAAGAACGGGAAACACGAAGGATGGCGAGGGAGATAGGGGAAGGAGGGATTATAAGGAATTGGGGAAGGAGGAGGGATCATAGCAAATTGAGAGGGACGGACGATGAGTCAACATTCAGACTAGGGGACAATGCTTTAATGAAAAGGGATTCTAAAATTCTTAGTGAGTTGGGACAAGTATTACAACCAAGAATTTTAAAATTGTCTAAAGTGACATCAATTTTGCATTTAATGCTATGTTCACGAATACTCGAGGCTTCCTTAGTTTTTAAAATTTTACCTGTTCGGCCACTTATTCCCATATGCGAATAAAATCTAGCCCTGAGAGAGCGAACAGTGCTGCCGATGTAATTCCCAAGGAGACACCTGGGGCAGGTAAATAAATATACAACACCGCTACGCAACGAGTCAGGGGTTCGATCCTTCGCTGAGAAAAAGCTACCTAAAGACGTTTTATTAATAAATATGATGCGGAAATCAGTATGATAAAAAAATTTCCTTAACAATTTTGTAAATTTAAGCTTAAATTCCTTATTCAAGGACCCATTTCAGGTACCAAGAAATATTTTATATCCTTCGGCACTGTAATACATGGAAGTTGAGGGCTATAAACATTATTTAAGAAGGATCTAATTAGTTTGTCTACATATTGAACAGGAAAACTATTATTAGTAAAGTATGATCTTAGATTATTAAATTCATCATTAAGTAAGGTAAAATTAGAGGTCAAATTATATCCTCTGAACAGGAGAGTTTTAATACAAGACATCTTATAGTTGAAATCAGTAAAACTAAAAAAATTCATGCCCAAACCAGTGAAAGTGGGTTTCCTATAAACTGATGTAGTAATAGAATCACCGTTTTTCGAAATTAAAAGATCTAAGAAGGGGAGGGAGCCATTTTGCTCAGTTTCCATTGTATACGTTATATTGGGGTGCAAAGAATTTAGGAAGTTAAAGAATTGTTGCGCTTGTACCGCATTATCAAAGACTGCTATCGAATCATCAACGAAGCGTCGATAGAAAATTGGCTTGAGATGAGTGGGAGATTGTCTAAAAATTACACTTTCTAAATGAGTCATAAAAAAGTCAGCTGCTAACGGTCCGACTGGTGATCCCATCCCTACCCCATCAATTTGTTGGTAAACCTTATTGTTGAAAGTGAAATAGCATTGTTTGAAGACCAATTCTAAAAGTTCCTTCAAATGAGACAATGAAAAACCATGAAAATTATCAACTGAGCTAAAAACCCTATCTAAAATAATGGCAATAGTTTCAGATACAGGTACATTTGTGAAAAGTGACTTTACATCAAAACTGACAAAAAACTTTTTTGAATCGAAGTTTTTACCCAGGAGTTCTTTTTGGAATTCAAACGAGTTATTTATAGTGTAACATTTTTCGCAAAGGGGGACAGGAGACGAACAACAAATTTTGCCAATTGAAAGGTGGGTAAGTTATACGAAGCTAAAATAGGACGGAGAGGTGTTCCAGCTTTATGGATTTTAGGCAGACAGTATAATTGAGCAAGATTAGCACCAGATGCGAACAACTGAGAGTAAGTATCATTTTTTATTATCTTTAAGGACTTTAGTCGTGACAGAAATCTATTAACCTGGTCTTCTAACCTTACAATGACTTTATTTACAGGTTCTAGAATTTGTTTGAATTTAGTAAGATCACTTAGGATTTCATTAGTTTTGTTTATGTAGTCCGATTTATTCAAAATAACCACTCCGTTACCCTTGTCTGGTCTAGTCACAACAATCTCCTGGTTCTTTGCCAAATTCTTAATACACTGCAAATCACTCTTCCTAAATATGAAAGATTGAAATTTAAGATTTCTAAGTTTAAGAAAAAATTCTTGAGAAGGTAATTTCGAATCTTTCTAGTTACACACTCTCCCCGCGGGAAAAGTTCTTACTGTCACTTGGTTTGCAATTTAAGCTTCCGTTGTTTCAAATATATAAGCCTTCGTTTTTTCTTTACTTTGAAAAATTTTTCAATGGCTTGAAAAATGTTCCCCATGTGGGGGATTTCAATAATCTCAAATGTCAGTTCTCAAATTTAACTCAAGAATTTTTTCTTAAACTTAGAAATCTTAAATTTCAATCTTTCATATTTAGGAAGAGTGATTTGCAGTGTATTAAGAATTTGGCAAAGAACCAGGAGATTGTTGTGACTAGACCAGACAAGGGTAACGGAGTGGTTATTTTGAATAAATCGGACTACATAAACAAAACTAATGAAATCCTAAGTGATCTTACTAAATTCAAACAAATTCTAGAACCTGTAAATAAAGTCATTGTAAGGTTAGAAGACCAGGTTAATAGATTTCTGTCACGACTAAAGTCCTTAAAGATAATAAAAAATGATACTTACTCTCAGTTGTTCGCATCTGGTGCTAATCTTGCTCAATTATACTGTCTGCCTAAAATCCATAAAGCTGGAACACCTCTCCGTCCTATTTTAGCTTCGTATAACTTACCCACCTTTCAATTGGCAAAATTTGTTGTTCGTCTCCTGTCCCCCTTTGCGAAAAATGTTTACACTATAAATAACTCGTTTGAATTCCAAAAAGAACTCCTGGGTAAAAACTTCGATTCAAAAAAGTTTTTTGTCAGTTTTGATGTAAAGTCACTTTTCACAAATGTACCTGTATCTGAAACTATTGCCATTATTTTAGATAGGGTTTTTAGCTCAGTTGATAATTTTCATGGTTTTTCATTGTCTCATTTGAAGGAACTTTTAGAATTGGTCTTCAAACAATGCTATTTCACTTTCAACAATAAGGTTTACCAACAAATTGATGGGGTAGGGATGGGATCACCAGTCGGACCGTTAGCAGCTGACTTTTTTATGACTCATTTAGAAAGTGTAATTTTTAGACAATCTCCCACTCATCTCAAGCCAATTTTCTATCGACGCTTCGTTGATGATTCGATAGCAGTCTTTGATAATGCGGTACAAGCGCAACAATTCTTTAACTTCCTAAATTCTTTGCACCCCAATATAACGTATACAATGGAAACTGAGCAAAATGGCTCCCTCCCCTTCTTAGATCTTTTAATTTCGAAAAACGGTGATTCTATTACTACATCAGTTTATAGGAAACCCACTTTCACTGGTTTGGGCATGAATTTTTTTAGTTTTACTGATTTCAACTATAAGATGTCTTGTATTAAAACTCTCCTGTTCAGAGGATATAATTTGACCTCTAATTTTACCTTACTTAATGATGAATTTAATAATCTAAGATCATACTTTACTAATAATAGTTTTCCTGTTCAATATGTAGACAAACTAATTAGATCCTTCTTAAATAATGTTTATAGCCCTCAACTTCCATGTATTACAGTGCCGAAGGATATAAAATATTTCTTGGTACCTGAAATGGGTCCTTGAATAAGGAATTTAAGCTTAAATTTACAAAATTGTTAAGGAAATTTTTTTATCATACTGATTTCCGCATCATATTTATTAATAAAACGTCTTTAGGTAGCTTTTTCTCAGCGAAGGATCGAACCCCTGACTCGTTGCGTAGCGGTGTTGTATATTTATTTACCTGCCCAGGTGTCTCCTTGGGAATTACATCGGCAGCACTGTTCGCTCTCTCAGGGCTAGATTTTATTCGCATATGGGAATAAGTGGCCGAACAGGTAAAATTTTAAAAACTAAGGAAGCCTCGAGTATTCGTGAACATAGCATTAAATGCAAAATTGATGTCACTTTAGACAATTTTAAAATTCTTGGTTGTAATACTTGTCCCAACTCACTAAGAATTTTAGAATCCCTTTTCATTAAAGCATTGTCCCCTAGTCTGAATGTTGACTCATCGTCCGTCCCTCTCAATTTGCTATGATCC
>JAJOZX010005477.1:110000-115000 GCA_023014485.1 Bathynomus jamesi | reverse complement strand
CTTCGTCTGATAGACGTGCGACTCGATAAAGCCCCATGCAAAGAAATCTAAAGGGGTTAAATCTGGTCATCTCGCGACACAAGGTCTGTTGCTTCCGCGTCCGATCCAGCGATTTGGAAAACGTCCATTTAGATAATCCTGAACAATTTTGGCATAGTGACAAGGAGCACCATCATGTTGATAGACGACGGGGATAGGATTGTTAGTACCGTCGTCTATCAACATGATGGTGCTCCTTGTCACTATGCCAAAATTGTTCAGGATTATCTAAATGGACGTTTTCCAAATCGCTGGATCGGACGCGGAAGCAACAGACCTTGGCCAGCGAGATGACCAGATTTAACCCCTTTAGATTTCTTTGCATGGGGCTTTATCGAGTCGCACGTCTATCAGACGAAGATTACGAGTCTTGAAAACTTACGTACATGTACGAACTGCTGCAGATAACATAAACCCCGCAAATGCTCCAGAATGTGTTTAGAAATGCTGCGGAACGATTTGAGCTGTGCAGGGATACTGATGAGCGTCACGTCGAATCCTACTCTTAATTATTTAATAAATGTTACCACTTTATCATTTTATGATTGAATTCCATATAATTTCCAAGTATTTCACAAAAATAGATCCTGACTTTACACCCTGTATATATAAGGAACAAGAAGACCAGTCTATATATAAACACTTAATAGTCAAACCTTTCGACATATTCTAATGTCATCTTCATTGCTAAAATGAGAGATACAGTACATACAATTAAAAACCAACTATGAATTTAAAACAATTTTAAATATAAATACAAATACCACAAACTAAAAATTAAAAATTTAAACAGTTATGAAATTGTAAAGTTAAGTAATACAATTGTTTTAAATTCTTAGTTGGTTTTTAATTGTATGTATCTCTCATTTTAGCAATGATGATGACATTAGAATATGTCGAAAGCTTTGATAATTATATCACTGGTAAACAAAATTTTTGTCACAAGTAAACTGTTTAGTGTTTTTGCATACTTTTTTACGCTGAATTCAAAAATGCAATTATAATCTTTCTATTACCCATAGGTTTTGCGTGACTGATACGTATTACTGTATGTTTTATATAACGTATAAAGATTTTTAGAAAACTGCGCTTTATTTATAAGGATGACATGTTAGTATTGGAGAGAGGAAGCTAAATTGGGTGCTAGCAGGTCATTTGTAAGACAGTTGACTTGATTCCTTGGGTACGGGTTATCAGGCAAGGCGGGCTGATACATGTATCTACATGTTCAGACATGCACCGAGTCACTCTCTGAGGCGCACTGTTTTGTCAGTTGTGTGCCAGTTATGTGTGAGCATCACAAGTGTTAATCTATTCTGTGAAGTGTGTTACATCCTGCAGTTACAGTTCTGTGTTAATTAAGCTTGCATTATGCCACGAAAGTGTTTAAATCACCCAGATAGTTTCTGCTATGTGTGTGGAGAGCTAACCTTCAAATCTCAGAAACGAACCATTACTCCACTGATTAAAAAATGTTATAAGCTTTATTTTGGGTGCAAACTAGGTGACCAAGATAAGTACTGGGCCCCTCATATTTGCTGTGTGACATGTGTTATGCTTCTAACTGGTTGAAAAAATAGTTCTCGTCACATGCCCTTCGCCGTGCCTATGGTTTGGAGAGAACCGAAAGACCATTCATCAGAGTGTTATTTTTGTTTAACAAACATATCAGGGCTTACTTCTAAGTCCAAACATACGGTGAAATATCCTAATTTACCGTAAGCAATGAGACCTGTTCCACACAGTGAAGAGCTACCCGTACCGAAACCACCAGAAAATGTGACCATGGACGAAGATGACTCCGATGCTGATGAAGTTCATCCAGACCAGGTAGGAGAACAGTTTGATAGTCACCCAACATTTGAAGCAAGTGGTCCTTCCTCGGAACCTCATTTAATAACTCAGGGAGATCTTAATGACCTCGTTCGTGGTTTAAATTTGTCTAAAAAACTGGCTGAAATTTTAGCTTCAAGATTGAAAGGATGGAATCTTCTCCAGCAGGGCACTAAAATATGTTTTTTCCGCAACCGCCAGGATGAATTTAAGCATTTTTCTCTCAAGAAAATGGTCTAGTATTTTGTAATGATGCTGCATCTCTTATGGAGGCCCTTGGGCATCAACACAATACAACGGAGTGGCGCTTGTTCATTGACTCCTCAAAACTTAGCTTGAAGGCTATGCTTCTCCATAACAGAAATAAATACTCGTCAGTGCCTTTAGCTCATGCTATCAACATGAAGGAGTCATATGACAATATGAAACTTCTCTTGACAAGTATTAGGTATGAGAAATATTCCTGGCATATTTGTGGGGGACTTGAAAGTAATTGCTCTTTTGCTCGGCTTGCAACTTGGATATACTAAGCACTGCTGTTTCTTGTGTGAATGGGACAGTAGAAACAGAAAAAATCACTACATACAAAAGCAGTGGCCAAAACGAGAATCATTTATTCCAGGAAAGAAAAATGTGGTGAATAAGCCACTGGTTAATCCTCAACTAATTTACTTACCTCCATTGCACATTAAACTTGGACTGATGAAAAATTTCGTCAAGGCGATAGATCAAAATGGTACGGGATTTCTGTACTTAAAGAATAAATATCCGAGGCTAAGTGATGCTAAAATCAAAGAAGGGATATTTGTAGGTCCTCAAATAAGGGAGTTGATAAATGATGAGCAATTTGAAGATCAGATGAATGAAGTGGAAAGAGCTGCGTGGCAATCATTCAAAAATATTACTAAGAATTTTTTGGGAAATCATAAGGCCGAAAACTACCATGAAATAGTGAGTGATCTTTTGAAGGCCTACAAAGCTATGGATGTAATATGTCCCTAAAAATACATTTTTACACTCCCACTTGGACTTCTTCCCTGAAAACCTTGGCACCGTCAGTGACGAGCACGGGGAACGCTTTCATCAAGACATTTCCAACATGGAAAAGCGGTACCAGGGCAAGTGGAGCCCAAGTATGCTGGCTGACTACTGCTGGACCCTCAAGAGAGATGTTCCACAGGCGAAATACAGCAGAAAATCAACCAATGTCACCTTTTAGGTAAGTACAAAGGCCATGCATTAATATAGAAATATACACTTTTTATTAAAATATAACTGTGTGCCACATAAAAACCTTGCGTAATGGAGAAAATCTAACATATTCGAATTCAGTGTAAAAAATACTGTTAGGCTCACCTACTTCAATACTTGTGACAGAAAAAAACAATTATTTTGTTGACCAGTGACTTATTATTAAATGTCTGTTTGCATACGAACTACGTTTGTTCCTTATTCGACGAAGGTTTTCACCGCAAAAGTCACAAAGCTCTCTCTCTCTCTCTCTCTCTCTCTCTCTCTCTCTCTCTCTATTATATATATATATATATATATATATATATATATATATATATATATATATATACTGTCAACCTTTCAAATGTTCCCTGCGATGATTCCTCATTTCACGAAGGTCAAGCTTGTCGCCCCTCCTCTCGAGTTAGCCTGGTGAAGTAGTGAGTTGGTTTCTTGTACTCTCCACCTCACATAGCCAGGTACGCCTGGCTCATCGGGGAATGTTCTGAGCCAGGCGTCTAATCTTCTTTTGAAGATGTCCACCGCAATACCGCTCGTATTCTTAGGTCTTTCGGCAGCTGATTAAGCAGTCTTGGTCCTCTCACAACAAAACTACTTTCTTTCTAGATTAAGGATGTTCCCTGTCTAGCCTTTAATTTGGGAACACGACACAGTCTTCCTTTTCTACTTTCCACTGTTGTTTGGGGAGTTACAGAGTTCAGAGTAAGATTAGGGACTAGTTTCTCCATTATTTTCCAAGTGTAAATAATGGTGTATCTCTCTCTTCTCCTTTCCATTGAATATAGGTTTAGTTCGCGTGACCTTTCCCAGTAATTTAGTTCTTTGCACCCATTGATCTTGGCTGTGAAGTTTCTCTGAATCCCTTCTATCTGTCTAATGTTTTCTGTTTTATATGGGCAGGTTAGGACAGAGCAGTATTCCAATTTGGGTATGATCAGTGTTTTCAGTAGAGGAATCATTATATTCCTGTCCCTTCGTTTAAAGGTTCTCAGCATCTGCCCAGTTATTCTCTTTGCTCTGTTTACTGCTATCTTAGTTTGTGCTTCAAATTTCGCATCATCAGTCATTACAACCACTAAATCTTTTGCTTTAGAATTTCTCTGAATTTCCTGTCCATTTGGGGTATAGTATTCCATGAATTTTAGGTCCTCTCTTTTTCCGTACCGTAACATTTGAAATTTCTCAGTGTTAAACTTTATATTGTTGTCTTCCGTCCACTTGTAGATTCTGTTCATGTCTGTTTGTAGAGGTTCTATATCCTCTGGGTTTCTTATTTTTCTACTGATCTTTGTGTCATCGGCAAAGGATGTTAGTGTGCTGTCTCTGGTAACGTCCTCATCTATGTCAGTTAGCATGATTATGAAGAGTAGTGGAGCTAATACTGTTCCTTGTGGTCCTGAGCTGAGGACTTCTGATTCTGATGAAGATATTCCTTGTACAGCAACGACTGGCCGCCACTCACTAAGGAAATTATATATCCATTTCCCTACTTTTCCTGTTATTCCCATATATTTCAGTTTATGTATCATATTATGATTCCATGGTCACATTTGTCGAACGCTTTGGCAAAGTCCCGACCGAAATCCATGTTGCTTATCATTTAATTTTTTCAAAAAGTCAGATTTCTGTCTAACTATTCTTTCAAATATTTTAGTGAGATGAGATGTAAGTGACATTGGCCTATAGTTTTTGATCTCGGATCGATCTCCTCCTTTATATACTGGGACTATGTTCGCGCTCTTCAGGATGCCCGATATTTCTCCCGTGTCTAGTGATCGTCTCCATATCCAATATAGGGGCTCAGCTATTGCATTCTTGCAGTTTTTGATCAGTGTGGCATTCCATTTGTCCGGTCCTGCCGATGAGTGTGCTTT
>JAJOZX010005477.1:0-105000 GCA_023014485.1 Bathynomus jamesi | reverse complement strand
GCACATATTGGAAGAGCACCTAGATAACTGTAAGAATACATTAATCATAATCAAAATTGTCGCTGAAACGGTCTTCAACGTATTTAAGATTTCTTTCGGAGCAAGTGTAGTTTACGTTCCCCTGTGGTGCCTAGTGTAGTTTACGTTTCCCTGCATTATCCTAGTGCAGTTTGCGTTCCCCAACTTTGTCCGCGTATACCTAATCAAATTAAACGTTAAAACTAACAAAAATATTACTACTTAACCTAACCAATCGTCAATATATATATATATATATATATATATATATATATATATATATATATATATATATATATATAATGCACACAGACCGTGCATGGAACAAGGAACTCTTCTTGGATAATTAAATCCACTATAGTCCGAATAAGTAATGGTAAATGACAAATACTTTAGTTTTTCTTTTTCATGATGCTAGCCCGACGTGGGCAACGGGTCACTCGCAAAGAGGTCCCAAAAATATAGCTTCCCTCACTAGCTATCTGCAAAGCAGATAGGATCCAGCTTTGTTCCATGCACGTTCTGTGGGTATTATAAAAAATCTCAGGGAACCATTCTGAGTTCATTCCCATATATATATATATATATATATATATATGATCACTTGAAGATCAGGGCCCCAGCCTTCTTTAGTCAGCTTTATAATGCTAACTAACGAAAATATGACGACCTAACCTAACCAATCGTCAAGAGTATACAGTTGACCTAACCATTGGTTTGGTTATGTCGTGATATTTTCGTTAGTTAGCATTATAAGGCTAACTAAAGAAGGCTGGGGGCCCTGATCTTCAGGCGATCCTATACATATATGTGTATATATACTAGGGGCACTCAATACATTTTGCCCCACCCTTTTTCTTAGCTAAATAATAGGCCATGGGGCTGAAATGTCTTTTGGGCCGTAAGTTTGAACTTTCTGCGCTTCACATAACCTCCCCTCTTTGTATGAAACTGTTTTTAAACGCCCTTGTATAAAACCGATGATTAACGCAATTTCGAAAATGGCGTCTGACAGTGATGTGCGTTGTAAACAGAGCGCTGTTATCGAGTTCTTAACTGCAGAGAAGGAAACAGTTGGAAATATTCACAAACGTCTACAAAACGTTTACGGAGATGCTGTTGTTGATCGAAGCACAGTTGGACGCTGGTCTAATCGTGTGGGATCATCGGAGAGAGGGAGAGCCAGCCACGATGATGAGCCATGCAGCGATCGCCCGGCATTGGCTGTGACATCTCACATTGTGCAACGTGCTAACACCATCATTCGATGAAATCGGCGCGTCACATACAAGGAGCTATCGCTGGAGCTAGGAATTAGTGAAGGAGGTGTGAATACGATAATTCAGCAACTGGGATACTCAAAAGTGTGTTCACGGTTTGTTCCTCGTGAATTGACTGAAGATCACAAAGCCCAAAGAAAAGGAATCGCTTTTGAGTCGTTGGTTCGATACGAGACAGAAAGGGATGACTTCCTTTCACGAATTGTGACTGGGGATGAGACTTGGGTACGCCACTTTGAACCTGAAACAAAACGCCAATGCATGGAGTGGCATCACGCAGACTCCCCACGCAAGAAAAAGTTCAAAATGGCTCCTTCTGCAGGAAAGGTTATGGCTACCATCTTCTAGGAAATGAAAGGGGTGATTCTGGTGGATATTATGAAGAAAGGACAAAAAATCAACTCGGCGGCATATACTGCTACCATACAGAGACTCCAGAGACGTATAAAGCGAGTTCGACCAGAGAGAAATTGGAAGACGTCCTTCTTTTGCACGCTAACGCAAGACCACACAACAGTTTGCAAACAAGAAGGCCACCACAAAAATGCGCTTGACTGTGTTTCCGCACCCTCCATACAGCCCGGATTTGGCACCTTCAGACTTTCATTTGTTTGGGCCAATGAAGAATGCTATTCGTGGAAGAAAGTTTCAGAGTGACGATGAGGTTGTTGAGGAGGTTAAGAGGTGGCTCTAGCGGAACCCAGTGGACTTTTACCAGCAAGGAATAAAGGCCCTTGTTTCGAGGTGGAGGAAAGCCGTAGAAAAGGATGGAGACTATGTGGAAAAATAAAAACTTGCAAAAGAGTTATGTAACTACTTGTGTACAAAATTTCTGGAACTCACGAGGAAACTTGGAAAGAAAAAAAAAAGGTGGGGCAAAATATATTGAGTGGCCCTCGTGTGTGTATATATATATATATATTATTATATATATAATATTATATATTATATATATATATATATATATAAATTGACGATTGGTTAGGTTAAGTCGTAATATTTTCGTTAGTTTTAACGTTTTATTTGATGGATTCATTTAGAAAATGTCTCCTAAAGATCCTAGTGTAGTTTGTGTCCCCTTTAATTAACTCGGTCGAGTATAGTCTAATTTGGAAGAAATGAATTTTGGATTGTTATTGTTACTAATAATAACAGTAGTGCAACCACTATCAGAAATGGTAGTGATAAGATGTTTGTTTTACTTAGTCCATATTATCCTCTTTCTTGGAAGAACAGAACTTTAGAAAATGGGTCTAGGCCTGGAAACCTAAGAGACAAAATTCTGCATAATACAAGACACTTATCAAGACGTGTCACATTCAAACGCATAGGTAATAAGAATCAAATTTAACCAAAGTTGGGAAAATCGTCACATCTGGCCACGGGAATTAATCTTCTCTAATCAGATAAAAAAATTTGATTCATCAATCCAAGGTTCAGTAATGTGTATAGTTATAGTGTATTAGTGTATAGTTTAGTGTATAGTGTACAATGAATGCATTGTATAGTGTAATGAGTATAGTTAGAGTTAGAGTCCAGTACACTGAAAGAAATTTTTTCGGTCACAAGACAAATGTCAACCAGATCAACAGACACATCCAGTTTCAAAACTGAGCTTGCGAGATATTTGTCCTAAAAGAATTGTAACTAGTCATTAAGCCTGAAGTAGTTAATTTGCAGCTTGTGTTCGGACGAACCCCTCAATTGGCGATGTAAAATAGACGTTTAACTTTCTTTTAACATATCAAGTAACTAATTGCTCGTACTACTTTTAAATCAGTCGACTAATTTCGTTTTGTGGTTAATCGCGCGTTTCATCGTGTGGTTTCGTAACTCGTAGATAGTAATGATGGGGTTGTTTAACCTCCTTCGCAACATCTAAAGTCGTATGACGGAGGGACCTACAGATTTATGTGAGAGACTAGTAGATAGACTACACACATAGTCTAACTGCAATATAAATAGGAAACATAAGTGGAGAAATATATCACTTCTCCAAATAAGTGCCGTAATGGTTTTACTACAGAAATATGGTACACCATTATACACAATGATACTTATTAATAAATAATTTATTCTTTTCATCCAAAATCAACAAATTGTTTTAATACGTAGATCAACCGTCAAATTTATAAATTCATTTGAAAACTTTTAGAAGAAATGGGTAAATTATTATATTAACCATAAGTGCGAAAGTGCCTTAAATTAGCACATTAAATTTTTATTTCTTTACATTTGTACTAGTGATGTAGCGGATGTCATTTTTCTCACATCCGCGGATGCGGATGCGGATGAGGATGTTTGATTTCAACATCCGCGGATGCGGATGCGGATGTCTACATTTTCGTTATTTTTTAGGATATATTCGAGATTTGTTGTGTTTAACGTATATAATAAGTTATTATATAGAGAGAGATGTAGCTATAATGTAGTATAATTGATTAATTGTACAATAATTGCTGTACTTTTCTCTGAACATATAAAATAATATCAAGCATCTAACTAATATAGAAATCAATTATGAATTCGTCTGCAAATAAATTCGTTATATTTTGTTGAGTTTCAGCCACAATTAGAAACCATAATTGTGTTACCTCCACCCTTATAGAAAGAGATCTTTAATTAGCTTGATAACTATTTATATTAAGTTTAAAGTTTTATTAGGCATATTTATAATGAGTAATTAAAATAAAGTAAACTAAGAGTTCATCGTTTAATGTTCAAACTTAATTATAGGAAGGTTATGCTTAAGGAACATTAATTTTTCTGCCTTTTCTGCTGCCAGTCTGTTTCTCTTTTCATCATATATTAATCCAGCACTGCTAAATAATCTCTCGCTTGGTACGTTTGTTGGAGGACAGGCTAAATGTTTCCTTGCAAGTTTACTCAAATATGGATAGATATTCTGCGTATTTTTCCACCAACTAATAGGATTGTCACATGCAGCCAGGCGTTTTTCTTGGTGATAGCTCTCGATCATTTTTACTACATCTTTTGACATCGCGTAGGTCTCGTCATTGCTGCTTGACTCAAGAAACTGAGAGACAGATTCTGTGATAGATTTGCTTGTTGAAGGTGTTGGTTCTGTCACTGAAACTTTTATTCTTTTGGTGGGTGGCGAAGCGACAGATTCAAGAGATTGAAGCTCTTCAACTGCTTTGCCAAGTGATGATTTAACTCGTTCTAATGTACTAGGTGAAAATAACTTAGCTTTGTAACGTGGATCTAAGTAGGTTGCAAGAGAGTAACTTCATACAAGAACAGCCTCTCGTCTTGTCGCTTGCATCACTTTTGCGCACAATGAACTAGTTCTATTAATATAGTAGAATTTGATAATTTCCGCTTATTAATGGCATTTTATCTCAATGGTCCACATCCGTACGACATCCGCAGTCCAAAGTGCGGATGCGGGTGCGGATGCGAATGCGAGAAAATGTGCGGATGTTCCGCGGATGTGGATGCGGATGTGACCTACATCACTAATTTGTACTATAGATTTTCGGTGCTCTTCCAATATGTGCTCTACCTTAAAATTTACATTCCAATACGTGATCTAGGCCTACCTTAGATTATTCGGATTAGCAGCAGGTACGTTAGTTAGCCTTATAAGGCTAACTAACGAAAATATCACGACTTAACCTAACCAATCGTCAAGTGCGTATAGTTGACCTAACGATTGGTTAGGTTAAGTCATGATATTTTCGTTAGTTAGCCTTATAAGGCTAGTTTCACGGTAGAACGTATTGGAATATGGTAGATCACAGTTTCGCGGTAGAGCACATATTGGAAGAGCACCAGATTTTCTTATAATAGAACAAAGGATAACTAAAATATTTATACACTATATATACACATTGTCATATTATTTTTGTGAACTACATAAATAGCAGACATGTCAACTCTCACGGATTTTAAATCTAATAATAATAATAATAATAATAATAATAATAAAATTGGGGTGAATGAGAACTCTCACGGATTTTGATACTTGAAGGTTGACGTCTCTGAAGTAATCGGATGCATTGTATGGGTACTTGTGGGTTATCTGTCGCCACTTTTTAATATTTTTTTTATTTATTTATTTTATATATTAAGAGAAGAGGATTCTTTATACTGTACGGCATTGACGATTGGTTAGGTTAAGTCGTGCTAGTTTGGTTAAATAAAAGGGTATTTAACCAAACTAGCACGACTTAACCTAACCAATCGTCAATGCCGTACAGTATAAAGAATCCTCTTCTCTTAATATATAAAATAAATAAATAAAAAATATTAAAAAGTGGCGACAGATAACCCACAAGTACCATTGTATGTCCTTAACAAATAAGGTGGTCATCAAATAATATGGTAATAGTGTTTAATCCAGGGAAAACGTTTTGATTTCCCGGGAAACGGGAAATTTAAACTGCATTTCCCGGGAATTCCTGGGATCCCGGAAAATTGATAGAGCAATTCAAACTAAAGGGATAAGTTAATTTAAAGTAATGAAAACTGTTCTTTATTGAGTCATTTTGCGTAAGAGAGATCAAAGAAATATTAGATCTATATAAGCTAAAATAAATTAAGTCACTCTTTGCTCACAATGAATATTTTGTTATCGGCGGAATTTTATCATTGGAAGAACATTTTTTCGCAACTGAAAAAGCAAATTTCTGTCTGATAAACTTTAATTAGGTCTTACTAAGTATATGATAAAAATCTGAGGTCATTACGTCAAAAAATAAGGGCATACTCCCATTCCAAAATTCCCCTAAACCTTGAAATTTCCCCAAAAATCCCGCTTAACTCAAAAACTATTTGATTGATCGACTTGAAACTCACTGTGCATCCATCGTTCATTAGGCTCTACAACATATTAACATTTCAGCCCAATCCGATATGTTTCGAAAACAGTGAAATGCCCCTTTTAAAATGTTTTAAAGCGACACAAAGACTCTCAAAAACGTTTAAAAACGTTTTAAATACAAAGAAAATATGAATATAATATTATACATGAAAAGGTCCACCATTAAGTTTATTATTTCTGACTTTCTTTCCCAATTTCCGTAATTTCCCATTTTTCCTGGGAATCTTAAATTTCATTTCTCGGGATAATAGATATTAAACACTAGTCAGTAATTCTTAGTTACTAGTCAATGCACTATTCCTATATTGATAGCAATAGTCAGATTAGTCGTGTAGAATATGTGAGGATAGCCAGATACACTGTTTCTCGTTATGCTAGTAAATGTTATGCTAGTAAATTTTAGTTACTAGTCAAATGAACTAGGCAGATATTGTTATAGAGTTGAGTGACAAGAAACTACATAACCTTGTCGAGGTGTAGCAGCTTAAACCCACTGGAATGTCTGCCTGGAAATCTGGAAGGAGATTTCTGTAACTTGCGGGGGGCAATAGGCATCCGGAAGGTACTAATTAGTAGTTTCGAACAAGCCAGGAAAGGCCTAGCAAGCCTCTGGTGGTTTTCTTTTGCTCAAGTACAACGCAGAGAGCCTCGGAACGGACGGACCACGGTTACGACTTTGGCGCGAAAACGACTTTCTTTTGGATTGCTACAATAAATGTCGGAACACTTAGAGATAAATGCGAAGAAATAATTGAGTTCATGGAATCGAAATCTATACATATTATGGGAATCGCAGAAACCAGATGGAGAGGTGAAGGAACCAAGGTACTGCACAATGATTATAAGTGCATATACAAAGGCAGAGAAGAGGATACCAGATCGGGTGTGGCAATTATACTGTCCCCCCGATTTTCTGAACATGTTGTTGGAGTGATAATGAAGAGTGAGAGATTGATGGGAGTGACCCTGAGCCTAAACGGAGGGACTATCGGTAATCCAGGCATATGCACCGCAGAGTGGAAGATCACCGAAGGAAAAGGAAAATTTTTATGAGGATCTTCAGGGAATGATAGATGGGCTGCCTTATGGACCAAGAATTTTGATGAGAGACCTAAATGGCCATGTGGGTGGAGATCGAAACGGAAATGAAGACGTGATCGGGGCATTTGGTGTTGGGGAGAGAAATTTGGAAAGGGAAATGCTGGTAAATTTTTGTGCAAGAAATGTTCTTAGTATAATGAACACATTTTTTAAGCATCAGGAATCACATCTCTATACGTGGTATGGATGGAATAGTAGAACCGGAAATTATGATAAGAAGTCTCAGATAGACTTTATTGTGGTGGATAAAAGTCATTGGTGAAAGATGTAAGAGTAGTACCATCTGTGTCTTTTGACTCGGAACATAGACTTGTTAAAGCCAAAATTTTGCTTCCAGTACCACAAAATATAAAAAAGCCTAGAAGGAGAAGAGTGTGCACGGAGAATATACCAGAAAACTGGAAGAGATTAGAACTAGAACTGAGGAGGCTTTCGGACAAAGGGTAGCTACGGAAATAGTGGAGGAGGTTTGGGTTGAGTTTAGGAGAATGATGGAAGGAATACAGCGAGAGGTGATTGGAGAAAGGGTAGTTGGAGGGTCAAAAAAGAAAAAGACGGCATGGTGGACCCAGGAGGTAAAGGAGGCAGTGACAAATAAGATGCGTGCTTTTAGGAGATGGCTTAAGGGTAGAAATGAGCAAACAAGGCAAGAATATGTCCAAATGAGAAACCACACCAACGAGGTTAAAAGAAGAGCGAAACGCTCTGTGTGGGAGAAAATAGGTAGAGACTTAGAAGAGGATTTTCAAGGCTCGAAGAAGTTACTGTATAGCATGGCTAGGAAGTATAAAAATGGAGAAAGCAAGAAAACAACAGTGGCAATAAAAAATGCACATGGTGAAGTCCTCACTGATAAAAGCGAGGTGGCCGCACGCTGGAACGAATACTTTAGACAGCTTTTGAATAACGAGAACCAATATGATGAGGTGAGACGGGAGGAGCGAGTAAATCATGAGGAGCATGAGGGGGACAGAGAGATCCCTAGAGAGGAGGTTATTCAAGCGCTAAAGAGGATGAAGAATAATAAAGCTCCCGGGCCGGATGCAATTGCCACAGAAACACTAAAAGCAGCTGGTGATCCTGCTGTGGACTGGCTGCTAAGCATTTTCCGGGTGGTGTGGTCGCAGGGAATTGTAGCGGCAGAATGGGGCAGAGCAATTATATGTCCTATATATAAAAAGAAGGGAAGTGAGCAGGAATGTCAAAATTACCGTGGCATATCTTTGATGTGTCATGTGGAGAAAATATATGAAAGGATTTTGGAACATAGAATACGAAACATACTGGAACCTGGGTTACTGGAGTATCAATGTGGCTTTCCTACAGGCCGGAGTACTATAGATCAAATTTCAGCCATAAGACAATATCTTGAGAAGAGCCGAGAATTCAATTTGGACCGCTTCATATGTTTTTTGGATCTGGAGAAGGCATTTGATAGTGTGCCCAGGGAGAAGCTGTGGGTGGTTTTGAGTGAGAGAGTGCCACCCAAGCTTCTGAGAGCAGTAATGAGCACCTATAGGGTCTCCCAGAGCAAGGTGGTGGGATCGGAGGAGTGGTTTGATATAAGTACAGGAGTTAAACAAGGGAGTGTTCTGTCACCCATTTTATTTATTGCCTACATCAACAGGGTTATGGAACACATAACTGAGGAAATTGAAGAGGAAATAGAAATTTTTGGATATGCTGATGATGTGGCTGTTGGAACTAACACAGCACAGTCCCTGGAGAGAATTATGCAGAGGTGGGATGAGAGATTGAGGGAGTATGAACTGAAACTGAATTATGATAAAACTGAATATATGGTGGTAACGAGGGGAGCGAACGAGGATGGAATCTTTGTTGGGGGAAGGGAAATGAAAAAGACGGACACATTTAAATACCTTGATAGTGTGATAGCAAATGATGCGGGTATGAATGCAGAGGTGAATGAAAGAATTGCTAAATATAGCAGAAATGTTTCCTTCCTGTACCCCCTATTGAAAGACCAAAACATCCCTAAAAAGGTAAAGACGCATATATACTCAACAATATTGAAACCAATCTTACTATACGGCAGCGAGACTTGGGCCCTAACCACAAGGACGAGGGGAAAACTGCAAGCAGCCGAAATGAGGGTCCTGAGATTGATAGGAGTAAGTAGATTGGATAAAATAAGGAACACTGAAATAAGAAGGCGATTGGGTGTAACTTCGGTTAATGAGAATATGAGAGGAACCAACTGAGATGGTACGGGTATGTCCAACGAATGCCGGTGGAAAGGACAGCAAGAAGAATGCTGGAATGGGACCCTCAAAATAGAAGACCAGTTGGAAGACCCAAGATCCGATGGATGGATAACATCAAGAGTGCTGTCGAGAAGTGTGGAATCAGTCTCCAACGGGCGAACTTGATGTGTGGAGATCGTGAGGCATGGAGGAGTCTCGTCCGAGGGCTCCCAACTGACAGACAGCTTTAGGTCTACCAGGCGCCTGGTAAGAAAGGTAAGAAAATAATTTGTTGCAAAGATCCTCATCGACCGAAATTGGTCACGTGGGAAATGACTAACTCATCGAAAACGACCACCTAACCTAGTGTAATCTGGTCTCCGTAAAACTTAATATCAGCCATAATATATAACTCTTCATCAAAACACATGTATATGCTATAAATTTAAACAGAAGTCTTGCATACTTTTCTTTAAAAAGTGTCACAAACCGGACTTTAGGCATCACAATTCTATAGGATTTAGTAAAGGCTAAGAGTGGCGTGAAGCAAGGGGGAATAATGTCTCCTCTCTTCTTTAATGTTCACAGTTCATTTAAGAGGATTGCGGATTCTATACAGTGGAATGCTGAAACAAGTTTGTGCTTTCTAACATTATTGCATGTGCAAATAATATAGAGTTTTTGCCACTTGCATCCAAGGGGAAGCCCCAGTTTGGTTATATACCTTAGTTAACCTTGGTTTTTGCTTTCGCCCGAATTGTTCATTCTGACGAATTTCAAGCTTCTCACTCCACCTTAGACCTCAGTTTTACGTGGAATCCGAACCATGCCCCACTAGCAGCCCAGCGTCTTAACCACTCGGCTACCCAGGGTACCCATTTATCTACCAACCAATTTCTTTATTGTGTGGAAGGATGAACAGCTGTTTTTTGCTGCGGGTCGCCTGCCGTCACCGGGTCTCGATCCCGGGGCTGGTGGATTCGTAGTCAGCATCGCTAACCACTACACCACCGAAGGGCATAGACATACTGTACAGCATATATATATATATATATGTATACTGTGTGTGTGTGTGTGTGTGTGTGTGTGTGTGTATATATATGATACACACACAAACCGTGCATGGAACAAGGAACTCTTCTGGGAAAATTAAATCCATTATAGTCCGAATAAATAATGGTAAATGACAAACACTATAGTTTTTCTTTTTCATGATGTTAGTCCGACGTGGGCAACGGGTCACTCGCAAAGAGGCCTCAAAAATATAGCTTCCTTCACCAGCTATCTGCAAAGCAGATAGGATCCAGCTTTGGGACAGGATCTTGGGGTTACAGCTACACCTAGCCTACTATATCCAGAACCTCAATATAAGCAAAAGACTCGTTGCATTCGCGTCGGATTGAATACATCAACCTCAGGGGACCATTCTGAGTTCAATCCCATCATGAAACGGACATGTTATGTGCCTTGAAAAGTGGACGCTCAATTTTGCCAGTTGAGGTTTAAGTTTTGGTTTTTGGCTAAAAATACAATAGTTACCCCTTTTTCTTTGATGTATTCAATCCGACGAGAATGCAACGAGTCTTTTGCTTATATTGAGGTTCTGGATATAGTAAGCTAAGTGTAGCTGTAACCCCTAGATCCTGTCCTAAAGCTGGATCCTATCTGCTTTGCAGATAGCTGGTGAGGGAAGCTATATTTTGTGGCCTCTTTGCGAGTGACCAGTTCGTTGCCCACGTCGGGCTAACATCATGAAAAAGAAAAAACTATAGTGTTTGTCATTTACCATTACTTATTCGGACTATAATGGATTTAATTTTCCCATAAGAGTTCCTTGTTCTATGCACGGTCTGGGTGTATCATGAAAGAACCTGAGGGGACCATTCTGAGTTCAATCCCATACATACATATATATTTATATATATATATATATTATATATATATATATATTATATATATATATATACACACTCAGCTGCAGGTCAGGACATTTGGAATGCATTATTGATTAAAAACTGTATAAATGAAATACTGGATATGGAGAAGATCCCTAGACACTGGGGAAATACCAAACATCTTGAAAAAATAAAATTGTCCCTATATATAAAGGAGGGGACAGGTCTCAAGCAAAGAACTATGACCAGTGTCAGTGACGTACCACCTCACCAAAGTATTTGAAAGAATAGTTAGAAAGAAAACTTACGATTTCTTAGAGACACTGGAGAGATTCAACGAAAATCAGCATGGATTCTGATCAGGTAGATCATGCCTCTCACAACTACAACAATATCCTAGATGCACTGGAAGGCAATGACAACTACGATGTCATATACACGGATTTTGCTAAAGCTTTCGACAAATGTGATCATGGTATAATAATAGCACATAAAATGAAATATAAGGGAATAACAGGCAAAGTGGGAAAATGGATGTACAATTTCCTCAGAGAACGTCTACAGGTCGTCAAAACTCAAGGTATATCATCATCAGAATCGGAAGTACGCAGTTCAGTACCACAAGGTACAGTATTGGCCCCACTACTGTTCATTATCATGCTAACAGACATAGACAGTGGAGTAAACAGCATCAGTATAGTAACATCCTTTGCAGACGATACAAAGATCAGCAGAAAAATCAGCGATGTAAATGAAATGGAGGCCTTGCAAACGGACACGAACAAAATATACAAATGTCAGAAGAAAACAACATGACATTTAACACCGATAAATTTCAGCTCTTGAGATATGGTGAGGAATTTAAACAGGCTGCATATTATGCTCCAGATAGACAGGAAATTCAGAGAAGCACGAAAGTAATCGATCTAGGGGTAATAATGACCGATGATGGGAAATTCGAAACACAAAATTAGATAGCTGTAAATAAAGAAAAAAGAGTCGCGGGACAGGTACTAAAAACGTTCAAAAGAAGGGCCAGGACAGTAATGATTCCCCTGCTAAAAACATTGGTTATACCAAAACTTGAATACTGCTCAGTCTTGACGTCCGCATAAAAAAAGGAAGAAACTAATAGACTAGAAAAAACGCACAGACATTTCACAACAAAGAGTGATGGTTCTAAAGAGCTCAACTACCGGGAAAGACTAAGTAAACTAAATCTGTACTCCCTGCATATAGAAACTGATCGAAAAACTGGTACCAAACCTCAAACTAAACCCAATTACCATCCAAACAACACTGGGAAATAGGAAAGGCAGGATGTGTTCCAAATTAAAGGCCCGACAAGGGACCTCTCCAACACTGCAGGAAACTAGCTTGGTTGTCAGGGGGCCAAGACTTTTTAACCAGCTTCCACAGGACCTCAGAAACGTTACAGGGGTCAAAGTTGAAGTCTTCAAGAGAAGACTAGATGCCTGGCTCAGGACGGTACGAGCTAAGCTGGGTGTACCTGGCTATACGGTGGAGAGCGCAAGAAAGCAACTCGCTCCTCCACCAAGCCAGACCTAGAGGTGGGGCCACCAGCTTGACCTTCGTGCGAAGAGAGACCATCACACGGAACAGCAACGAAGTTAACGAGGTGTGTGTATATATATATATATATATATATATATATATATATATATATATATATATATATTATATATATATACAGGGTGTCCGAGAATTATCTGTACAATGTTTGCCTGTTATTAAAAGTCAACCATGAAGTGTAGAAATTCCAGTGTTGTCCCATTTTACAGAGAATCTCATTAAGTTTTTTCTGATACCAAGTTTTGACAAGTTTTTTAAAAATTCCAGTGTGTCCGAACATTATCTGTACAATTTCATCTTTTAATAAATTCTTGATAACACAAGTAAAATTCTTAAACAAGATTATTTAGAATCTGTATTTTCAAAAGTTTCTTTTATTAAAGTAACGTTGTTACAAACATTCGATATGTGCACCATTAGTGATTCGCAAAACATCCAATCGATACTCCAAATGTTGCCATGTACGCTGCAGCATATCCACATCAATTCGCTCAATAGCAGCTGTGATTCTTGCTTTTAAATCATCAATGTCTGTCACCCGCGTACATTTCTAAAAAACTTATCAAAACGTGGTATCAGAAAAAACTTAATGAGATTCTCTGTAAAATGGGACAACACTGGAATTTCTACACTTCATGGTTGACTTTTAATAACAGCCAAAAATTGTACAGATAATTCTCGGACACCCTGTATATATATATAATATATATATATATATATATATATATTCGACATTTCATAATAAACTTTGCTTTCTGAATGAATAATAGCTATTGGGAAATATTTATTGGATATTTCAAATATCTGATGCTTAAATGTTTCGAAAAAGGCATATATGATCAAGGCATAGAAATTAAACATTCCATTCATATAATAAGTTAGTTTTCTATTGTTTTCGCCTGGACGCATACTGTAATAAATGGAATTAATGTAATTGTTATTTAATGCAATATGACATGATTATTAATTAGAAATTTGTTTCATATTTACTGCAGAGAGAGAGAGAGAGAGAGAGAGAGAGAGAGAAGAGAGAAATTAGTTTTAAAATCCCAGTTCGTATGCCGAGAAACTAGTTAGTTTTAAAATGTACAGTTGGCAACTTTGCGTTTCATTTTAAAATAGATTTTCAATGAGATTTGTGATCGTCGGATGCAGGATGCATTGTGTTTCATAGCGCTTGTTTAATGTAAATTCAGGTCATTATAGTCGGCTTAGCCTCTCTTCCCCTTTCAATGTCACCTTCATTTTAATTCGCCCCATTTAATCACCGTGTTTCAAAAGTTAAATTGAATAAAATCGTATAAAATTTATTTCGCGTTTCTGCTTCCCGTCCGTTAGGCCTAATCAGACACACTACCGGAGTTCAATGCAGTTAAACGCGAGTCAAAATGTCTATTACAGCAGAAAATATTTCGGTCTTTTCTATAATTACACTCTTTTTCCAAAGTTCGGACATAAACGAGTTTTTAATATCACACCGTGATTTGCAAAAAAATCCAAAGATTTAGCTTCGTGGGATCAATCCCAGAATAGGCACCTGAAATCATTTTTAGGTGCTTAATCTGGGATTGAGGCAAAACACAGGTGCTTAATCTGGGATTGAGGAGAAAAAAATATAAACAGTTTTTAGAGATATAATTTCATTGTTTTTATCAATATTGAAAAAATCAACTCTAACTTAACCTAACCTAACCTAACCTATATCTATACCAATTTATGTGGCAAGATAGATTTGCTTCAGATGGATTCAGAAACATTCGGGCTCATATTGCAGGAATTTATAATATCTAAAATTTTTCTTTATTCATTAAACCACTTTAAACCTTTTATAACTTTGCCTTTATTACATTTGTAATAAACTTTGTATAAACAATAAATTTTGTAATCATCAGGTTTTTTTTTATTTAATTCCTTGCAAGGTGCCTATTCTGGGATTGAGGTTGAACGCAGGTGCTTCATCTGGGATTGAGGTACATCAGGTGCCTATTCTGGGATTGACCCGCTTCGTGTAAGGCAAACAAGGCGAATTAAGTCTTCAAAGTCTACTTCACAACCGGCACAGTTCATGGTCACAGAAACAAAGAAACAATTATTGCCTGCCAATACTTTCAGCTACCAATTTTGATTAGATAACATATTAAATATTAATTTTTTATCTTATTAATATTCATATGCACAGCCTATGAAACATATTTTCTTTCGTTATTTTTTACAAGGATTCCGAATATAATGTTGGTTTTCTAAGGTTTAGGTGATGTCTTCTGCGGAATATTAACCATTATTTGATATGAATACAGAGTAAATTACAAGAAGTAATTGATATAAACTGAAAGTCAAAAGTTTTTAGAGTAATGCTGTGAAGGATTTCATTTCATACTTAACCTTAAACTCTAAACTTTCATGAATTTGTCCCAACTTTCTAACGATTTCAAATGATTAATTGATAGATATTTCGCTAATTACTTTCCTGAACAGTGGAATAAACGGTTTGCTGAGCATGTGGTTTTACAGTCCGTAAATGTTTCAAATATTTAAACTTGTTCCAACAAAAATATGACAGTTGAGAACAGAGAACAGAGAAAAACTTATCTTCCTAAATGGAAAGATTAAAAAATAAACTTTTGGTGTTCTAGAAAGTTGAGAATCTAAATACCTGAAACATTTAGCCGTCTGTAAAACCAAATGTCTAGTGAAACGTCTCTTCCAATGTCAAACAAAATAATTAGTGAAAAATCTAGAAATTAACTATCACTGGTCAACAAAGTTTTTGTCACAGAAATATTTTTACTTGAACTATGTGTAATTTTTTACGTTGATTTTGGAAATGAAAACAGAATTTTCCTATCACCCGCAGTTTTAGAGTGACACACGAATTTACATTACTTAGGATTTGAGTCAGAATAGGAAGGGGGCGGGATCTGCCCCTTGCTCCTCCTCTGCTTATAAGTTGCTGCACATCACTGTTGAATTTCATTTGTCAGTTACTCACTTGATTTCGCTCAGTGAACATATTAGGTGAGTTCAATATGCATTTTCTACTTTGATATTACTATTACGTCTATAAATTAGTCCAAATTTCATTTTCGATTCACTCAATATTGGTGGGTGATAGACATATTTTGAGGTCTTTTTTTAACTCAGCGGTAAAAAACCTATAAGATCCACCCATTTTTGTTCACGTGACAAAAAAAAGGTTATTTTTTGCCATTCATTCAGTGTTATTTGAAATCACTAGAAAGATGGGAGCAATACATGTTTAGTGAAAAGTTTAGATACCTTCAAAATGTATTCCTTAATATTATCTATACACGAGTGTTTTGAAGTAAAAACTCTTCCCAGAAGTTTTTTTTATCAGTATTTTTAAATTTAAGGATTAGTGACGTATTTTGTAAAATCAAAACCATGCCCAAATTCGATTGTGTGCGTTTGTAGCAGTGATGTAGGACTTGAGACTGGTTTCAAGACCTTTTTCTGATCTCGGTCTCGGTCTCGGGTGCTTAGGTCTCAGTCTCGGTCTCGGGTGCTTAGGTTTCGGTCTCGGCCATGATGGGCTCGACTACATCACTGGTTTGTAGTCTGAATTGTTGTCACCTGTTCTCAATTTGTAGGAATGTTGGCATGTCTTCTCTTTATAAAGTTATAAGTTTCACCAACATAAAACTTAGGGCAATTGGAACACTTAACTTTACATATTCCAGCAGTATCTTCTCCAATGACAATGTCTCTCGGTTTCATCCTATTAAGAATAGTATTTGGTACACTACAAAGCAAATTCATATCCTTAGATAGGTGTTAGCAGTGGTTCCGAACCTAGGGATAAATTACCGCACTTGGGTAATGACAACTATTTTGTGGTGTAATCACACGCTATCCAGAAGTTATAAAAAATAATATTGTGATAATCCAGATAAGACTCAAAGATATATTCATAAAACAAAATTGTTTTACAAATAAATTTTTTAATCTCATACTTACTTTTTACCTGTTATTACTGAAAAATGTTATGAACGGTTGGGTTCCCTTTTGGTTTTACACTGTACTTTCTACTATTCTCTTAATTTTTCTCGTTTGAGTTTTCAATCATACACACCTGAATGGAGATATCGGTTGCATATTCAAACTCTTGTTTTCCCAAAATAAAATTTCAAAGAAATTATTTTGATGATTTATTTTCTCATATAAATATATTTTTTTATGCAGGAACGAGGGGCCAGGGCCGAATGCCCGCAAAACGCCCCTCCCATAGAGGAAGAAGAGAGCCAAAATCAAGGCCCAAGGTTTTCAAAATTCTCGGACATGCTGCGTTTGAAAGATTGAAGGTCATAAACAGGAGGAAAGGTGGATTGAGGAAGAATGTTCCAGACTTCACCGGTTGAATAGATGAAAGACTGAAAATACCGATTAATCTTGCGTTAGAAAGTTCGACAGGAAAGGAATGAGAATGTGTCGAAAGTCGGGTACTGCATGCTCTCCGTAAAGGAGGAGGCATGCAGTTAGAGTTCAGAAGAGCAGTGTCCGTTATAAAAGCGATAGTAAAGCGAGAGGGAAGCAACACTGCGGCGAAGAGAGAGGGATTGAAGACAGCGAGTAAAAGGCGGAGAATTAATGAGACACAAAGCCTTTGATTCCACCCAGTAAAGTACGGCTATGTGGGTTGACCCACCCAACACATGAGAACCATACTCCATACCAGGCATGGGGAAGAGGCCGAGGCCGAGGCCTTCAGAAATCCACGAGGCCGAGGACATACATTTTTCAAAGGCCTCGAGGCAGAGGCCTTTTTAAGGGAGGGCTTACAAGGCCTTAAGATTGTTAGGCTGAAGATATTTGCACCCAGAGGTGTGATATTCGGATGCAAATAACGAATGCGGTATGTGCACCTCTGGGTGCAGATATTCACTTCGAAATCTTTTACGAATAAGCTCCTCCATGCTTTGGGAAGGCTCAACAATCTAGCCTAGCCTAGGCCTAAAGCTCTTCCAAAGGTAACCTACCGTAGCCTCTCTTCTTTTTTGAAATCCATAATGAAACGCAAGATTCTACTCAAAATTAATAAACAAAGACATAGCTCACTTCACTTACCTAATAAAAGGGAATTATTAAGCATTAAGAACGTTCATCTATCACACGCGGCCCATTAGCCCAATGACGTTTTATTCCTCATTTCATGCAGTTCTTATTTCTCATTTTAATATATCCGCAATATTTCAAGTATTTATGATAATATGGAAAGTTATGATGTAAAGATGATCTAGCAAAATATTTCAAGATTATACTAACTCACTGAGTGTTGATCGTATAATTTTTGAATGGCTACAATTATAATTTATTAGCGACTCTAGGAGCATTGCAAACAGAACTACGTTTGAAGATGCCTTATTTTTTTTAAGTTTTGCATTTTTATGTATCTTGTAGCTTGTACCAGTGATGTAGTCGAGACCACCAAGTCCGAGACTGAGACCGAGACCGAGACCTGATCCTGTGAGACCAAGATCGAGACCGAGATCAAAGGTTCGAGATCGAGATCTACCTTCCGAGATCGAGACCCTTAAAATTCGAGACCGAGATCGAGATCGAGACCAAGCTCATGCCCTTTCAATTTGTTTTACACTACTATGGAAATTAGACTATGTTAAGTATATTATAAACTAATAACTACTTTCTCAGATGTAGTGTGTTGAATGCAAAAGTGTAGCCTATAAATTAACAAATGAATATATATATATATATATATATATATATATATATATATATATATACTTTTTAGTTATTTACTTCTTTTATATCTGTTACAGAAGGTTTAATGAACGTACCCACTACCCAGTTTGACTTGTGCATTTATTTAAGCATGATAGGTGCTCATTACACTTAAGGAACATCAGCATGCTCAGAAGATCTGCTGAAGTTCGACTTCTGTGGGGCCTCATTATTATGCCTCCATGGCTAAATACACGCTCAATTGGAGCACTAGAGGCAGGCACTGTTAAAACAGTCATGGCAATATTGGCCAGTGATGGGAATTTATCCCTTTTCTGGTGCCAAAACTTTATTGGAGACCAGTTCTAAAATATGAGATTCATCGATCTCTAAGAGGTGCCGCCGCAACTGTTCCCTGCGGTTCAAAATCTTCCCAGTTTCAACGTTCTTCTGATTGGACCGATAGCTTTGATATTTTGCCATTAGTCTCGGAACTTTGGTTTGACTCTGTTTTATTTCGTCATCGCTGCTGTGAGAATGAGCGCTGTCTCTCTGTATCTGCTCATTCTCCGTGCTTGAGTTTCCTGTATAGCATTTTTCCAACACCATTTCTATGAAAAATAAATTGACATATTGGTACTATAAACAGAGGCATGACAATTAGCATAAGGTCTAAATAATATATATATATATATGACATTAATTCAACATCCACTCAGCCCAAAGAGATCTATAATGAATTTTAATGATAAAAAATATACCGGTATAATGAATTCTGTGATAATTTTAAAAATTTATAATGAAATTATAACATACCTTTTATTTCCTCTTTAAGTTCTACTTTAATATCTTTATCAGCTCGTACTTCAATGTCCACCCAATGTAGACCAAACTGTGGGTCAAGTAATGTTGCAATTGGATAGATGCTATTGGCAAATGGCAAGGGAACTTCATCAGCACCGTCCTTTTCAGCCATCTTGCATGTGACGAATACCCCTTTAAAGCGACGAATAATTCCTTCAGTCAGCTTGTCGATTAACTGCTTGCAGTGCCTGGTGGTTACTCTTAATTTCATGAGATGGTTACGGAGGTCCAGTAGAGTAGGAATAACCATGCAAATTTTTTTGTAGCGCTAACCTAAAAAAATCCAGACCCACACACACCCCGCAAGACAAACGTGGCAACTCAAAACAGGGTGACTGATTGAGAATAGAGTCCCTTACTTTTACAAACTTTCATAAACATTCTGAATTGTGTCTGTTCAACCAAGCCACCATCATGAGTATGCCAATAACATGTATTTTTCATTACGGTCTCGAGAGGTCTCGAAAGGTCTCGGGGAAAAAAACCGAGACCGCGTCTGTCGAGACCGAGATCGAGACCGAGATCTAAATAGCAGAGACCGAGATCGAGATCGAGATCTGCAAATTGGGTCTCGAGATCGGTCTCGAGACCGAGACCGATCTCGAGACCTACATCACTGGCTTGTACTGTATGTGAAATGTTTCTGATTTCTGATGTACGGCAGGCCTGTAGGTATGAAGTTTATAATTATCATGCATTACTATATAATTATACAGGGTGTCCCATAAGTCCGGCATCATAGAAAAAATAATAAAAAAAGGCAAAACAAAAGCTTTTATTTACAGAACGTGCTCAATATGTCCACCATTGTTTTCAATACACAAATTCAGACGTGATATCCAGTCAGCAAGCACACGGTGAATGATGTCAGGAGTAATGGTGTTACATGCCCCAATAATGCGCTGCCGCAAATGTTCAACACTCCTAATTTTCTCTGCGTATACCAGCGCTTTCAAGTGTCCCAGAGATAAAAATCTAGTGGCGTGAGATCCGGGCTTCTAGCTGGCCATTCCACAGGCCCTCGACGTCCTATCCAATGACCAGGGAATTGTTGGTACAGGTATTCCCTTACTTGGGTGCTGTAATGTGCAGGAGCGCCGTCTTGCTGGAACCATGTTGGGAAATTTCCTTCTTCGTTCAAGACACTGGGAAATGCTTCTTCCTTGAGCATACGTAGGTAGGTGCCTCCAGTGACATGTTCATCGAAAAAGAGGGGGCCTATAATGCGATCCTTCCAAATGCCACACCATACCATCACCCGAGATGCACCTTGTTCCTTGAAGAGGTATACTAGTGAGGGTTGTTTTGAGACCAGTAGCGGGTGTTCTGTTCTGTCGATTTACCTCACCATTTCCTTAAAAAACAGCCTCGTCACTGAACAGAATGGTGGACGGGAAATTGGCATCCCGAGCATATGAATTATGGTTTGTAGAAATAGAAAAATATGAATTTCTCCTATAATGCCGGACTTATGGGACACCCTGTATATACGATAATAATATAATAACGATATTATTAAGAATATATTTGCACCTGATATTTCAACATGTTATATATGCAATTTGATTCAAGAGTATATTTGCACCTGATATTTTCCATTATCAGACATTTTTAAAGTTTTATGTATAATACTTTATATTATTGAAGTAAATGAAAAAGACCGAAAAAATTATTTGCAAACAATATAACAATTTACATCTCAGTTTAATGCCGATATTAGCAAAATTATTGTTTGCATCCGATATTATATTTCATTTCAAATCATATTATTTAGAAGTTTATATGTTACAATTTACGGCGGACGAAAAACACAATTATGGACGCTAGTAGCTAGTTATCAGTATACCAGGTGGTATTCTTCTCTAGTTTGGCCTATTTTTGGTTATAGAAATCGATACAGTACAATAGGTTATACACATAAATAACACAAACACATTATATGAGCTCAGTTCAACTGATGACCAACTGATAGACTGCTTTCCCACATTAGTTTTGCTACAATAAGTCAACTGATCTACTGCTGACTGACTAAATAATATTTATATGCCGCGACATATATAATATTTATGTACCTTACGTCACGGTGACTTGTTACTAATCCGTAGGTCACCTAACTGAATAGTATTTATCAAAGACTGCCGCCTGACTAGTCACCTGTCTGAATAATATTTATCAAAGTATGCCGCCACATACGGTCACCTGTCAGGTCATGGTCTTCACCTGAAGAATATCCACCCAAAGCGCGCCCACCTGAAGAATCTCCACCCCGCTACCGGGGTTTGAAAATTACAGAACAAAAAAAATCAGGACTTCCTAAGGCCTCACGAAAGTCACGAGGCCTTTCCACTTTTCACTTAGCCTCGAGGCCGAGGCTAGGCCTTAGCCCCATGTTTGCTCCATACAGGGGTGGACAAGACCCCTGTACAGAGACAGCAACTGAGTGGGAGTGAAGAAACTGCGGAGACGGTACAGCACACCTAAGCTCTTACAAGTTGTTTTGAAAAGAGAATATATGTGGTCTTTCTGGGAAAGACATAAGAAAAGGAAACGCCAAAAATGTTAAGAGATGAGGGAGGATTGAGTTGTGTATTGTTGAAGGTAAGGGGATAGTTGTGTGGAAAATTGTGACGAGTAGACAGATGAAGGAACTGAGTTTTTGAGGCATTGAAAGCCATTACGTTTACTCTGCCCCAATCAGAGATAGTCGAAAGATCAGAAGTCAGGTGTACCATAGCCGTCCCACGCGAAGCATTGAGTGTCTGTTGAGAGGGACGTTTTGTGAAGCGGGTGGAGAAGTGAAGAGTGGAATCATCAACATAGAAGTGGATAGGACAGGAAGTGCGACTTAATAGATCATTAATAAATAAAAGGAAAAGAGTGAGTGACAGGACAGAACACCACTATTAATAGCTTTAGGAGAAGAACATTGACCATCTACAACCGCACCTTAGATCGGCCAGAAAGGAAATCAGAGATGAAGGCACAGATAGGAATAGAAACCGAAGGAGGGCAGTTTGAAAATTAAAGATTTGTGCCGCACTATCAAAAGCTTTTGATATGTCTAGTGCAATACTTTAAGGAAAGAAGGTATGACCGAAAGAGTAATAATGAAAAAACTTGGAATCTTTAACAAAGGTGTTCATTACCCTTTGCAAAGATATAAAAAACCGGCAGTAATACTGATAGACATCAGTCAGGCAGAATAAAAGTAACATCAAAAACAGAAGATAAGTACGTGACACTGCTCAGCAAATGTAAAAGAGGACTAACCGCCCCAGAAATTACAGCACAACTAAATGACATCCGAGTGGAGCTAGTGTCCATTTCAGCAGTGAAACGACATCTAGGAGATGCTAGGTTAAATGGTCGTGTGGTTGTGTAAACATCGTTACTTCGGCCAGGTAATAAGACAAAAAGGTCGAAATGAGCAAAATATTATGCAAACTGGATAACGGAAGATTGGAAAAAAGTGTTAGGGACTGATGAGTTAAGGTTTCAACATTTTGGATCCAAAGGTAGAGAGTTTACGTGCGCAGAAAAGTTGGACAACGTTTCTCACAGCAACGTGTTGCCCCTACAGTGAACATGGTGGAGGAAATAAAATGGTCTGGGGTCGCTTTGGAGGTACTGCTGTTGGAAATCTGCTTAAAATCAAAAGAAATTTAATGGAAGAGAGCTACTGTACCAAAGAATGTTTTGGACAAAAGCTATTCCTTCCGGTCTTCGATTCATTGCAGAAAGCTTTGTTTTACAGCAAACCAATGATCCAAAGCATTCTTCTCGATTACGTAGGCATCTCAAAAACTATGGACCTTCAGTTTGGTTATCTTTTTCTCCTTCTATGGTGGGAGGGGGGCGTTTTTGTGGGCGTTCGCCCTTGGTTCCTCCCTCCTGCATAAAAAAAAATGCAATATGTCGAACCCAAGGAAAGGCAGAATTTCCTTCAAAATATGGCCTGGCCACCACAGTCACCTGACTTATCGAACTACTGTGGAATGAGATGGACAGAAACTAAGAAAAAATGATGCCACCCAACGCAAAACAGTCTTGGGAATATCTCCAAACCTTACAGAATTTGGTAACAACCGAATATTTAGAAAAACTACTCGCGAGAATACCAAGCATTTGTAAGGCTGCCATCAAAGCAAAAGAGGGCTAAAGTTTAATATATCCGACTCTGTTGTGGATTTATTTACAGAGGAATACAAAGGACATCAAACAGTAACAGACCGGCTGGTCCCTACGAGGCTGTTTGTTTAAGAAGAGATGTTAAAAGAAAGGAAGAAAATTAAAAATGTGAAAATTTTAAAGCAAAGAAGAGACATTTCATATTTCTACACATTATTTAAAATAATTCATATGAAAAATAAATACATAAATTTTCTTCGTTTTCCTACACATTACGAATAATATTTTCATTCTATTAATGTGCTCACTTCCAAACTTTTGGTCACCAGTATATATATATATATATATATATATATATATATATATATATATATATATTATATATATTTATGGGATGAATTTCACAATTAAACACGTGAAATGAATGAATGATGCAAATCCACAAGGAAAAATAAAAATGATTCCAAGTCCTTTCGTGTATTCAGAAGTAAACCTCGTCAGGGAATGAAGGGAGAAGGGAGAAGGCGAGATGCACAAAATATATACAGCGGGAGGGAAACAAAAAGATTAGCACATAATTAACAAGAGTTAATGAGAGACAAAAGGAATTTTAACAGGATATTGTCAATTTTATACATTCCCGCACTGTTATGGAAATTATTTTTAAAATGGGTAAATGTACATTCAAATGCAGTTCAAATTTGAAGTTTATCGCAAGCCTACTAATAATAACTCTTATGTGCATTTTTATTCTGACCATCATCCCTCGATTAAATCTTCCATTTTCTCTGCTATGTTTCTTAGAACATTGAGAGTTGTCAGTTCTGAATTTTTAGATTCCGAGTTATGCAATATCATGAATATTGGTACTAAATTATATTATTCTATTTCATTTTTAGATAACTGCCTTAGGAAAGACAAGAATAGGTATTATAATAGTGTAACTGTAAAGGAATTTGAGCGTAAAATATCCTTAGCCCACCTTACCATGTTAATTTTCAATATCTTCCGACTTTACTTAAAGCAATTGGTATCAATGTAGTCGTTAAGTATAATGATACTGTTAAATCACGCCTAATAAACAAGAGCCCGGATAATGTGGTTGGTTGTGTGTATTCGATCGGATGTACAAAATGTAACTCAGTGTATATAGGCCAAACGAAACCCGGAAATTTGTACGCCAACATTTGTAAGACGGAAATTTATACGCCAGCATTTGCACGCCAGAACATTTATACGACTGGAAATTTATACGCCAAGCATTTGTACGACGGTAATTTATACGTTATACGCAAGAAATTCATGATCAGTTAATAAAATTGAATTTGAAACTAGGTAAGTTAAAATACAAATTATCACAAATTATGAAATTACATATTACAATAATTAAATGCATAATTGAAACTAGATTTCAGCTTATCAATTTAAGAGAAAATGTAACTAGCGATATACAGAACGAATGTCATTTAAAAAATCGGAGAACAAATCTTGCGAGTTTTTTTCTCATTAATCTCCAGACCTAACCTAACCTAACCTAACCACCTGTACCTATTCAATAACCATTTACCTACCTGCTAATCCTTTAATGCGCTATGATACATGATAAAATTTAAAATTCTTCAAATTGAAATTATTTTCAAAATATTTAAATAATGTTTACTTTTATTTATTTATTTATTTTTTTGCACCTGTGCTTATGTTTATATAAAAAAATGAAGTCATGGTTATTATCATGGGTAGATCGCATACTTAAGTCAAAAAAGTCCGGTAGAGCGCATACTTAAATTACCGTCGTACAAATGTCAGTCGTATAAATTTCCAGTCGTTAAATGTTCTGGCGTACAAATGCTGGCGTATAAATTTCCGTCGTACAAATGTTGACGTACAAATTTTCGCACACGAGGCCAAACGGGTAAAACGTTAGATATTAGGGTAAAACAGCATAAATATGCGTGTAGAACAGCAAATAATTTTAATGCATTGTTTAACCATATGTATAGATGAATCAAGTGGGATAGTTCTAAAGCGCTCGTTAAAAACACAGATAAAACTGAAAGGAATATTCTAGAATGTGCATTTATCCATTTTAAAAATAATTTCAATAACAGTGCGGGAATGTATAAAATTGACATATCCCGTTAAAATTCCTTTTGCCTCTCATTAACTCTTGTTAATTATATGCTAATCTTTTTGTTTCCGTCCCGCTGTATATATTTTGAGCATCTTGCCTTTTCCCTTCATTCCCTGACGAGGTGTACTTCTGAATACACGAAAGTATTTTTAATCATTTTTTTCCTTGTGGGTTTGCATATATATATATATATATATATATATATATTCAGAGCGGGGCACTTGCGTTTTTTTTTGCGGTACTGCGGTACTGCGGTACCACCGCACTACCAAACCGGTACCGCATAACGCAGTACCGCAAAGGATCGCTGAAAGTACAGCAGTACCGCTACCGCATTTTTTGCGGTAATGCGTTATGCGGTACCGGTTTGGTAGTGCGGTGGTACCGCAGTACCGCAAAAAAACGCAAGTGCCCAGCTCTGAATTTATATATATATATATATATATATTCAAATTACCTTCACGATGAAGAAACATCAAAGATTGTAAGAGATACTTTATGATCTCTTACAGCACCACATAAATCTGAATGTTATTCATCCCACGTATATTGAACCAATCATGTGCATTCATAAAAGGCATCAAAAAGGCATTTTATTAAACGTATGCATTCATTTCTGATTCTTTCATGCACTCGAATGGTCTGTAAGTCTTTACTGTATATGGAAATGAAACATGAAAATATGATCTAGATGCAATTAAAGCCAAAATTATATAATTATATTTATAAAAATTATTAGATAATCCATTTTAGTTCCTGCATATATATATATATAACACAGACCGTGCATTTCAGCTATCTGAAAAGCAGATTGGATCCAGCTTTGGGACAGGATCGAGGGTTTACACTTTACAGCTTACACCTAGCCTACTACATTCAGAACCTCAATATACACAAGAAACTCGTTGCATTCACGTCGGATTGAATACATCAAAGAAAAAGGGGTAACTATTGTATTTTTGTGTTGTATTATTGTATTTTGTATTGTATTTTAGATCCAGTCCTCAAGCTGAATCCTATCTGCTTTGCAGATAGCTGGTGAGGGTTGCCTTCTTTTCGCCGCGGTTATTTCGCCGTGGTAGTTTCGCCGCAGTTGTTTCGCCGCAGATTGAATTCGCCGTGAATTCATTCGACGCAGTGCTATTCGCCGCCACATAAATACAAAGTTGAACGTTTTGTCATTTATTTACATAATATAAATTAAAAAATAAAAATGACCAACCAACCAAATAAAAATGACCAACCAACCAAATTACCTGTCTATTAGTATACGACCAACCAACCAAATTCCAAGCCGATTAGTATATAAGATTATGCCCATAGATTTGAAAATCAGTTCCAACCCATCTCTTACAATAGCTACAAACGATATTGTTAGTAAAAGAAGAAAGGAGAAATTCGATCACAATGGATACCTATACGTGTTTGACAAGCATTCTCAAGCAGATAAAAGTGTGACATTTTGGAGATGTGAAGAAAGAGGACGATGTAATGGACGAATCCATACAAGGAATGGTGAAGTGATAAAGAAAGTGACTGGCCATTCTCATTGTGCGTGTGCCATTAATGTAGAGGTTGCTAAAGTGAAAACCAATTTAAAGCGCCGAGCAGAATCTTTGGAGCCCCCAAGTGTTGTTGTTAATGAATGTGTCTCACAAATTCCCCAATCTGTTCAGGCCTCTGTGCCAGCACCTAGTATATGAAGCAAATAGTTCGGAGAAAAAGAAATAAAATACAAGCAGTTCCTCAAAACCCAACTAACCTTGAAAATTTAGTAATTCCTGAGGGTTACAAAGTGTATAAACTTGGGGATGGCAGAGAAGAAAATTATCTTTTAGCTGATAGTGGCGTTGGAAACGAGAGAATAATCATATTTGGCAGAGAGACGTGGCTACAACATCTAAAATCTTCAACTACATGGTATGCAGATGGTACGTTCAGTACAGCCCCTTCCTTATTTTCAAAAATATACTGTATTTTAGTGAAAAGATTTGGAGGTGTGCATCCAATTTTATATGCCTTGTTACAAAATAAGCAGCGCTCCAAAAAAATTTTTTTACTGCTGACTTAATTCTAAGACCTGTTTCTGGATAATATTGATGTGCTGATTTCAAAAATCACCTTAGATTTTGTCCATCACATCAGGTTTTCGTGCAATGCAATATGCCTCTTTTGGGTGATCCATGAAGGGCGCTTATCAAAATTGATGATATTTGAGACCTGTTAACAGCTGGTTTGCTGTTAAAATTTTATCTGTGGAATACGCAAATCTGTGCATTAAATCTAAAAGTCATGTACAACATATTAAAATCTTGGGTATCTGTGATTTCCCCAGGTGTGAGCGTGACGTCATGATCTGAGAGAGATTTCGCAGTGGCGGAGTGAGAGCAGCCGGTTCCGCTAGTGACGTTACTTGTAAACTTTCAGCAGTTGGGTTGCAACATGAGCATTAAAGTTCACTATCTCAACAGTCATCTGGATAAATTTCCAGAAAATCTTGGTGATGTTAGTGAAGAGCAAGGTGAAAGGTTCCACCAAGATATCAAAGTGATGGAAGAACGATACCAAGGAAGATGGGATACCCATATGATGGCTGACTACTGCTGGAGCCTGCAAAGAGATTGTCTTGACATCTCTCATTCTAGGAAGTCCTATAAGAGAAAAATTATCAGCACTGAAAAGTAAGAAAACAAGAAAAAGACAATGTTAAGAAAACTGGTCCCGTGCTTGCTTTAATATGGATTCATTTTTGCTTATTTAAACACTTTTAATCACTTTGTGTCAATATTACCATTGTATATTAAAGTTCACTCCCTGCACAATTGTTTACTTTTCCATGCTGATTCTGAGTATGTAAAAACTTATTTTTTGAAAAGAAAAAAAATTGGGCATAACCCTGCCAAAATGCGATATCTCCAAATATCCGTATTTGATTGCTCGAAAACCTGACGTGATAGGCAAAAACTAAAGTGATTTTTTAAATCAGCACACAAAGTTACCTAAAAACAGGTGTTAGAATTAAATCAGCAAAATTGGTGTTGGGCAGTTATCTGTGCTTTGGAAGTTAGTTTTTCTTCTGTAAATAAAGTTTTCCATTCTACATTATTTGTGTGTGTATATATATATATATATATATATATATATATATATATATATATATATATATATATATATATATATACTTAAACTCTGAACTGGAGAATTTGTGAAACGCTGAACGAAACTAACTGTTTCGAGCGTTGCCTTAATTGAGCTTCCTGATCTTCCTCTTCACCATACACAAAAAGACAATCGGAAAGAAGATAAACATACAGAATTCAACTGCGTAATTAGTCCTAACTTTCGGAAAAGCTTTAACTGGAGTCCCACGAGTACTCTTGTCCATAAATGTATTGTGGTAACAACGATTTTTTCTTCATTGACATAATGAAGTTTTTTTCACTTGATTTTTCTTGCCTGGTCAAGACTCAAGACTGCCTTTATTTATTTTGTTTTCGTCATTGAATAGAAGCCATTCAAAGCAAAGCGATTCAAATCAAGATATTCAAACTGTTTTATATATAGACAGGGGTGTAGTGGCAAATTTTAAGGTACAGGAGCTCTAAGGAATATATAATAATAATAATAATAATTCATCTAGACTTGGAATATTAAAATTTTTAAATCACAATTAGAAACCAGTGCTTTCATTTCAGTCTGTTTTTTCCCAATTTTCAAATATCAACTAAAAAAAATAATTAAATAAAATTTGGCACTACACTGCGTGTATATATATATATATATATATATATATATATATATATATATATAATATATATTAGAGGGTGTTCATAAGGTGGAACATGATAAGCAAAGTTTATTCACTACAATTTATTTATTTCTACGATGCAGGCAGCACTTCATGGATACACTGTATATTCGGTATATAAAATGTCATTATTAGATAAGACTTTAAAAAGATATAGAAACAAACAACTAACGAATGCATAAACAAATAAATGTTAATGAGGGAAACTCTTTCACTAAAAGATTTTCTCACTTGGGACCAAAACTTTAAGAAGCTTCATAATTAAGTTCGACTCGGTAAGAAGTCTTGCCAGTAAATCTTTTAAATTCTGTTTTCATATGCAAATTAACGAAAAAAACAACTCAAGCTTATCCCAAAATCTTATATATATATATATATATATATATATATATATATATGCTGCAAACCCACAAGGAAAAAGAAAACGATTCCAAGGCAGCATTCATTCATTTCACGTGTTTTATTGTGAAATTCATCCCATATATATATATATATATATATATATATATATATATATACATAAGGTGATTACAAATTATCCTCCAGATTTTAAACATTTACTATGAAAAACTAACAAAGCTACAGCGAAAAGCAAGATATACAAATAAAGAAGAACTCAAAAAGTTTTATTTACAAGCGATTGAAGTTTAATATGAGCTCCTTTTGTGGCTACTTTTGAGGTTACAACATTCCTGAATGAGCAATTGCCTGATCGTTGGATCGGGTGTGGGGTTCCATTCTTTCGCCGGCTCGTTCGCCCAATCTAACCCACCTTGACTTCTTCCTGTGGGGCTATGTCAAAAATGAAGCGTTTGCTCCACTAATGGCAACAACTTTGAAACATTTGAAGGAAAGGATACGTGACGCTTTTAGAAAAGTTCCGTATGATATGCTACAAAATGTATGGAGGGAAACAATACCGCTTTGATGTTTGCAGAGCCACAAAAGGAGCTCATATTGAACTTCAATAGCTCGTAAATAAAACGTTTTGTGTTCTTCTTTATTTGTATTTCTTGCTTTTCGCTGTAACTTTGTTAAATTTTCATAATAAATGTTTAAAATCGGGAAGATAATTTGTAATCACCCGTTACATATAATAATGGAGTCAAATAATTTTTGCGGTGGAAATGTTAGTTGAATAAGGAATAGCAAGAGTAGTCCTTATGTAAACATTTAATATTCAAAGCTTTCGACATATTCTAATGTCATCTTCATTGCTAAAATGAGAAATATGTATAATTAAAAATCAAATATGAAGTTAAAACAATTTTAAATATTAACAAATCGCAAACACCACAAATTAAAAATTAAAACAGTCATGAAATTATATTATAAATTAAGTAATACAATTAAAATGTCGTAAAAAAAAAACCATAAAAGGGGGATTACCTTTGCGAGGAGAGTAAATTTAAATTTAAGTAAATAACATTATAAAGTAATTTAGGGAAATATTATGGACAAGTTAAAATATAAAACATTAAAATCTATAAAATCTTTAAAAAAAAATGAAGTTCGAGTTACTCAATCACAGACGCAACAGAGAATGAGGGATGGGAAAGATGGATACAGTTTGTTGAAGGACGGGTTAATTTGGTTGGTTGGTAAAACATTTTACTGAAGGATATTGAGATTATGGACTGGTGTATGATGATTTATATCTGGGTTATGTTTGAAAATGAGTATTGCTTCTAAGAGAAGTAAATGCTATTTATTAGATTTGCGATTATTGAAAAGTTATTGGATCTAATTGGGTGGTCTAACTGATGGGAATGGGAACGTATATGTGATTGTGAGCGGTTTGCAAGTCTATTTTTATAATATAATTTCATGACTTTTAATTTTAAATTTTTAGTTTATGGTGTTTATGATATGTCAATATTTAAAATTGTTTTAACGTCATATTTCGTTTTTAATCAAATATGTTTCTCATTTCAGCACTGAAGATGACATTAGAATATATCGAAAGCCTTGAATAGTAAATGTTTGCATACGGGCTAGTTTTTATGTCCCTTATGCGTTAACACATATGCGTTAACACACCCCTTGTAACAAAAGTATTAATATCCATTACAACGTATGATTAATTCCTTAGTCCATTTTATTGTCCGGTTAGGGAGTTTTCACCGAGTCACACATTCAATATAGCTCGGTTTATGCAACCAGTGTTAGGTGAAATATTAATATTGTTCAGGATGACAACGTGACATTATTTGCAATGAGTACAGGCATTCCGTGTATAGATCGGGCTTCAGTTTAAGGTTGCTACCATTCTGGGTTTGAGCAGGAGCCTTTGGGTCATCCTGTTCGAGTATTAGTGACCTTGTTGTTGGGACACCAATTATTCATTCATTCTTCCTCTCCGATCAAATTTCTCTTTTTACCCATATGAATCTCCAACACAGTTATCAATTACTTTTGTTAATTTGCAGTTTTAAAAATACCAGGTTGAGACATCTTATGGTGGACTATGAAAGTATAAATAAATTTCAATATTTTTCATTCCAAGTGAAATAATGATGTAGTCCCAAGGTCACCTCTAGGTCACCCCATCCGGTGAACAGGATTTTCTCGTGTTTTTCTGTATCCATACAATTTTGACTGTGGAACTGTGAAGCTGTCACACGATTAGCTTCTTCTTCACTTATCTCACAAAATTTTGCGATCGTGTCATGAACGGTACAATTTAAAAACCAGGTTTTTAAAATGAATTATAAAAAACGTGTGCGTTCTGTCTACTTTAAAACGTAGATGAAAAGAGAACTAAATATACTCTGAATATAAAGTAATTAAAAGGTTACTTCATAGGTCGAAAATACACTGAGAATAAATGAAAGGTTTTATTTAATACTCGGGAGTTTACTTTTGTTTTTTTGGTTCAGTTTCAGAGGACTGCCGTTGTCAACGAGAGAATCGCTTCATCTACTCTCCATTTACTTTCGATATAGTTGCACTGTTGGAATATTACTTTTGCGGAGTACATTTAGTCCTTCAGTCCTTTCTTCGTCTCGACTTGACCACTATCTGATCGACTCATGGCGCAATAACGTAAAGATATAAACTATAAGTGATACATATGAAGACCACTAACAAAATATTCTTAACGCGAAACTCGTTCTGTTTTAACCCATAAATAAATAGGGGCCTTGAACGATAAATAGTCTTTAAAATAAATGGGCGCTTGCTTTATTTTGGTAAGATGGTATATGCATCATATATAAATATGAAAATAAACATTACGTAGTGTTGAAACCACTGGATTTTGACCTTGCAGCGAATTAAAACTTTAGTATACACGAAATGTAAATAGAAAGCAACTTTGTACTTTATCAGATCTCCAAATGAGATGAGATGCCGCAGAGGGGTCGGCCCAAATCGACATCGAACATACGTTCAACGAAAACAAAAATAACAAAGCAAAGTATGAAGCTATCGAGAAAAAAATGGAGTGATTTAATAGTCCTTGAGTTCTTCCATGGTTGCCTAAACTTTCTTTACATTTGTAAACAGGTGTTAATTAAAAGTCTCACGATATCATTAGACCAATATAACAATGATGTCATAAACTAATTACTCAGTGACACTAAAACAGTATAAGGTTCGTGTGCTAATAAAGAGGTGCTGCGAAATTAGTGTTGTAAAAGCTGAAAAACGATGTCTAAATAGTGTGTTGTATAACTAAATATAAAGCATCTATTGCACTTTTTTTATACACATTACCAGTTAAACAATATCAAAGTTTACGCTTTTATGGTAATATATATATATATATATATATATATATATATATATATATATATATATATATATATATACAGGGTGTCCCATAAGTCCGGCATCATAGGAGAAATTCCCAAGTATTTCCAAGTAAGGGAATACCTATACCAACAATTCCCTGGTCTTGGATAGGACGTCGAGGGCCTGTGGAATGGCCAGCTAGAAGCCAGGATCTCACGCCACTAGATTTTTATCTCTGGGGACACTTGAAAGCGCTGGTATACGCAGAGAAAATTAGGAGTGTTGAACATTTGCAGCAGCGCATTATTGGGGCATGTAACACCATTACTCCTGACATCATTCACCGTGTGCTTGCTGACTAGGTATCACGTCTGAATTTGTGTATTGAAAACAATGGTGGATATATTGAGCACGTTCTGTAAATAAAAGCTTTTGTTTTGCCTTTTTTTATTATTTTTCCTATGATGCCGGACTTATGGGACACCCTGTGTATATATATATATGTATATATATATATATATATATATATATATATATATATATATGGATGGAAAAGTTTATTGTCAGAAAACAATAATTTTCATAGTACATTTTGTAATAATAAAACCTTAAAAAAAAAGGAATAATAAAAAATAAAGAAACATACAAGTAATAAAATTACCAATAACGATGTTAAGTGAAAATATAGGTGTTACAGGGAATCTGTGTAACTAGGGATTTCATGAAATCTCTAGTTACACAGATTCCTTGTAACATAGACAAATATTTCTGTACCATGAAGCTCATAGTTTAGAAAACAAATCTGAACTGACAAATAGCTTCGATAATTGGATTCGCCGAGTTTTGAATTCTTTACATTTGACTGTACTGAATACGTTTGCGGTTAACAAACATTTGCAAAGCCCAGCATCTTCGATATAACTTATGCAGCAGTAACTCATAAAGCAAATTTAGAGTCCTGCCAGAACCTTTTTATAATTACAGTAGTCCAAAGTTGTTGCCCAACTTTTCGTGCGTTCTGCAATAATATTTATTAGTACAGAACGTACGAAAAAAATGTTTTTACTTCGCTTGCACAGAACCTGAAGTTCCTTATAATCATCTTTGCTTCAGTACATGCAGAAGGTTCCATTTTTTTTTATTTTTTTTTATGTCTGAGTTGTCACTCAAGGAGCTGGCGGTAATTTGACTCAGATACTGAAATGAAATTATATATATATATATAACATATATATATATATATATATATATATATGAAAGAATGGCAAAAAATACGAAGAAGTGTATAAACTGCGGTAAATAGAAACTGAATAGAGCTGGATTATGTTTAATGGAATGCGCTGCGCAACAGCTTTGCGATTGCAAAAATGAAGCGGACCAGGCCACGGGCTTAAAATGCATGAACTTAAGTAGAAAAGACAAGAAAATGATAACGAATAAATAACAAAATTATAGGCATTTACGGCTTCCTGTGTATCACATGCATGGAAAAAAAAGTAAGAATATGGTACAAAGAGCAATGAACATGGGCAATACAAGTTTACCGACAGATGACAAAGAAATACTAGGAGGAAACGCTGACACAAACAAACACGAGGCGCAGGAAAACGCATTACAGGAAAGCACGCTACAGCAGGAACACGAGGCTCAGGACAACTCAATACAGGAAAGCACGCCACAGCACGCTACGCTACAGGGAGATGTAAAAGTAGCCTCAGAATGAAATATCCCCCGCCAAAGAGAGAGAAAAGAAACACAAAAGAGAGAGGGATACCAGGAATACAAAGGAGAAAGAGGAAGATACCAAGAACACTAATGAAAACTCGTCGAAGACAAAAAACCACTGAATAGGGAAGAAGTGGTGGGGAAACAGAAAAAAAACAATTGAATCACATAGGGCTCGTAAGGAGATTAAACGACGGGCCATAAGTGAATACTATAAAAGAGGGTCGTGCATATATGGAGCAAACTGCAGGTACAGTCACCCAAAAATTGCTTCGATATGATGAGGAATGGAAGATGCAGATGCGGACAAAACTGCCACTTTTTCCACCCTCCTGACAGAGAAAAAATGCCCAAATATAGAGTGCCTATATTTTCACATAAAGGATATCGAAAGAAGAGAACGGGGAAGAACAGACCTATCCGTATTAGAAGTAACAACAGGAGCAAGGAAACAAATTTTTTAGAGGAAATGGGAACTATAAAAGCAGAGCTTGCCCTGCTAACAAGAAAGGACAGGACTCCGCAGGTATATTCCCCACACCATTACATACATCACCCCTCTATCCAACACCACCCACCGATAATACATCCACAGTGGTATCAAGTGCCGCAATCTCAATTCTCCCAAATGCAGCGGCCAAACCAATAACACCAAACAGGAACCGACATCGACCTGGAAACGACCACTATATACGAAAACTGAACACGGAAATTAGAAACCCAATAAATGTTTTATGCACAAATATTCAAGGACTCTACACGGACCATGCGGGCTGCAAATTACAATACTTACAGAATTTAGCTACCGAATCCAGCATAGATATTATATGCCTAACGGAAAAACACTTGCATTAATGCGAAAAAGGCAATGAAAACTGTATCGAGGATGCTGAATTCCCATTGCTGGACTACAAGTCTACAACATACACAGAGCAGATAGAGTGGCTAGACGAGGGGGAGGGTGTTGCAGCTACGTGAAAAACACATACACATGTGAAGTGAAGGTAAACAAATCAAACAACACAGTTGAAGTTATTATATTAGAAGTAAAAGAACTGAACCTAACCATTATGAACATCAAGACCACCAAACACCACAAAAGTGAATTCCAATTTGCTACAAATGAAATAGAAAACATATTAAAATTATTGAAACTCCAGCAACAATATTCTAATTTTCGAGATTTTAATTTCCCATCATAACATGGAAGAAAAATGACGAGTTATATATGTCGAGAAGTTTCATGGCAACATTACTAAAGACGATAGAACCCAAGCAACAATGCTATTAGATATTATGGAACATTACGCCCTTACCCAGGAAATCTGTGAAGCCACGAGAAAAGAGAACGTTTTGGATTTAATCTTGACAAATAACAACGAGATAATAATAAATAAAAAAGTAACGCACACAAAGTTCTCCGACCATAACCTCATCGATACTATTGAAGTTAGCACCCAGAGGTCCGAAACGCATCCTAGAGAGGCAGATGGAATTTTGAAGGCTTAAACATAAATTCAAAGAAAGTAATTGGAAAACGTAAATAAAGATTTAAAGGAGGTAAATTGGGAATTGCTACTTCACGAGAAGACTCCACAAAAATACTATGTAAATAGAGACTGAAACCAAACCTATAATATGAAACATATTCCAGAGAGACAGGAAAGAAAACGTAGCAAGCTCGAGAGGAAAATCAGGACACTATTCAGGCAACGAAGACAAACCGTAAAACATCTCCACAGATGCAGAACTGATGCAGAGAGACTCAAACTAGAGAGAAACTTGGCGAAATAGAAATGGACTAAAGCAAACATCATACATAAGACAAACGAGGAGGAAAACAAGGTAGCAGAAAACAAAATAACCCAAAATACTTCTACACATTTGCGAAAAGGAAAATGCAGTGTAAGGAGAGTATTGGTCCATTGATAGACGGGGAGGCCGAATACACAAATGACCCGAAAAAATAAGCGAACTGCTTAGGGAACAATTTAACTCTGTGTTTAGCACCCCCAATTCCGAGATGGAAGTGGAAAACCCAGACGAATTTTTCGACATAGATACAAATCAACCAAGAACAAATTCTGGCACAAACCTATTAATGGACTTCGAGTTCACGGAAGGAGATGTAATTACGGCCTTATCACAGATGCGAGACAATTCAGCGCCAGGGCCAGACACATGGAGTGCCACGTTTCTGAAGAAATGCAAAGAGAGTATTGCCAAACCGCTATACTTACTATGGTGGAAATCACTCGACACAGGACAAATTCCACTCCCCTTAAAGAACGCGAACATTGCCCCCCCTATAAAAGTGGTAACAGAGCAATGCCCAAGAATTATCGGCCAGTGGCTCTCACCTCACACCTTATAAAGTGTTTTGAACGTATAATTAGAGGCAAACTACCTACTACCTACAAGAAAAAGACTTACAACCCAAATCAACATGGCTTCAGGCTGGAAGATCATGCCTATCACAGCTACTCGACCACCAGGAGAAATATTGGAAACATTGTGTCGAGGACAAAACATAGATGTAATATATAGGACTTTGCTAAAGCCTTCGATAAATGTGACCATGGATTAGCACACAAACTAAGAATACAGAATTACTGGAAAGCTGGAAAGGTGGATATTTAATTTCTTGACGCAAAGAACACAAGAGTGGTGGTAAACGGAGTTAAATCGGAAGTCTCGGAAGTCGTGAGTTCTGTCCATAAGGGACAGTATTAGCTCCCTTGCTGTTCATAATCATGATTGTAGATATTGATGCAGATATTAAGGACAGTCTTGTATCATGCTTCGCAGATGACACAAAGATATGTAAGGAAATATTGAACGAAGGTGACATACGAAAATTACAAAACGACATTGAAACATTATTCCAGTGGGCAGAAGACAACAATATGAAGTTCAACGAAGAAAAATTCCAACTTCTAAGATATGGTAATAACAAGGAGCTACAGAAAAAGGGTACAAAACTATGCAAGCCAAACAGATAACACCAAATCCACAAGTCAGGGATCTTGGAATAATAATGTCGTCGATGCAGAATTCAGAGAGCACTATAACATCAAAATTACAACGGCTAGAAAATAATGGGAATCATCTGGAGGAGCTTCCGCAGCAGAAAAGAAACATCATGCTCAAATTATGGAAGAGTCTAGTCCTACCAATAATTGAGTATTGCTCAGTACTCACAAGCCCATACAGAAAACGAGATATTGCGAACATTGAAGCTATACAAAGGACTTTTACGTCTAAGACAGAGGAAACGGAAGGTGAAGACTACTGGTCTCGACTACAATCCCTGGAACTCTACTCTCTCGAAAGAAGGCGCGAACGGTACACAATAATATACATATGGAAAATACTTGAGGGCTCTGTCCCTAACCTTAGAAATGAAATAGAAACAAACTGGAATGAGAGAAGAGGCAGATTTTTACGGTCCCAGCTGCGGTGGGACAAGGGGCCATGAAAACGAGGATGGAAAATACCCTCAGATACGAGGCCCAAAGCTTTTCAATGTCCTACCAAAAGAAGTGAGGAATCTCCAGCACACCGACCTGAATAACTTCAGAACCAGCTGGACAGATTCCTGTGCAAAGTCCCTGACCAGCCATGCATGGCTGGCTACGAGGGCAGGAGGAGATCAGATAGCAATTCCCTCCTTACCAAATCTCGCAAATGAGGCGAATGCTGCAGAGGGGTCGACCGCAGGTCGATCCTGAACTGTCGTTCAAACTCACCTAAAGTAAGTAACCTAAAGTAATATATATATATATATATATATATATATATATATATATGTGGGGGGGGGGCATAAATGCCTCACCGTATGCCTATAAAGTTTATGGCAATGCTTCGAAAATTTGTTACAGCTACTTCGTTATCGAAGTGCCTAGCGAATGAGACCAAAGTCGAAAACCACAATAGGACATTCTCCGTGAGGCCCAAGTGTTCTTTAAAGACCCCTGTGCAAACACATTCAAAAGTTAAATTCGTCACAGTTTGCTGAAGACATCCACAAACATTTGCTACAATCAAATTTACACCGAAGAAGGGTCTTCAGGTGCAATGCTGCCAATAGGATTTTCGGAGCCCGGTACACATTTCGTATTCAGGACCTCTCCCCAATTTTCTTTTTCTCACGCAAATTCATTACGAGGAAGCTACATATTTTTTTTAAGACGATGAACAAGGTAAAATAAACTAAATGCTAAGGGATACAGTCTTTGCACAACTCAATTTATTAAGCAACCTAATAACTACAAAATACAAAATATAAGTTTCAACAAAATATAAATTATAATGGTACATTTACATTTCTTATATTGGAAGGACATCTTCATTGGTAAAGTTTCTGATAATTTTAATGAAATCAATGTTTCGAGCAAGTTCGTGTTCAATCGACAACAATGCCAAACTGTTCAAACTGTTCTTCATGGCTGCCCTCATCTTTTTAATAAATGACAGTTTACTGAACGCTCTTTCTCCTTCTGTAACACTGACGGGAAGTGTACAGAAAATCTTCAGAGAAATACACACTCCACCAAATATTCCTTCAAGTTGCAGCTTGTAAGTTTTATTTAACAGTCCAAGTGTTCTTCATGCACTTTCTTCAAACGTAGCGTCATAAACAGTTTTAAGGTGAATAGCTTCTTTTTCCAGCGGAGATGTAAGGTCAATGAGATACTTGGTAATCAACACCTTACAACTTTTTGAGACCTCTTCTGCTCTCCTGTTTTGAACTATAAAACTGGCATGAAGAGCATGCACATTTCTTACACGGTATGAAAGCGCTCACTAAGTTGTCAAATCATGGAGTCCATTGCTGCAAAAAACTACATATCTTTTAAATTCAGCGTCTTCTCGTTCTTTTGATTCAAGCAGACTTTGAAATAAACGGTGTATGCGTTAAAGTTTCGCTCTGCTACGCCCTTCCGGTTTGGGCTCTGTAGGAGTATCTAATTCCACGGCAACGAGTTTTGATTCCGAGAGTATACTTGGCCACTTTCTCTTAATAACATCATCTTTGTACCGAGGTCATTAATATTTGCAGTGGCAATTTCGACTGAAACAGCTTGGTGACTGCAGAATTAAGTTTCTCTCGCGGGAAGTGGCTATTTTAAATTTTAGGCAAAATGCAAATATAGCTAAAGAGAATAAATAAATAACGATATCAGTATTTATGGATTTGATTCTCCTGAACAAATTATATTGTTACGGCTTTACAGGAGAAATTACTGATTGGTTTAAAAGTTATTTGTTCAATAGGTATAACTTTTTATCCGTAAATATGGTCTGCTCAACTAAAACGCTTGCCAAACATGGTGTACCACAGGGCTCAGTTTTGGGTCCACTGTTATTTTTATTATATATACTGTAAATAACGTTCCACGCTCATCTGATATACTTAACTTTATAATGTTTGCCGATGATACGATTGTGCCTTTTTCTTGCAAAGATGATGATTCAGATCAGAATATATTTAAATCAGAATTTATCAATGTAATGAAATGGTTTACCACGAATAAACCTAAATACCACTAAAACAAATTTAATGATTTTTACTAATAAAAGAAATGTGCATTTGGATGAACTAAATGTTGATGAAATCGCTGTAAAGTAGTGTAATGTAACAAAATTTCTTGGTGTAATGCCGTAACATTATTCCAATGATTATGTGAATTATATCTCAAAAAAGATTTCAAGGAGTGTTGATATAATGCTTAAACTTAGAACTGTACAGTAGTCCCTAAACAGGTTTTATTTACTCTGTATCATACTCTTGTTCTTCCTTATATAACGTACTGCACCATTGTTTGGGGAACCTCTAACAACGCTTTAAACAGTATTTTTGTCATCCAAACACGAGAAATAAGGTTATTATCTGATGTTGATTTCCATGACCATTTTAGTGCATTATTTAAAGAGCTAAAACTACTAAAGCTCAAAGATGTAATCAAACTGGCACATTTTATTTTTATTTACAAGTATGAAAACAAAATCATTTTCTTACAACGGGTATTTAAAACCAAGTTCAAATCTCGATTAATAATTGAATACTAATCAAAATCTAGGATTAAATGTACATTACTTGTTATTGTTTTATTATAGACTAAAATCATGATGGATTTCTTTGTATAGTATTGATATCATACTTTCAGTAATGACTTTGTATTTGTTTTATATCTATAATAACAACTTGAGATTAATACATACTCTAATTAATAATTCTTATTCATGATTTATGTATTATTAATTAACAATTAATAATAACTAGTATGTTTTATTTTTAATTAAGAGCCTAGTAAAGCCTAAAGTTTAAGGGCTAAATTAAATAAACTAAATAGTCCAATTTCTCAATTATTTATGTTAAAACAAAAACGAAAATTGTAAGACTATTTATTTTATCAACAAAAGTTATACAATTCAATTCAATTCAAAAGCGTAATACTTTGGACCAAATATTTGCAAGAATGACGGTTTTGGAAGATGAAAAATAAGCCTTTAAGTCAATTGCTTCGGAATGAACCTTATGTAATCACTTCTTAGATGAAATTGCTTCTTCAAGGGCCTAAGTTATACTGAGATGATGTTGAACTATTGGACAAACAGCTTGTACTCTCGCATTCCATCGGGTGTCATTCAAACTGCGCAGAGAACATCCCGTTTTCTCTGTTAATAATTTCCACCATCCAGCGCTTCCACTAAAGAGAACATACAAACGGTTCACATTACCAAAGAAAGTAATTACATCGGGACAGCATGATGCAAGGTACACACCAATATTTATATTTATATAGTGCGCACCGCAAGCGAAAAAGTAGCATTTGGAAGAGGGCTTCGAATCCCTGTCCCGTAAAATGTAAAACGACATTGTACAGTATATTTACATTTCTAACATACATTCTGCTTCATTATGCATTCTATACAATGTAGAATGTACTACATACAATGTTTGATTGGGGATGAGCCAACTTTTATTCCGGTAGTTTCCCGCAGTTCTGCCGCAAGGAAGCTGCTGAATTTACTTCTGTCACTTAATGATTTAATCCTCAGGTGTTCAGTAACAGATTGTGATAACTCTGATGGTATTCCACGTCTACACATATCATCACTTGTGCCAGTTTCTTTGAGTATCTTGATTAAGTCTTGAACGCCTTTTTGAAAATCCTTTGTTTTTTTCACTAATCTCCCACTGACTGTAGCTTCTTATTATAACATTATCATAGTAAGCTTTACTTCACGCGAAAGAGTACACTTTGGAACCATATTTCTTAACTGGACGTAGAAAAACGGTTACTACAGTAAAGTTCATCAGCAATAAAATTGGACCTAATATTTCATAGAGTAAAATATTGGCTTTTATCAACATTTTCAAAGTTTGCTTCTATACTTTTCTCAGAAAATATCGTTGAAAGTGTTCAAAAAGCTCCTGTCCTCGAGTACACTTTCCTAACACTTGACTGAGATGCGTTAAGGCAGAATGTAATAGTTAGAGACGTTCCTTCAAGGACCAACATAATTTGGGTATTATTTCAACAAAGAATCAATTATATCGGTAAAATTACTTTGAGTTCATATCGTTATTTTTTTTTGTATGATAAAGTGCCGGTGGTCTCTGACTTTTGCACAGTCAGACTTTGCATCAGTAATATATATTATATAATATATATATATATTATATATATATATATATATATATATATATATATATATATATATATATATATATATATATTATATATATATATATATATATATATATATATATATATATATATATATATATTATATATATATATATATATATATATATATATATATATATATATATATATGGTGGCGGTGGTGTAGTAGTTAGCGTCACTGACTACGAATCCATCGGCCCGGGTTCGAGACCCGACGGCAGCCGGCGCGCAGCAAAACCCAGCTGTTCATCCTTCCACACAATAAAGAAAGTGGTAGGTAGATAAATGGGTATCCTAGGTGGCCTAGTGGTTAAGACGCTAGGCTGCTGATGGGGCGTGGTTCGGATTCCACGTTAAACTGTAGGTCTAAGGTGGAGTGAAAAGCTTGACCTTCGTCAGAATGAACAATTCGGGCGGAAGCTTACAAAAGGTATATATTAAGACGTTTACTTTTAATATAATAGGTAAAAATATTCCAAGAGGGAGTAACTTGGGAGACAAAGAAACTGTAGATACATGAAACGTTTATTATTTTAAGTTTCCTTGCATTGTATGGACAGATAAGGAAGAGTTGAAAATCTAACCAATAGATGGCGCCACTGATTTTTCCTTTTCATATTTGAGAGAAAACTGCTTTAAATTTACAAAAATTCCTTAGGAAAATGCATGAATTTCGTGACCTATATACGCATCCCTTTGACAGGATATTTCATTAACATTTTAATAACTTAACTTAAAAACCAACCCCAAGTAACTTGTTAATAAAGTGTCCTGTCGATAAAATGTCGCCAGTCCGTGAATTTTAGATGTCTGTGCAGAATTTCTACGATGTTTCAGTTGAAGCTGATGGATCGATGGATCGGCTAACGAAATCTGATCGACTTGACGTAAAATAGACAAGTTATTGTGGGTTAGATTAAGTTAGGTTTAGTTAGGTAACATTAGATTAGGGTAGTTTAAGTTTGGTTGTCAGTTTTTTAGAGTGTCAATAATAAATCCTGTAACCAAATGGTTATAGTCCTAATGGGATATTCTTTTTCCATAAAGGGAACATCAAATCGCACGATATTTACTTGCGTCAAAGAAGAGATCAATAATACATCCTGATTGATTTTCCAGGAAAGAGATATACTTTTATTCAACTTCCACGATTTCAGTTACATTTTTATACTAAAATACGTGTAACAATATTGTTCGTTTATATTTTTCTATTAAATAATAATACACGTAATCTCTTTCCAACTTTAAAAAAGAAAAAGCTTTCAATTCACTACCGTAGTTTTGTAAAAAATAATATATACGATATAACGATATTTTGTAAAATAGACCGATAAAACAATTACAGTATATATTGTTTTTTTTTACCTTAATTATATTTTACACTCTCTCTCTCTCTCATATAGTATATATATATATATATATATATATATATATATATATATATATATATATATATATATATATATATATACACAGGGTGCTTCACAACCGGTCTGCCATATTTTGGGGGTGATTTAGGGGGGAGGGAGTGATATCGAGTGAAAAAGTTAATACAACATAGATGCTACTTCCAACCGTTGCGGACCCGCAACGGGCGTTTCAAGATGTGCAAACAACAAATCCCTACTTGTTTGTAATTCGATAGATGGCAACACTGGTGGTAGTTTTGGTTAACAAAGTTACCACTACTCATCCTCAGTTTTTTTCTTTCAGTTGGTTCTGATCTGTGGTACGAGACGTTGTGTTGCGTTAAGGTGAACAATCAAAATGAATTAACAGTTCACACCCGCTGAATACGCTGAGATCCATTTCATTTATGGATTCTGTGATAGTAACAGCAGAGCGACAGTTGAGGAATATCGAAGACGTTTTCGAACCGCCGAATATCAAACAGGCAAGTGTTTAGTGACACACACCAGAGATTAAGGGAAACAGGGACAATTGTTTCACGTAACCAATAACATGTAGTACGGCCGCCCGCTGCTGTGGAGGAGCGCATACTGGACCTAGTAAAACGTAGCCCAACTACCAGTGTTCGAAGGATTTCTAGACGAATTGGTGAATCCGCATCGCGTCTATGGCGAACCATACATGATTAGGGTTTGTATCCCTATCATCTGCAACGTATACAAGCTCTTCAACTGGATGATTACGATAAACGTGTTCAATTTTGCCAGTGGATGGTAATGCATCGCCAAATTCTTAATCGCATACTGTTTAGTGACAAAGCGCAATTCATTCGGGATCGAATTAACAGTAGACGAAATTCCCACTTTGGTCCGCCGATAATCCCCACGGTATCGTTGAAGGAAACTTTCAACATCGATTCTCGTTGAATGTTTGGTGCGATGTAATTGGAGATCAGCTGATTGGACCGTTCGTTTTGGAACAACGATTAACTGCTAATATTTTATCTGAACTTTCTGACGAACGAATTGCCGCTTTTGATGGAGGACGTGCCCTTGGAGACAAGGCGCAGTATGTTCTTTCAGCGCGATGGGGCGCCACCACATTTTTGTGGTCGGATTACGGATTACTTGAATCAGCGGTACGGAAATCGTTGAATTGGTCGTGCTGGTCCAATATCGTGGCTCCTGAGATCTCCGGACCTAACTCCGTTAGATTTCTTTTTATGGGGCCTTATGAAAGAGATGGTCTACGAGACCACAGTACAAACGAGAGAGGAACCTTTGCGTCGGATTATGGATGCCGCTGTTTACATACGAGAACACTCCGAAATGATTCAATGGGCAGTGGACTCTTGTTTGGAACGGGCAAGGCTGTACATTGAAAACCGAGGCGGCATTTTGAACATTTATAAGGTATATCTCATAAAATGTAACAATAAATACATCAGATTAATACTCTCGTTTATTTTTTTCCGTGCACCTTAAAACATCCGTAGCTCGGCAACAGTTGGAAATAGCACTGATGTATAAATTTTTTTACTCAATATCACCCCCCAAATCAGCCCCCAAAGTACGGCAGACCGGTTGTAAAACACCCTGTATATATATATATATATATATATATATATATATATATATACACACGGTGTGATTACAAATGATTTTCCCGATTTTAAACATTTATTATGAAAAACTGACAAAGCTACAGTGAAAAGCAAAATATACAAATAAAGAAGAACTCAAAGAGTTTTATTTACAAGCGCGTGAAGTTTAATATGAGCTCCTTTTGTGGCTACTTTTGAGGTTACAACATTCCTGAATGAGCAATTGCCTGATCGTTGGATTGGGTGTGGGGGTTCCATTCCTTGGCCGGCTCATTCGCCCGATCTAACCCACCTTGACTTGTTCCTGTGGGGCTACGTTAAAAATGAAGTGTTTGTTCCACAAATGGCAACAACCTTTGGAACATTTGAAGGGAAGGATATGTGAGGCTGAAGGGAAAGTTCCGTATGATATGCTACAAAATGTATGGAGAGAAACAGAATACCGCTTTGATGTCTGCAGAGCCACAAAAGGAGCTCATATTGAACTTCAATAGCTCGTAAATGAAACTTTTGAGTTCTTCTTTATTTGTATATCTTGCTTTTCGCTGTAGCTTTGTTAGATTTTTATAATAAATGTTGAAAATCGGGAAGATCATTTGTAATCGCCCGGTATATATACCTTTGGTAACCTTTGGTTTGCTTCCGCGCGAATTGTTCATTCTGATGAAGGTCAAGCTTTTCACTACACTTTAAACTACAGTTTAATGTGGAATTCGAACCACGCCACACCAGCAGCCCAGCGTATTAACCACTTAACCACCCATTTATCTACAAACCAATTTCTTTATTTGTGTGGAAGGCTGAACAGCTGGGTTTTGCTGCGCGCCGCCTACCGTCACCGGATCTCGATGCCGGGACTGATGGATTCGTAGTCAGCGGCGCTAACCACTGTACCACCAAGCAGCATATATAGAAAGTGTTAACCACAAATAACTTTCAGTAAATCTTTGTATTACGAAAGTTGGTTGAAAAAAGATTTTGCTGACTAACAGATGCTATGAATTTAACGGATGCTACGAATTTTATTTAAAACCATTATAAAAATAAACTTAAAAAAATCATATATATACAGGGTGGCGCAAAATTCGCGCATCATAGGAATTTTCACTGTTGACTATATTATTTTTTTTCTCTTTTAGATAGGGGATGGCTGCGAAATTAACAATAGACGAGAGGGTGAGCTTGGTTTTAATGGAATACGAGGTACAACAAATCGATGAATCGGTACAGAATTTAAATTCTGTACAGATTCATCGATTTGTAGTACCTGGTATTCTATGCATTAAAACCAAACTCATCCTCTCGTCTATGGTTAATTTCGCAGCCGTCCCCTACTTAAAAGAAAAAATAATATATTATAATCAACACTGAAAATTCCTATGATGCGCGACTTTTACGCCACCCTATATATTATATATATACAGTGTATATATGGGATTGAAATCAGAATGGTCCCCTGTGATCTTTTATGTTACACACACACACACACACACACAGCGTGCATGGAACAAGGAACTCTTCTAGGAAAATTAAATCCACTATAGTTCGAATAAGTAATGGTAAATGATAAATAATATAGTTTTTCTTTTTCATGATGCTAGCCCGACGTGGGCAACGGTCACTCGTAGAGATGGAACCCGGTTTTAAAAAACCGGTGTTTAACCGGTGATGAAAATTTTTAATCATCACCGAACGAAACCGACGATAAGAACCGGTTTTCACATTTTTGCGCAAGTCTCCGATCACTTTGGTCCATTTTCTATGAAACAAACGTTTCCAAAAGTTTAAAAACATAGTGATTACGTTTTGCATCGTTTCCTATCGTTTTTTGTTTGTTTATAAGTGTAAATAATTGATGCTTCAGTCTTGAATGTTATGTGGATGATTGCACATTGATCAGTTAAGATTCTAAGATTTAATACTCCATCATGTCAAAGAAATCAAATGCTTGGTATCATTTCACTCGTAAGAATAAAGAAGAAGCAGAGTGTATGACATGTCACAAAGTTTTAAAGTGTTGTGGAGGTTGTACTTCAAGTTTATCATCCCACATGAAAAATATTCATGGCGTAAACATCGACCAGCTTAATCAGCCATTGAAGAAACAAAGAACAGTGGAAGAGTTTGTGCAAAAAAAGTCCATAGAAGAGGAAATTTCGAAACTTGCGTGTGTAGATGGACTGAGTTTCCAATCAATTGCTAAAAGTGAATTCATTCAAGAAAGCCTAAGAAAGATAAAATACGACAAGCCTCATCCAACTTCCCATAATGGTGTCAGAAAAATGGTGCTTAGTTTTTATGAGAAAAAGAAACATGAATTGGTCAACTACTTCAAGAATCAGGTGAGACAAGGAATCCGCTATTCATTAACTATGATGAGTATACATCTTTGCAAAACCAAAGATATATTAATATTAATGTTCATGATGAAAATCAACATTGGTCTCTCGGTCTCATGAAAATACAAGACAAGACAAGACAAGACAAGCACTTAAGAAGTATGCGGATCATACATTTAAGAGGCTTTTTCCAGAAGCTTGCCAGATTTCAGAAACAGACGACCATATCCAATCAATTGCTTCGAAACTCGAAGATTCACAATGCAGCTCAGGTCGTGAAGTAAATGATGACGATCAACTTATGAACGAGTACATGTGTGAGATGAACAAACTGTAAATGAAACCCAAGAAAGATTCTTCTGAGACCTTTGACGTAAACAATGAATTCAAATATTTTGAAGCTACTTTGAATAGAAGCGAAAATTTGGATCGAATGTACGAGGCGTTGCTTACAATAAAAGCCACCAGCGTAGAGTCCGAGAGAGTGTTTTCAGCTGCTGGTTTATTCGTCACAAAGATTCGATCAAGAATGTCAGATGAGACACTTAATGCTCTTTGTTTTCTCAAGTGTTATTTAAAAAATCAAGTTCGATAATAAACTTTTTAATTCAAATGTTACACATACTTGATCGAATCATTTGAAACCTTATTTCTGTTTAATATTTTGATCATTTACCTCCCTAAAAAGCATAAAGAATCCCATCGGTGAAAACCGGTAAAAACCGGCTTTAAGAATATAGCGACGGTGAAAACCGGTTTTACACTTTTCGATTATTTTCCATCCCTAGTCACTCGCAAAGAGGCCCCACCAGCTAGCTATCTGCGAAGCTGGATCCTATTTGCTTCCCAGATAGCTGGTAAGGGACGCTATATTTTGGGGCCTCTTTGCGAGTGACCCGTTGCCCCACGTCGGGCTAACATCATGAATAAGAAAAACTATATTAATTGTCATTTACCATTACATATTCGAACTATAGTGGATTTAATTTTCGCAGAAGAGTTCCTTGTCTCATGCATGGTCTGTGTGTAATATATATATATATATATATATATATATGTGTGTGTGTGTGTGTGTGTGTGTGTGTATATACTGTATCCATCGTAAGCGAAATACACCTTTCAAAGTTAATTACAAACAATGACGATACATTTCAAATTCAATTTTAAATTGTTTACTTATGTAATCTTAATTAGCAAAATTTAAATGCATATTTTTGGCAATGTATACTTTTTAACCCGTTTTAGGAGTAATTTGAGTAATTAGGTGTAATTAAGTGTAATTAGGTGTAATTAGGTGTAATAGGGGGAATAACGTAATAACGAATGAGCTTAATTAACTTTATGTAAATGACTATTATTATTATTATTATTATTATTATTATTATTGTCGGTTTGGAATCCCGGAGAGAATTTTATTTCAATTTAATTTCAGATAATTAATTTCAATACGAAGAAGGTAATTATAATTGCACTTTCAAATTAAATAAATATATTACGTTAAAAAATTATTGTAATATCGTAAATTGTACTATTGTAATATTTATTTTTTGCCAATAAATATCGAATTGTTATTATTATTATTATTATTATTATTATTATTATTATCATATAATGATGCGTCGTTCGTTGATTATATCACTAGGCAACAAAGATTTTGTTACAGAAGACCAAATAGGTGCTCCTAGCTAATTTCGGTATGCTGATTTCAAATCTATAATTAGATTTTTTCTATCACGTCTAGATTTTGTATAAAATGCAAATCACTTTTAGTAAAATTTTCTACCACGTCCAGATTTTGGTTTTAATCGGCTTAATGCCAGTAATATGAAACTTGCTTTTCAAGGTTAAAGCAATTTTTTTTGCCAACTATATACAAATTCGAACAATTTTGATAAATAAAATTTATCCCGAGTTGGCAACACTGAGTCAAGAGCATAGTAACGGGCAACGGCCCAACGGTCAGTCGCTACGTGACAGTCAAGCAGAACGGTTATTGAAGCTCTCTGCTGATGAGCAAGTGACAGGTTGTGGTGACTTGTGTGTTTTTAGAGCATTTGTTTTGTACTACGGTGTGTATTTCTTTTTATTTTGCACATCGTAATAATTACTTTCTACGTTTTTTCAGATATTGTATGGTAATTCAAAATGGCATCAAATAGACGTGCTTGTGTAAATCACCCAGACAACTTCTGCTTTGTCTGTGGACAATATACACCTAAGCCACAACGTAGAAACATAACAACAAAGATTAAACTTGCCTACAAGTGTTATTTTGACTGTAAGTTAGGAGAGCAACAGAGGGACTGGGCACCACATATTTGCTGTGCACAGTGCAATGCAATGTTAATAGCTTGGATGAATGGTAAAAGAAAAGCTATGCCGTTCTCAGTCCCCATGGTTTGGCGTGAGCCGAAAAATCACTTCAATGATTGTTATTTTTGTTTGACAAAGATTGCTGGTTTCACAAAGAAAAAAAATCAAAGATCACGTACCCAAACTGCGAATCAGCAATGAAACCAGTACCACATGATGAAACAAATCCACCACCAGTTCCACCAGCAACGATAACAGACAGCAGTTCATCTGAAGATTCTGCTAGTGATATAGAAACAGGGAAAGATGGCATATATGTTCCAGATGCAAATATTTCCCCACATTTGTTAAGTCAAGCGGAGTTAAATGACTTAGTGCGCGATTTGGAATTACCAAAAGAAAAGGCAGAGTTGCTTGGTTCAAGACTTCAAGAATTTAATCTTCTCCAACCAAACACCAAAGTTTCCCATTTCCGCCATCGCCATTTGCAGTTTTCATCATTTTACTTACAGGAAGAAACGTTTGTTTCTGCCACGATATCAGTGGTCTGATGCAAGGGATTGGCTGTCGCTATGATCCAAAAGAATGGAGACTGTTCATTGACTCTAGTAAAGCTAGCCTTAAAGCTGTATTACTGCACAACGGCAATGAAAAACCTTCAATACCTGTAGCACATGCCACTGGCCTTAATGAGACTTATGAATCGATGAAACTGCTGCTAAGACTCATCAAATATAAGGACCACACATGGAATATTTGTGGCGACCTTAAAGTTGTATCATTACTTCTTGGGTTACAGTTGGGCTACACAAAGCATATGTGCTTTTTGTGTCTATGGAACAGCAGAGATGACAAGAACCACTACAAAAAACATGATTGGCCATCTAGAACTGAACATGTTGTTGGTAAATACAATGTGAAACACCCAGCACTTATTGACCCTCAGAAAGTACATCTTCCACCACTTCACATTAAACTTGGCCTTATGAAAAATTTCGTGAAGGGTATGGATCATCAAGGTAGTGGTTTCCAATATTTAAAGGATAAATTCAAAGGAATATTGACAGATGCTAAGCTAGAAGCTGGAGTTTTCACTGGACCACAGATCCGCAGTGTCATCCACGACTCATCGTTTCCATCTAACCTAAATGAGAATGAACTAGGAGCATGGACATCTTTCGTTGAAGTTGTCAAAAATTTTCTTGGAAACCACAAAGCTGAAAACCACCGTAAACTCGTAGAAAACATGATTAAATCTTATGAAATAATGGGATGCAGAATGTCTTTGAAAATTCATTTTTTACATTCTCATCTTGACTTCTTCCCGGCCAACCTTGGGGCTGTAAGTGACGAGCATGGTGAGCGCTTCCACCAACAGATCTCAGTTATGGAAAACAGATACCAAGGTAATTTCAACCCAAATATGATGGGAGATTATTGTTGGTTCCTGCAGAAGGAGAGCTCGTCATCCTACAAGCGACAAAGGAAGAGGACACACCAAAGTTTCACTTAAGAACAGGAATTTGCCTTTCAGTAGTAACAACAAAATACTAACGTGCTTTGGGTGGATGGTTGGGCGCAGGGGTGGTAACTCCGCCAGCGGAATTCCGCTGTCTTAAGCCAGAATAAAGGAGGAAAGACATCCCTGTTCACTAATTATTTAAGTATGCTTAACATAAAACGTGGCACGGAAAAGTAGCTTAGACGGCTTTCGTAATAGAAGCGGGTGAGAAAAAAAAAAATGAAAAATAGGGGTTTTCGGTTACACAAAATCTGGACGTGATAGAGAAATTTTGATATCAGATCTGAAATCAGCATCAGCGCTTTAGTAGGAATCAGTAGTTCACGTGTCTGTAACAAAAAAAAAGTTGAAATTTGTTGCCTAGTGTTATGTTATGTGAGTACCAAATTTTAATTACGTTACACTCAAAAAACAATTGAATGTCGATGGATTTACTTCCGTTTATGAAACTTGGCACAATTATTGTGGAAGAATGGGAGGCCTTTACGCATACACAAAATCCTCAAATTGTCATTCCCTTTGCAAATTACGTGACAAATCCCGAATGTATTATAATGTTTTGTTTTTCTTCAGTAGAAAATGAGCGAGTTTCGTGTTCAGTCGGTGCTTTAAAATTCAATTGTTCCGGATTATGTTTTGAAGATCCCAATCTTTAGATATCCCATAAAAAAAAATTACGGGGGTATGAGTCAGGAGAGAGAGAGAGAGAAGGTCATGCGAGACCATCACAGCCATAAAGGTTTGGTTATACAGTCGTGCGAAAATGTTTACGTAAAGCAATATATGATCATGTTTGTTCTTTTAAAATCCTTATGAAACTTAGTTATGCATTCGTTATTCGTTTAATTAACGTGAAATATCGCAAACTAAATTATACCAAGCTAGTTCTTTTTTATATTGTTAACAATATCTTACGTTATCTATCGATATTTACATATTCCCTCGCGCGCAAGTTTAAGTACAACATTAGAATCCATTGTAGAGTGGTCAAGTACCGGAACAATCTAAAAAATTTGACAATGGAAGCACCTTCAACTTCTAGTTGAACGTGAATGTTGAATATTTTTCAATCATCAGACCACCACGGGCAAAGGCAAAGAGCTGTCTCAGGATCTTGGATATAATTATTGCTTTGCATAGTGATGTGATGGAAAGCCTGTTAGGAAGATTGGTGAACAACTTGCTGTGCCTTTAACTCAGCTTCAAACGTCATTCGTAAATGGAAGCGCCTTGGAATCACCAAACCATTCCCTCGTAGTGGACGACCACGAAAAAATACCAACCGTGGTGTTCGTAAAATCATCAAGGATACTTCTAATCCTCGGCTGCATTCTTTGGACCTAAAACATTCTTTGAGCCAAATTGGAAGCGATGTTCATTCCTCCACTATATGCACGACACTGAATAAGAATGGGCTCTTTGGATGAGTTGCAAGGAGAAAACCACTGTTCAAGAAAGCTCACAAGGATGCTCGTTTAAAGTATGCCAACGACCACCGAAATCATGGAATTAACAAGTGGAAGACGGTACTGTGGACTGATGAGACGAACATTGAGCTCTTTGTCCACAATAATAAACAGTATGTCTGGAGGGCGTCTGATAAAGCACTTGAAGAAAAAAACACCATACCAACGGTCAAACATGGTGGTGGCAATATTCTTTTGTGGGCTTATTTCAGTGCTTCTGGGCCTGGTAACTTGATGAAAATCAATGGACCCATGGAGTCCACCAAAAATCAAGAAATCTTGGAAGAAAACGTCATGCCTTCGTCAGCTCTCCATGGGTTGCAGTTTTATTTTGCATGAGGACAGAATGAACACGTGAACAAATCTACCAAGGCATTTCTGAATAAGGAGAAATAGAAGTTTTTGGAGTGGCGAATCCAGGTTATCAGATTTCAATCAATTTGATTGAGCGTTTGTGGTTCGGTTTCAAGAGAGCTGCCCATGCACGAAGGCAACTACTCTCAATCAGCTCTGCGGATTTTGCGAAGAAAAATGGGTCAAAATCCCTCGTAGGAAGTGCAAGCAGCTGTTAGAGAAACATATCAATCGTTTGACTGAAATTACTCAAGCTAAAGGTAGTCATACAGCACATTAATCATCCATACTTAAACATTTGCTCAACATTAATTTCATTTTTTTTTTATTATGTTACATTTTGGCTTAGTTTATTCATTTTATGGTTATATCTAATAAATCTATTGTTTCTGGAACTATTTTATGTCATGTTTTCTTTTGACTGTCACTAATGTTTTAATCAAAATACAGTTTTTCATTAGGTTTTCGAGTGTACTTAAACTTTTTCGCACAACTGTATCCATTAGACAGAACTCTCGGTTCAAAAGTTTCATGCCAAAACTTCCTAAACGATATGTGTTGTATACGAGGTCAAAGATCGCTCGCTCGAGGGTATGATAAGAAATTACAATGCCAGGATTTGTCACGTAAGCTTCAAAAAGGGGATCAGCACGCTTCAAGTATGTTGTATGCCCGTAAATATCTCCAATTCTTCCACAAAAAGTGTGCCAAGTTTCATGAACATTAGTTAATCTATCGATTTTTCATTAAGTTTTGAAAGTGCATCATAATTAAAGAGTCACACTCCGCTCGAAGAGTGGTAACGAGTAATATACGTATGTGCTTTATGGGCATAGAAGGAATTGGGAGTGGGGAAAAGCAGATAAGGATGGGTTTGTGGGGTGAGCGAAATTCATTATTCAATTTCCTCCCCCATTATGAAATTTCTGTCTTCAAAGGCTGAAAAGGGGAAATGAATTAGAAGTTAATTATCCGAATTGGAACTTCATTAAAAGTGAATTTAAAAATTTGAACTTATTTTCAATAATATATAATATATATATATCGTAAAGAACGACGCTTGTATAGGAGATATTCCGCGCAAGACGAGAAAGAGAAAACAACAAATGAAAAAATGAAGTACCACCTGAAGTACCACCTCGTCTTGCGCGGAATATCTCCTATACAAGCGTCGTTCTTTACGTTATTTATACTGCGTGTTCTTTGCAGTTGAATGTATATAATGTTACGGCATGCGGGAGGTGCCCCCTTGGGGCATTGGTTTCTGCGAGTATGTAGAGGTATTACGGCATTTGGAAGAGTGAAGTCCATGGTGTAGTGGTTATCGCGTCTGACCGGCAATCGGAAGATCCCGGGTTCGATTCCCAGGTGGTACTTCATTTTTTCATTTGTTGTTTTCTCTTTCTCGTCTTGCGCGGAATATCTCCTATACAAGCGTCGTTCTTTACGTTATTTATACTGCGTGTTCTTTGCAGTTGAATGTATATAATGTTACGGCATGCGGGAGGTGCCCCCTTGGGGCATTGGTTTCTGCGAGTATGTAGAGGTATTACGGCATTTGGAAGAGTGAAGTCCATGGTGTAGTGGTTATCGCGTCTGACCGGCAATCGGAAGATCCCGGGTTCGATTCCCAGGTGGTACTTCATTTTTTCATTTGTTGTTTTCTCTTTCTCGTCTTGCGCGGAATATCTCCTATACAAGCGTCGTTCTTTACGTTATTTATACTGCGTGTTCTTTGCAGTTGAATGTATATAATGTTACGGCATGCGGGAGGTGCCCCCTTGGGGCATTGGTTTCTGCGAGTATGTAGAGGTATTACGGCATTTGGAAGAGTGAAGTCCATGGTGTAGTGGTTATCGCGTCTGACCGGCAATCGGAAGATCCCGGGTTCGATTCCCAGGTGGTACTTCATTTTTTCATTTGTTGTTTTCTCTTTCTCGTCTTGCGCGGAATATCTCCTATACAAGCGTCGTTCTTTACGTTATTTATACTGCGTGTTCTTTGCAGTTGAATGTATATAATGTTACGGCATGCGGGAGGTGCCCCCTTGGGGCATTGGTTTCTGCGAGTATGTAGAGGTATTACGGCATTTGGAAGAGTGAAGTCCATGGTGTAGTGGTTATCGTGTCTGACCGGCAATCGGAAGATCCCGGGTTCGATTCCCAGGTGGTACTTCATTTTTTCATTTGTTGTTTTCTCTTTCTCGTCTTGCGCGGAATATCTCCTATACAAGCGTCGTTCTTTACGTTATTTATACTGCGTGTTCTTTGCAGTTGAATGTATATAATGTTACGGCATGCGGGAGGTGCCCCCTTGGGGCATTGGTTTCTGCGAGTATGTAGAGGTATTACGGCATTTGGAAGAGTGAAGTCCATGGTGTAGTGGTTATCGCGTCTGACCGGCAATCGGAAGATCCCGGGTTCGATTCCCAGGTGGTACTTCATTTTTCATTTGTTGTTTTCTCTTTCTCGTCTTGCGCGGAATATCTCCTATACAAGCGTCGTTCTTTACGTTATTTATACTGCGTGTTCTTTGCAGTTGAATGTATATAATGTTACGGCATGCGGGAGGTGCCCCCTTGGGGCATTGGTTTCTGCGAGTATGTAGAGGTATTACGGCATTTGGAAGAGTGAAGTCCATGGTGTAGTGGTTATCGCGTCTGACCGGCAATCGGAAGATCCCGGGTTCGATTCCCAGGTGGTACTTCATTTTTTCATTTGTTGTTTTCTCTTTCTCGTCTTGCGCGGAATATCTCCTATACAAGCGTCGTTCTTTACGTTATTTATACTGCGTGTTCTTTGCAGTTGAATGTATATAATGTTACGGCATGCGGGAGGTGCCCCCTTGGGGCATTGGTTTCTGCGAGTATGTAGAGGTATTACGGCATTTGGAAGAGTGAAGTCCATGGTGTAGTGGTTATCGCGTCTGACCGGCAATCGGAAGATCCCGGGTTCGATTCCCAGGTGGTACTTCATTTTTCATTTGTTGTTTTCTCTTTCTCGTCTTGCGCGGAATATCTCCTATACAAGCGTCGTTCTTTACGTTATTTATACTGCGTGTTCTTTGCAGTTGAATGTATATATATATATATTATATATATACCTTTGGTACCTTTGGTTTGCTTCCGCACGAATTGTTCATTCTGACGAAGGTCAAGCTACAGTTTAACGTGGAATCCGAACCACGCGCCACCAACAGCACAGCATCTTAACCACTAGGCTACCCAGGGCTACTCGTCAGCGGGTCTCGATCCCGGAGCCAATGGGTTCGTAGTCAGCGACGCTAACCACTGTGTAGTGGTTAGCGTCGCTGACTACGAATCCATTGGGCCTTCATAGTTTAAGTGGAAGTATGAAGAGTTAAACAGCTTTTTACATGGAGCACCATTCCGCCCATATATATATATATTATATATATATATACTACGTTCCAAATTATTAAGCAGATTACATTTTCTCCAATGTTTTCAAAAGTTTTTCCCCGATTTCAATGAAATTTGTAGCAAATAATCACTATATATAGCAGCATTGATGGTATTCATTTCGATAAAATATTTTGATAATTAAAATAATTATCTCATTTTATTGAAAAATATGTAAAATATTGTGTTCCGAATTATTAAGCAAGTATTCTATTTACGGATCTAAATGGTGAAAATGGGTAAGAAGAAGGATTTAACACTAACTGAGAAAAGAAAAATAGTCAAGTCACTCGCTGAAAATATAAAATCTATTGAAATTGCGAAACAGTTTGGCAGAGCTTATCGAACTGTAAACAAGTTTTGAGGCAGCGAAATGATAAAGGAGCTATAAGAAAAGTGACAAGGCAGCAGATATCTGTAATCAAGCGCAAATTGCAAAGTATCCATTGTCCTCAAGTAAAGAGGTTTTTGAGCAGGCTGGCATACATAATGTACCAAGAACATCTCTATGTGGAATCCTCCAAACAATTGGTAAGACGTGTAAACCTACGACTCAGTCACCATTAAACCCAGGTACAAGAAGCAGCGTGTTGAATGGGCGCGTCAGTACGTGAAAACAGATTTTAATACTATATTGTTCACCGATGAATGAAAAGCAACCCTTGAGGGACTTGATGTTTGGTCAAGAAGATGGATTGCTGAGAGCCAATTTCTACCATGGAGATTAAGACGCCAACAAGGTGGAGGTAGTGTCATGTTTTGGGCAGGATTGATAGGCAATGAAGTAGCTGTCCCATACAGAGTGCCTAATGGTGTAAAAATGAATGCACAGTCTTACACAAACTTTCTAAAAGAAAACCTCATGCCATGGTAGAGATTGACCCTTAACAACCATCTTCTTGACCAAACATCAAGTCCCTCAAGGGTTGCTTTTCATTCATCGGTGAACAATACAGTATTAAAATCTGTTTTCACGTACTGACGCGCCCATTCAACACGCTGCTTCTTGTACCTGGGTGTTAATGGTGACTGAATCGTAATTTTACACGTCTTGCCAATTGTTTGGAGGATTCCACATCGAGATGTCCTTGGTACATTATGTATGCCAGCCTGTTCAAAAACCTCTTTACTTGAGGACAATGGATACCTCGCAATTTGCGCTTGATTACAGATATCTGCCGCCTTGTCACTTTTCTTATAGCTCCTTTATCACTTCGCTGCCTCAAAACTTGTTTACAGTTCGATAAGCTCTGCCAAACTGCTTCGCAATTTCAATAGATTTATATTTTCAGCGAGTAACTTGACTATTTTTCTTTTCTCAGTTAGTGTTAAATCCTTCTTCTTACCCATTTTCACCATTTAGATCCGTAAATAAATACTTGCTTAATAATTTGGAACACAATATTTTACATATTTTTCAATAAAATGAGATAATTATTTTAATTATCAAAATATTTTATCGAAATGACTACCATCAATGCTGCTCTATATAGTGATTATTTGCTACAAATTTCATTGAAATCGGGGAAAACTTTTGAAAACATTGGAGAAAATGTAATAATTTGGAACGCAGTGTGTGTATATGTATATATATATATATATATATATATATATATATATATATATATATATATATATATATATGAAAATTATTTCACGAAAGTAACACGTAAAAAATATTTATGATGAATAAAACCACGAAGGAAAGGAAACACAGAATGGTGCTCAAGCGCTTTCGTCTACTGTAATGACATCCTCAGGAACACTGAAGTACATAAATAGTTACAGCCTATATATAGGTTTACAGAAAAAAAAATATATATATATATATATATATATATGTGCTAACCACTACACCACAAGGTGTAGTGGTTAGCATATCGGCCGGCAATCGGAAGATCCTGGGTTCGATTCCCGACGGGGACCTCATTTTTCATTTGTTCGTTATTTCTCTTCCTCGTGTGCAGAACATTCCTCTATACTTACGTCGTTTCTATACATTAATATACTGCGTGGTCACTGCAGTTAAATGTACATATTCACGATTTGCGAGGGTGCCCTCTCAAGGCATTGGTTTCTGCCCTATGTAGGAGAATTACGACTTCTGACTATATATACAGTATATATATATATATATATACAATAAACGGAGAAAAAAAATAAATAAAAATTAAAGGATTGTGGGAGGAGCATACAAATTTGTAAGGAAAAGCTATCGATTTTTAGCACAAGATCAAATGAATTGTTTCCAACTAATGTTATAAAAAAAAAATACAAATTTATACTGGAAATCTGCCCGGGTTTTAGCACTCTGCCCTTCTTGGTTAAGGTTCGATGTATATAAAAATAAATTGAAAAATAAAAGTTATTAGAGTAGCATACAAGTTTACCAAAGATTTAGCGTTCTACCCTTCTTATCTAAATCTGTGATCTGTGATCTGTGTTATCCATCTGCGTTTAAGGAATCTTGTCTCAACAAGGCAAAACGAACTTTCTATCGTGTGAATAATAACACTCGTACTTTGTCAAAAAATATTTTAGTACTTCCATTTTTTCCAGGCTTTTTAGGCATTGCTAATGTACTTAAACTTTTGGATATTAATGTAGTATTTTCATATAACAATATTGTGAAAAATATCATAGTAAAAAATAGTCCTACCAATAATTCAGGCATTATCTATAAAATTGGTTGTAAACAATGTGATTCCTTTTACATAGGTCAGACGGGAAAGGATTTGCACACACGTATAAAACAGCATCAATATTCCGTTAGAACAGGACAGTTGTCCAGTGCCCTTTTTGTCCATTTTTCAGAGTTATCCCACTGTATTGATTGGAATAATGCTTCAGTTTTATTTCACTCTAGCAACATTGTTAATAGAAATATTCTTGAGTCTGCCATTATCCAACTTACAAATAACTTCAACATAAGCAAAGGTCTTTTTCAACTCGATCCTGTTGTTTTGAATTCCTTCAGAACAGATTTAGATAAGAAGGGTAGAACGCTAAATCTTTGGTAAACTTGCATGCTACTTTAATAACTTTTATTTTTCAATTTATTTTTATATACATCGAACCTTAACCAAGAAGGGCAGAGTGCTAAAACCTGGGCAGATTTCCAGTATAAATTTGTATTTTTTTTTTTTTATAACATTGGTTGGAAACAATTCACTTGATCTTGTGCTAAAAATCGATAGTTTTTTCCTTACAAATTTGTATGCTCCTCCCACAATCGTTTAATTTTTAATTTTTTTCTCCGTTTATTGTATATATATATATATTTTTTTTTTTTTCTGTAACCTATATATAGGCTGTAACTCTTTATGTACTTCAGTGTTCCTGAGGATGTCATTAGACGAAAGCGCTGGAGCACCATTCTGTTTCCTTTCCTTCGTGGTTTATTCATCATATATAATATATATATATATATATATAATTATATATATATATTTAGGGTGATTAAAAAAAATCAAAGTTTTTTTTTTAATTGTTCAACCTGTATTTTTGTTCCCTATGACGAAAAAGTAGTGTATGCCAAATTTGGTGAATTTTAAATAAAATTTACTATGTGCTACCAGGTGTCAAAGTTTCCCTCTTTTTCAATTTGTTTGTTTTTACAACTTATGATTTTATGTTTAATTGTTTATATTTCAGAATTTTAATTAATGGTTTATATACTAGCTTGCTTTTATTTGTTGCTTGGAACTCGTAATTTTGATACCAATTAATCGATTATGGAAGCTAGGCCTAACTCACCATCACCCAGTTGCTCATTTGGGAGAAGTTCTACGAGAAAAGAAACTGAAGTATGGCTAATTGGGCAGCCCTCTGCAGTACTAAAAACATCCGTATTACCATCAGAGAAGGAAATGATGGCCCTCTTCATGCACTACAGAAATATTAAAAAGCAAGACATTAGAGAATCATGCTGCTCTACTGCAGATGATGTGCTAGCAGTTTGGAAAAAAGCAGGAATACCAGCAAAACAAAGAATACATGTAGTAGATAAAATTCAAGGATTACTGAAGGAATGACAGCTGCTTAAGAAAAACAAAGCAAACAAATTGAAAAGATCACAAAATTTAAATAATAAAGAAGAAAAATGGAAAGATAAACTGGAAAACTTATTTGACATTGCTCATGAGAATGTTATGCAGCTTATAAAAATAGAAGATGATAAGAAATTCTTGAAAATGCAACGTGAGAAAGGACGTCATGGAAAAATGGGTACCATTGATAAGGCTGTTGCTAAAAAAGAGCAAAGAGCAGCAGAAAAGCAACAACGTTATGAAAAGAGGAAAGCAGAAGAAGAGATCAAAAGAAAGAAGAATGAAGAGGCTGTCATACTCACCAGTACATCATCAGAATGAGAAGAGAGTAAAAGTGATGAATCTGGTTTCTGTGCTGCATAACCTTCAACATGGAAAAGTAAGGTTGGCAAACGTAGAAAATTGTTTGATGATAAATTATTAGGAAGTCTTGATGCTGCAAAATTGAGTGACAGAAATGCGTCTTTTTTAATGCAAACAATCAGACATCGCTTGAATGGGACATCTGCGAACAAATAAAATGCATGTGCTTCAATACAACGGCAGCCAATACTGGTCCTAGAAATGGTGCAGCTATTCTTCTAGAACAAAAATTCGACAACGATTATTGTGGCTGGCATGTCGACACCATATATTTGAAATTATGCTGGAAGCTGTTGTTTCAAAGTCTTTATCACCATCTTCTGGCCCAGATATAGTCCTTTTTAAGAAGTTCAGAGAAAAATGGTCAAGCATTAATAAGGAGGACTACGAAACAGCATTATCAGGTCCAGATATCTATGAAAATATTCATGACATAAGATGACATAATTATATTTGCAACAAATCAACTAGATACATTCCAACCAAGAGACGATTACCTAGAACTATTGCAGTTAACAATTATTTTTTTGGGAGGTGAACCAAAAGGTGGAATCAAATTTAAACATCCAAGGGGACTTCATCGGGCTAGGTGGATGGCCAAAATTACATATTCATTAAAAATTTTTATGTTCAAATCTCAGTTCAAAATTTCAGTAAAAGACAAAAAAGGACTAAAAGACATCTGTCTATTTGCTACTCGGTTATATGTAAAGGCATGGTTTACAGCTCCTGTGCCATCTTGCGCTCCTCGTCTTGCTCTGGAATTATTACAGAATCTTGTAGTCTACAAACAAATAAATGACACAATTGCATTTGTTGCTATTAAAAAACTGTTAGGTCACCTCTGGTACCTATCAGAACTGGTAGCCTTGGCCTTTTATGATGATGAAGTGCCTACTGAAACGAAAAACAAAATTGTAAAGGCCTTGCAAAATACAACAGAAACTCTTCTGCAAAACGGGCTTTTCTAGATCCTGCACTTATTCCAACGAAGAAATTAGAAGATTTTGTCATCAAATACTCAAAGATTCTTTACAATAACAGAATTTAGTTCAAAATTTTTACTCAAAGATGCTAAAGAATGGCATAATGATGAAGAGTATAACTCCGCTAAGAAATCTATCAAACAGTGGAAAGTCGTGAATGATATAGCGGAAAGAGGAGTAAAATTAATGGATGAATATAATAAAATACTAACACATGATGAAGATCAAAAACAATTCTTGCTACAAGCAGTGAAAAACTACAGGGCTGTTTACCCTGATAGAAAGAAAGAAACATTGATGAAGTAAGGACAGCTAATGTCTCAAATATCATGCTAGTTTAATTATGCATGCTTGTGGTTATGGTAGGACCTACGGGGGAGCTTTCCACAAAAAAAAAAGCAATGCGCCTTGTACTGTACCCCCTGGGTGGTGTAGAAAAATTTGACAATTTGAGTCGTTCTGTAAAATTTTTAATTGCTGGTAGCAACCCCTAAAAATTAAAAATTTGCTAAAATATTTTAGGATAGTTGGTTTTATGCTGAAATTAACCATTTAAAGGTTGAACACATTAAAATCTAAAAAAAATTTTTTTACCCCCATATTTGAATCACCCTAAATATATATAATATATATGTTAAACACAAACCGTGCATGGAACAAGGAACTCTTCTGGGAAAATTAAATCCACTATAGTCCGAATAAGTAATGGTAAATGACAAATACCATAGTTTTTCTTTTTCATGATTTTAGCCCGACGTGGGCAACGGGTCTCTCGCAAAGAGATCCCATAAATATAGCTTCCCTCACCAGCTATCTGCAAAGCAGACAGGATCCAGCTTTGGGACATGGATCTAGGGTTTAAAGCAAGCCTAGATCCCTACATTCAGAACCTCTATATAAGTAAAAGACTCGTTGCATTCACGTCGTGTTGAATAAATCAAAGAAAAGGGGGTAACTATTGTATTTTTAGCCAAAAAAAAACCAAAACTTAAACCTCAACCGGGACATTGAGCGTCCACTTTTCAAGGCACGAAACACGTCCGTTTAGTATACACAACTCAGAATGGTTCCCTGAGAACATTATATGTTAAACACAAACGTGCATGGAACAAGGAACTCTTCTGGGATAATTAAATCCACTATAGTCCGAATATATATATATATATAATAAATCTGTTGTTTCTGGAACTGTTTTATGTAATTTTTTCTTTTGACTGTCACTAATGTTTTAATCAAAATACAGGTTTCATTAGGTTTTCAAGTGTACTTAAACTTTTTCGCACAACTGTATACATTAGACAGAACTCTCGGTTCAAAAGTTTCATGCCAAAACGTCCTAAACGATATGTGCTGTATATGAGGTCAAAGATCGCTCGCTCGAGGGTATGATAATATATATATATACAGGGTGTCTCAAAAGTCACTATCTATTTTGAAAAATAATGGGAATACGAAAAACTGGTTTAAGACATGAAAAATATATTTATTTCAAAGTAAGTGCCACAAAGAATTAGTGCTATTTATTTATCTGTCTCCACATGGTGACCATCAGTGTCTCTACAGAGCTCAAAGCGATAAGTTGTTTCCCGGAACACACTTTCCAGCATTTGAGGTGTTATTTTCTGAACTGCATCGGTAATACGATTTCGAAGTTCGGCTACATCACTAATTCTTCTACCAGTGTACACCTTAGACTTAATGAAACCCCAGGCGAAAAAATCTAATGGTGTTAAATCGGGTGAACGTGCTGCCCATGGTTGTGTTCCTCACGACCAATCCAGCGACCGGGGAAGCGTCTGTCAAGATAATCACGTACAATTATTGCATAATGGCACGGTGCTCGATCCTGCTGAAAAACTACTGTGTCAAGAATGCCATCTGTAAGAAGTTGAGGTTCGAGGAATTGTTCAAGCATGTCAAGATAAATTTATAAATTACACAAAATTCGAAATAAACCAATTAACTTTTTTTAAATACACAAATTTGCACCAGAAGTACATATCTTTATGCCAGCATAGCATTTTAAAAAAAAACATCTAATGTCACCGAAATAGATAGTGACTTTTGAGACACCCTGTATATACGACAGGACATAGACAGAATGGAGAGAGTGTAGCGACGGGCTACGAAGATGATTCCTAGACTAAGAAACAAATCGTACGCTGCCTGTTTAGAGTCGTTAAATTTATTTTCACTCGTAAAAAGTCGAATTCAAGAATATTTGATCCAGGTTTTAAAATGATTAAAGGTTTTGGTAATGTCGATGCGAAAAAAATATTTCACCTTCAGGAATGCAGATAGAACTCGCGGTAATGGTCTGAAATTAGTGGGTAAACATCTTAATTCTAATGAAGCTAGACATTTTTCCTTCAGTCATATAGTTAATTTGTGGAATGGATTGCCAGCCAGCGTAGATCAAAGTAATTCGATCGAATCCTTTGAAAAGAAACAAGACGCTTATTTCGCTTTAAACCCCGAATTGGAAGCATATTTTAGTGCGTAGAAATATTGTAGAATGTTCACTTGGATTCCCCTGTCTCTACTTTCAAATTTTCACTTCATCTTTACAGTCATTCTTACTTCTCAACCTCTTTTCTCTGCTTTGCTTTGAAACTTTCACTTGTCTTTAAATTTATTCCTTCTTTTAACCCTCATTTTTAAACAGACAGCCTCGTAGGGACCAACCGGACTGTTGCAGTTTGGTGTCCTTCGTATATTCCTTTGTGTGTATATATATATATATATATATATATATATATTATATATATATATATATATCACCCAGTTTTTTCCGCAAACAATCTCTCTCTCTCTCTCTCTCTCTCAAATTTGTTTAATTTATGTATTACAGAAAGTGAGTTTGAATTCCAAACGTACCTACACAATCCCACAAATCAAACCTAAAGCGCATAAATTTGGTTCCTTAAAATGCGTCTGACATTCTTTAATGTTTTTTCTTTGTGATCATTTCCATTTGCCTTGAATTAAAAAGTAACTCACTTTTATGATGAAAATGACCTATGCAGTATTTCATCCACCTTTTTACTCTAACACCTCACTTCACTTAGTTATTATTATTATTATTATTATTATTAATTGGGAAAAGCTACATCTATCTCCAATTTGTAATGTTAATAATAACTGTAATAACTCTAAAGTGGAAGGTTTGTAAAGCTTTCATGTTTAATGTTCTAAGTAATAAACTGTTCCTAACATTGATTGTGTAGGTTTCCATGGTCAAAAAGAGAGCCATAAGTTCCCGATTAGTGTTTATGCGATCACTCTTTTAGAACCTAATTCTGAGGAGAACCTTTCCTTAATTTACACCGTAAGTTACAGTTGTTGCATACAGATCACCGTATCCAAAATGTAATTGTTCCATTTGAATATAATATGGAACGATTTTAAATTAATTGTACTTTTAATGTTGACATAAATTGATTCAAAATCGGTCTACAAAAGGAAGATGTTCAATGGCTTCTATGATGAATCACTTGTTTTACAAAGAAATCGCTCCATAATCAGCACATGCGGAAAACGGAGCAAATACAGTAAGTCTCTAGTAGAAAGGGTGGTCTGTATGGAACAACTTTCCCTTATGGACCGATTTTGAACCAGTTATATTGGCATAAAATAAAAATATTCAAAATAGTTCCCGAAAGGATGGATGGACCATCATTTTACTAAGAAATCGTTCCACATTCACTTCAAACGGAACAATTAAATTTTCAGAAGCGGTGGTCTGTATGGAACAACCTTATTTTACAGTGTATTTTGGCAGCCAAAAACACTAAAGGTTGACGTAGGCAAACTGACTACGAATGTGACTGGGCCATTTGCCACGCACACACACGCACGCATGTTTGTAAATGCCATTCGGACCTTTTTCTATCTTATTTTAAAAACCTCACTAACCAACCTAACCTAACCTAATTTTACTCAACCTAACCAAATGTACAATTTCCTATGAACCCACGCATGCTAACCCACCACATTCTTGTGTTTTAGTAAAAATTACGACTGTGAATTTACTTAAAAGTTCAAAACTTAAACCTAAAATCTAATTTGAAATATGAACATTTTAAAGTTTTACAAAAATATTTTGCCTGACCCTAAATATATCCTTTTTTATAAATAATTTTTTTTTTCAAAAGATTGGGATCAACCGAAGTCCCAAAATTTCGGAAAAGTCACGTTTACTTCTATTGATTGGGACTCAGATGTCCCAATCATTACAAACAAAAACAAAAAACAAAAGGCCTTATTTACAAAACGAATACATGTGACGCAGTTTTATATTTCACACACACACACACACGAGCTAAAGCAAAAAAATGTTAGAAACAAGTTTTCAAATTGAGTCTTCGATATATATATACAGGGCGTCCCAAAAAAATGTATACACACTTTAACAGCTGATAGCTCAATTGATGTTTCTTTCTTTCCAAGTTAAACCCATTAGAATTAATAATGGCAGTCAGACTAAGCTTTGAACAAAGGAAATTCATTCTAAAATGCTACTGGAAGTGTGAAAACGCAGTTGAAGTACAAAGACAGTTTAGGAGTGAGTTTCAAACAGATCCACCAACGCGACTTACCATCACTCGAATTAGAGATAAGTTTGAAGCCGATGGAACTGTTCAGAATGTCCACAAGAAGCGTTCCGGAAGACCACGGACATCGACAAGCCCCACAAAGCAAGAAAGAGTACTGGAAACGTATCACCAAAGTCCAAGAAAATCTGTGCGGCAAGCGAGTCGTGAGGTAGGAATTTCAGATCGTCTGTCCAACGCATTTTGAAGCGCTGTCAATGGAAAAGTTACATTCCAAGATTAGTCCATGCTATTAATGAAGATGATGATCCGGACCGAAGAGTGGAGTATTGCGAGTGGTACTTGGCACGATGTGGATGTGGATTGGACGAAGGGGTTTCGTAGAATACCCTCCGCGTTCACCAGACCTCACACCACTAGACTTTTTTTATGGGGATACTTAAAAGACAAAGTCTACGCTATAAAACCTGCAACAGTCGCTGAATTGAGAGCAGCCATTGAACGAGAATGCACACAAATACCAAACGAAATGTTTCGTGATGTTTGCGATTCCATTGCTTCGCGTTATCAGCAGTGCCTGGACCAGAACGGACGTCAGTTTGAAAACAGGCGTTGACAAAACAATTAAATAATGTCTGTAGATTCTATTACATTTTGAAAATGAAATGTATTTTAATAAACACTGCCTTTATAAGTATTTAAAGTGTGTATACATTTTTTTGGGACGCCCTGTATATATATATATATATATATATATATATATATATATATATACAGGGTGTCCCATAAGTCCGGCATCATAGGAAAAATAATAAAAAAAGGCAAAACAAAAGCTTTTATTTACAGAACGTTCTCAATATGTCCACCATTGTTTTCAATACACAAATTCAGACGTGATACCCAGTCAGCAAGCACACGGTGAATGATGTCAGGAGTAATGGTGTTACATGCCCTAATAATGCGCTGCCGCAAATGTTCAACACTCCTAATTTTCTCTGCGTATACCAGCGCTTTCAAGTGGCCCCAGAGATAAAAATCTAGTGGCGTGAGATCCGGGCTTCTAGCTGGCCATTCCACAGGCCCTCGACGTCCTATCCAATGACCAGGGAATTGTTGGTACAGGTATTCCCTTACTTGGGTGCTGTAATGTGCAGGAGCGCCGTCTTGCTGGAACCATGTTGGGAATATCCTTCTTCGTTCAAGACACTGGGAAATGCTTCTTCCTTGAGCATACGTAGGTAGGTGCCTCCAGTGACATGTTCATCGAAAAAGAGGGGGCCTATGATGCGATCCTTCCAAATGCCACACCATACTCACCCGAGATGCACCTTGTTCCTTTGAAGAGGTATACCAGCGAGGGTTGTTTTGAGACCAGTAGCGGGTGTTCTGTCGATTTACCTCACCATTTCCATAAAAACCAGCCTCGTCACTGAACAGAATGGTGGACGGGAAATTGGCATCTTGAGTATATGAATTATGGTTTGTAGAAATAGAAAAATATGAATTTCTCCTATGATGCCGGACTTATGGGACACCCTCTATGTATATATATATATATATATATATATATATATATATAAGACTATATATATTATATATCGAAGACTATATATATATATATATATATATAATATATATATATATACGCAATTTGGAAATCTCAAGTTGATATCCGGTCTTATGTTGAAACGCGTGATACTGGAAGTAGATCTAAAGAGTCCTTCAATAATCTTTGTTGTGGAAAAAATCAGTCAGAAAAAATGGGAGAGTGTAAAGGAAAACTTTTATTCCGTAGACAAACATTTAGAAAATTTTATAATCTTCTCCGGACTGCATAAATCCAGTTATTATAGTCCAAATGTAAATAACGAGGACGATTTAGTAGATGGTAAGTGAAATTTCATTAACAAAAAGATAATTAAGTGCAAATCAATAACGTTGCTATATGTAAATGTATTGCAAGTGGGAAAACAACACTTAAAATGCATTCACACGATTTATGAAGGCGAAGAAGTTGGATGGAGCGTGGGCAAACAGTGTAAATGTAAGTCTCGCTTGAACGATCATTTTTTGCGGGTTTGGATAGTGTAATCGGTAGAAACGGTGACTCTGAAACTATGCAACGCGGGTTCGAATCTCATTAGCTCCTAGTTTACCACTTTAGTGCCGTTTTCCTTTTCAACTACAGTAAAGTGCTTGTCCACACTATAGCGGCACAACCGCCGAATTTCACAATGGGTTGCACTAATGTGGAAGTGAACGCATCTCCACACGTTCTCCACACCCAGATCTGTCCTCTTCGAACAAACTTCTGGAATCATGATTCATCTAAGAAGACAAGAGAGTGCCAAAATTTATCAGACTTATCCTCCATCTGCGTGGACCATTTGTATCGTTTCCTTTTTAATCTCAGAGAGGGTGCTACATAGTGCTGGGTACAGAGGACGTGTAGCTAGGAGGATCGGGGTATGGAGAACCTATGGGAATGTGTTGTCCCAAATTAGTGAACCCATTGTCCAATTCAATTTAATTTAAAGTCTTCTTATTTTTAAGTCTGATCTTGGTTCGTTTTAAAGTTCCTTTTATATAATCAAAGTCCTTCAGATAACTAATTTTTTCTCTAAGTTAGTCATGTAAGGGTTAAATTTATCTGAAAGAAGGTGTATTTAAAGTCACGAGATCTAAAAAGCATTTACGTACAATGCAAAGTTTTAGGAGTGTTATGAAGAGAACTCTAAAACGAACCAAGATCAGACTTAAAAAGGACGAGGCTTTAAATTCCATCAGAACGTGAACTGTAAAGTTCTTCTATACAGACACTGTTTCTAAAAATTTGAACCGAGTGAAACGATTTTGAATCAAATTTATTTTAATGTCGATAGAATTGGTTCAAAATCGGTCCAGAAAAGACAGTTTTTCCAACGGCTTCAATGATGGATCATTCGTTTTACAAAGAAATCGCTCCATAATAGGTTTATTCAGCAAATGGAAGAATAACATTTCAGAAACAGCGTTCTGAACGGGGCAACTTTACTTCGCAGCATTGGAAAAACTTCCCTTTCTGGACTGATTGTGAACCAATTATATTGACATTACAAATTAAAAATGATTAAAAATCGTTCCATATTCGAACAAGTGTAACAATTTTGGGATCACCTGAAAATCAGGGCCCCCAACCTTCTTTAGTTAGCCTTATAAGGCTAACTAACGAAAATATCACGCCCTAACCTAACCAATCGTTAGGTCAACTGTACGCCCTTGACGATTGGTTGGGTTAGGTCGTGATATTTTCGTTAGTTAGCCTTATAAAGCTAACTAAAGAAGGCTGGGGGCCCTGATCTTCAGGTGATCCCAATTTTGTTTTCGAAATGTAGTATATATATATATATATATATATAAAACATTTGTAACGTAGTACATATATAAATTATGGTTCTGTTTGAGCATACTCCACGCATGCGCGCTTGTCCTGTTGGCCAGTTTAAATTTCTAATTTAAAGGAAGAGTTGTGGATAAAGTTGCTCCGTAGTAATTAATTTAAAGCAAATCACTTAATGTTTATATTCAGGGATGCTTTCGAGGGGGAACGGAGTGGAACGCCGTACCCCCACTTATTTTTAGAACAGTTTATCGTACCCCGACTTATTTTAAGGACAGTTTACTCTTACCCCACTCATTTTTAGTCACTTGTCTCCCACTTGCCAACTGAGCTTGACCAACGAGAATTAAAGTATAAGCTGAAATTCTTTCAAGAAAATCACATATCATTTTAGTTGTGGACTTTTCAGGAAATTTTAGTTACACAAATCATAAATGAATGATACAGTTTAGTTTACCATCGTCATGTGATATGTTTTATAAGTTTTGTAAACGTACAAAATAAAAAATTGCAGAAAATTGTCATTCTTTTTATTTCTGAAATTTTTGCTGGATCACTTGAAGATCAGGGCCCCCAGCCTTTAGTTAGCCTTATAAGGCTAACTAACGAAAATATCACGACTTAACCTAACCAATCGTTAGGTCGCCAGTAAGCCCTTGACGATTGGTTAGGTTAAGTCTGATATTTTCGTTAGTTAGCCTTATAAAGCTAACTAAAGAGGGCTGGGGGGCTTTGATCTTCAGGTGATCCTTTTTGCTTTTTGTAAATAGGAAAAAAATGGCACTATTCCTTTTCCCCACGATTTCTTCTTTCGCAGGCAGTTAGGTCACCTGTACGCTTGGCAATTGGTTAGGATCTTTTAAACTATTCACCCCCCCCCGAACATACTCTTTTCAACAATCACCACTCCATTGTTGATCTTTTCAACTATATCTCCCGCAAAGTTTAAACTTTGCAAATTAACCAAAAATAAGATAAGAAAATAATAACGACAAATTTATTATTTATTACAAACATATAATAAATAGAGAACCATTATTTACATAGGATAAAATTTGAATGCCCGGTTAGGTCAACTGTACGCCCTTGACGATTGGTTAGGTTTAGTCGTGATATTTGCGTTAGTTTTAACGAAAATATCACGACTAAACCTAACCAATCGTCAAGGGCGTACAGTTGACCTAACCGGGCATTCACATTTTATCCTATGTAAATAATGGTTCTCTATAAACCGGAAATATGATAGAATATAATAGAATTTTCAAGATATGTATCTTATATACATATCTTAAAAATTCTATGACGTAAATAAGATAAGTAAAGCCTGTTAAATATCTCCCCCCCTAATATTGACCTTTTGAACTATGTACCCCCTCTCTCTGAAGCTCGGGGGAGAAATAGATTAAAAGATCCATTGGTTATTTTCGTTAAAATATTCTACTTATTCCTCCCCCCCCCCCGCATTTCTTCCAACGAAAATATCATGACTTAACCTAATCAATTGTCAAGGGCGTACAGTTGACTAACGGGAAAAAAGAAAGAAATTGGGGGGGAAAAGGAATAAGTGCCAAAAAATTAATGGGTAAATTTGTAGTTTAGAGGCATCCTTCAAATCTTTATTGCACATGCATTGGATTGGAAATAATTTATTTATGAACGTTGTGAGGTGGAAAAAGAACCTAACTTAACCTAACTCGGGCATCAGTCGACTTAACCCGGGCGTTATTCAACCTAAACCGGTCATTATTCGATCTAATCCAGACATTAATAATAATAACATGCTTAATAATAATAATAATAATAATAAAAAAAAAAAAAAAAAAACTGCGATAGTGCATTTAAGTCCACTTTACATGTTTTTCCACACTTTAGGCATTTAAAGCTATTTAAAATTAATTTATGCCCAATACAAAATTTCAATAAACTTAAAATTATCCTAAAATTGTAAAGTAAGTTGAATTATACCAAAATTACAACCTTCGCATGAATTAATGTTGTCGGACTCCATATTTTAAACATTTTAAAATACAAGGACACACACCTTTCCCTTACAATGTAAAAAATGTGACTAATTTTAGCATGACGAATGAAATGTTACATTACTGATAAGTTGGAAACGGAAAACTAAAAGCTTAGATTTGCTCCTGATACAGACGATGGGTGTCAAAAATATATCATAAAATATATTTCTAGTGGCAGAGACGCTTTCAAATACTTTAGCGATGTTCCATCAACACAAACACGACCAAGATGACGTCACACAAGTACGACCAAAATGACGTCACAGCGCGGGACGACTTCAAGCATCCCTACGACATCGCACCTCGACTCTCTCTCTCTCTCTCTCTCTCTCTCTCTGACTCTCTCTCTCTCTCTCTCTCTCTCTCTCTCTCTCCTCCGAAGAACAGTGACATGAGAGCTACCACCATGTGAACACCGTTTGTGTAGGCCCCATTTTGGCCTGATGTCATTCACCTAACTTTATATAAAGACTAATCATTATCTCGCGCGTTATTAATATTGAAGTCATTATTATATTGAACTCAATATTCCAGTGCACATTTAATTTCAACTGTAAACAACCAACTTATATTTTGTCTCATTCATAAATCATTTATTTTGTTTAATAAAGGAAGAAATCTCATTCTCTCAATCAACCTAATTAATAACATTATTTGATCTGAAAAGATCATGGTGACCCAGCCTCATCAGCATCATCATTAACAATCAATTATAACTATTATCAATTAACCATTATTATTATTATTATTATTATTATAGTGCTAACTTAACGCTATATATTCTTTTATTATAAAATACACAAAATTATAAAATTTCCACTCCACATTGTTCATAAATAAACTATTGCCTATCCAATGATATAAGCGTGTGTATTAAGAGGACGCCTCCAAACTAGGAATTAACCAATTAATCTTTTCATTGACTTCATATATCCTTCCGCCGCCATCCCCAGTGCCTAAGCAAAATAGCGTTCCCCACAATTTTTTTAAGAAAGCATCCCGCTTATGTTGTAGTTGGTTATCTAATCCCAGCAAGAAATGGGACGATTAGTAAACGTCATAAATGTTTATAAAACGTCAATTCTTGCTTGGATGCTACAAAGTGTTGCTTTATATTAAAAAATCGACAGGGCCATGTAGATTAAGTTCATACACGCATTTAAGTTTGCATAGTTATACAAATGAATCTACTTTGCGTGTGTAGATATATATATATATATATATATATATAATATATATATATATATATATATAATATATATATATTACGGCATAACATGTGACGAACTCCTTAAATTTTTATTTAAGTCTAAATAGTAATAGTGATTGTGGTTGTTTTATAGCTAATTCCTTTATAACAGCTAAAATCATACGAGGAAGGGAACCTACAGATATTCGTGGGATCCGAACAACTACGTCATCAAGGAAACCCAGATAAACACTTTAATTGCTGAAACTAGACGAAGCCCGAACCGAAATTCGTATCCAGTACCTTCAATTTAATTTTAGGCTTTCTCAGCTTCTTAAAAAGCTCTCAATTTTTGCATACCCTTTTCATATTATTATTATTATTATTATTATTATTATTGCTACTTTTGATAGAAGTCATGTCAGAGAAGATCGTCAAGACTGAGTTGTTACTAAACCAAACATTACCAAACTACTTGATTGTGCAATCTGAGCGGTAGTGACAAATTTAAAATGCACTGTCACATCTCAGTAACGTGTCGGTTAGTTAGTACAATTGGTTAGTTTGGCAACGTCTCACAGAAGGGATTCAGATCGAACTGTTTTTAGAGTGTACTGTAAAAAATAAAGTACTTCAAGGGCATATATATAGTCAGTGGCGACTCGTGGTATAAATGTATGGGGGTGCGATTTCATAAAATTGTACGACAACACGGACTCACAATAGGCTAGCGCGAATCCAACTGCCGCTCACAAGAGTACTTGTATTAACATATGCGGCTATGCCAGACGTACAATTCTAGTTAATTACAAATAAGTAATAATTTCAATAAAATACATATAAATGGCTTATATCATTATTACTGAAGTAACTATTAGTAAAAATAAAGTAGTTGTTATAAAAAAAATTCGCGATTGTACTTATATTTTCATTACAACAGTAAAATATAATTTATATTTACTTGAGCGAAAAATCTATCGCTCCATTCGGCTGCAATATTATTTTGTATTCAAACAGCGGTACGCTGTTTGAAGCTATGCTATAAGTTTAGAATATTATGTACTGTATGAAGGCTTACTCAAAATACCTCATGAATCATGATATGCCACAGGAATTTTTAAAATATATTTCAAGAATATTTATTTTAATATCTTAAAATTAGTATATTTTTTATCTGTTAAATTAATATTTATCGTTTCAAGCAAGGGGGAGCGACCGCTCCATCGCTCCTATACGCCAGTCGCCACTGTATATAGTACATTTGATAGTAGATAGAGAGTATCTGAAACGGTTGTCATCTTGATAAATGGTGTCCTCTGAAACCAAAAAATAAAAAATACAAAAATACACTTTCGGGGATTAAAGAAAACCTTTCAGTTTCCTTTTAGTGTATCTTCGTTCTACCGAGTGTACTCTTCACATAATTTATGTCCAGAGTATGTTTACTCCTTTTTTTCCTCTTGGTTAGAAGGTACACAAAGCGGGCAGTTTTTAGGGTGTAACCTCGGCCTATACCAAGTGCATGTACTCTTTAAATACTTTATATTCAGAGTACGTTTAGTCTTTTTCTTATTCTTTCTTCTAAAGTAGACACAGTAGACAAAAATATGAAAACCTACAAAATTCTAATTCTTCTCGGTCTTTCTGGCACCTAGCCAAGAACCTCTCCAACAACTTTACTTCTTCTTCTTTCCCTCCTCTTCTCCATTCCGATGGTTCAGTTGCGGTCTCTTCTCCTGATAAAGCTGAACTCAACCCTGGACGATTCCGGTGCTGTTCTTCCATCTCCTCCTCCCTTTGACTTAATTATGTCTGAAAATAGAATATCTTCCAAAGATGTTCTTTCAACCCTCCAACTATCGTCCAATTACTTTGATGTCTTGCCTTTCTAAAGTTTTGAAGCTATCCTTAATAGGAAGATTTTTAAACATCTCTCTTCTTACAATCTTCTGTCGGATCGTCAGTATGGGCTCCGCAAGGGGCGTTCTACTGGCAATCTTCTCGCATATCCCTGATTCATGGTCATCCTCCTTTCGAAATTTCGGTGAAAACTTTTCTATTGTGCTAGACATATTAAAAGCTTTTGATAGTGTCTGGCACAAATCTTTAATTTCCAACCTGCACTTCTTCGGGTTCTATCCTTCTATCTGTGCATTCATCTTTAGTTATTATCTTTCCGGCCGATCTCTACCTGCGGTTTTAGACGGCCACTGATCTTTTCCTAAAGCTATTAATAGTGGTGTTCCTCAGGGCTCTGTTCTGTCACTCACTCTTTTCCTTTTAGTTATTAATGATCTATTAAATTGCACTTACTATCCTATCCACTCCTATGCCGATGATTCCACCCTTCACTTCTCCACACGCTTCACAAAGCGTCCCTCTCAACAGTCACTCCATGCTTCGCGTGAGACGGCTATGGTACGCCTGACCTCTGATCTTTCTCTATCTCTGGCTGGGGAAGAGAAAATCTTGTGGCTTTCAATGCTTCAAAAACTCAGTTCCTTCATCTGTCTACTCGTCACAGTTTTTGACACAACTATCCCCTAACCTTGAACAATACACAACTCAATCCTTTCTCTTCTCTTAACATTCTTGGTATTTCCTTTCCTGGTGATCTTTCCTGGAAAGATCAGATATACTCTCTTTCCAAAACAGCTTAAAACAGGTTAGGTGTGCTGTACCGGCTTCGCAGTTTCTTTACCCCAAACTCAGTTGCTGTCTCTGTACAGGGGTCTTGTCCACCCCTGTATGGCGTACGCTCCTCATGTGTAGGGTGGCTTAACCCACACGGCTCTACTTGACCGGGTGAAATCAAAAGTTTTTTCGTCTCATCAATTCCCCGCCTCTCATTGACTGTCTTTATTCCCTCTCTCTTCACCGCAATGTTGCCTCAGTCTCTCTTTACTATGGCTATTATAACGGACACTGCCCTTATGAACTCTCTAACTGCATGCCTCCTCCTTTAAGGAAAACACGCAGTACCACACTTTCGACACATTCTCATTCCTTTTCTGTCGAACTCCCCTAATGCAAGGGTTAATCGGTATTTTCAAGATTTTATCTACTCAACCGGTCAACTCTGGAACAGTCTTCCTCAGTTTATCTTCCCCCCTGTCTATGACCTCCAATTTTTCAAATGGAGTCCCCAGGCATCTCGAAAATCTTGGACCTTGATTTTGTCTGTCTTGTTACTCTATGAGAGGGTGGGGGGGTTAGCAGGCATTCGCACTTGGCCCTTCCTTCCTTCATAAAAAAAAGACAATTCTTTCGGCTGAACACTTTTTCATCAATTTGTGGACATGACAAAAGAAACTTTAATCTTTTAGTCTTTTCAGCTTTGTTACATACATACACTGCAAATTTGGGGGAGGAAATATAATCTCCTTGTTAGGAATTAATTATGTACTCCATTTTCGAAGGAAATTAACTAATGAGGGAGTTACATTTACTCTTATACCAAACATATGGGGAAAAAATTTTTTTTTAGTACATTTGGCTTAATTCTAGAACTTTATTTGAGCATACATATTTAACGGATCTTAAATTCTGTATAGAAAAGAAAATAATAATAGGTAGTTTAATATTTAAAAACACTTTCAACAAACAATTATTTATTAATAAATTTTTATTATTTCACAGTTCAGACGGTTGGTGTCATTATAGTTGTCACATGTCGCCAGATTATCCAACAATGCATTGAAGGAAATTAATATGAATAAAGAAATAATAAATAAAGGAAGAAATAATAATGATAATAATAATAATAATAACAATAATAATAATAATTTCCTACGGAAATTCTCAATAACTGCTTTGATATTACAGAAATAAAAGTTAGGGTTTACGCGTGAAAAAACCAGAATATGCAGTATTAATAGTTAAAATAATTTTTTAAAAATTTAGTTATACCTCATGAAAATGACATTAAAATGTAAATTAATAGCAGTAAATAGTATGGTGGTTATAATTTTGGACGTTTTCCAGTTTATGTACCGTTTTCTACAGTACATTACATACAGCATAGTAAACATTTTTAGATTGAAATTATGTTAGGTTAGGTTAGGTTAGGTTAGGTTATCAAGAACTTACCTCTCTTAAAAAGTTGTTATAAATCATAAATTATATGAAAAACGGTACACAAACTGGAAAAGGTCCATAATTTTTTGTAAGATTATTGTCTCTTTAGTTTAGATGTGTAATTTTGTTATATATATATATATATATATTTTGAAATAGACCATTTATTATTATTATATATATATATATATATATATATATATATATATATATATAATAATAATAAATGGTCTATTTCATAAACCATTTATGTTAATTATTGAAAATGGCTATAACTACTGAGAGATGTGAACTGTAATATTTTCGTTATACATAAATCACATTCGGCATCAGGAGGAGAGAATATGCGTAAATGAGTACATATTAGTCAAGGTAAAAAGTTCATTTTAACTTAACATTCGAGTTTTATGAACTAATATTTGATAGTTCCCTGTATAGAGTATAGACTATCAAAAGAAGCAAAATAATCAGCAGGACGAGTCGCAGAAACTCTAAAAAATTTGTACTGTACTGCATATTTTGATGAAGGTAATCTATATGAAACGTTAACGCAAAAAAAATAAAATTTCGTACTTTATAGGCAGCAGCAGCAGTAGCAGTAATAATATATAATAGGAGTAGCAGCAGGAATAAGACTAAAGATGCGCATATGGAATATTTTTGTAGATATAGGAATGTAAAGTGTTAATTTTGATCAGAAAATGTAATATGACCGCGTTTCTTTTAGCGAAATAAGAGCAAAGAAACAAATTTAGCTAATAAAAATTTTCGAATTCAGTTGTTATTTGAAAACGTTTCAAAATTCCTCAGAAAAAAAGAAAAAAAAGGAAAAAAATCAATATACAAGAGCCACTCAATATATTTTGCCCCACCTTTTTTTTTCTTTCCAAGTTTCCTTGTAAGTTCCAGGAATTTTGTACATAAGTAGTTACATACTTTTTTTACAAGTTTTTATTTTTCCACATAGTCTCCATCCTTTTCTACGGCCTTCCTCCACCTCGAAACAAAAACCTTTATTCCTTACTGGTAAAAGTCTCCTGGGTTCAGCTGGAGCCAACTCTTAACCTCCTCAACAACCTCATCGTCACTCTGAAACTTTCTTCCACGAATAGCATCCTTCATTGGCCCAAACAAATGGAAGTCTGGAGGTGCCAGATCCGGGCTGTATGGAGGTGGGGTAACACAGTCAAGCGCATTTTTGTCTCAGAAGATGGTGGCCATAACCTTTCTTGCAGAGGGAGCCATTTTGAACTTTTATTGCGTGGGAAGTCTGCGTGATGCCACTCCATGGATTGGCGTTTTGTTTCAGGTTCAAAGTGGTGTACCCAAGTCTCATCCCCAGTCACAATTCGTGAAAGGAAGTCATCCCCTTCTGTCTCGTATCAAACCAACGACTCAGAAGCAATTTCTTTTCTTTGGGCTTTGTGATCTTCAGTCAGTTCACGAGGAACAAACTGTGAACACACTTTTGAGTATCCCAGTTGCTGAATTATCGGATTCACACGTCCTTCACTAATTCCTAGCTCCAGTGATAGCTCCTTGTATGTGACGCGCCGATTTCATCGAATAATGGTGTTAGCACGTTGCAAAGTGTGAGATGTCACAGCCGATGCCGGGCGACCGCTGCGTGGCTCATCATCGAGGCTGGCTCTCCCTCTCTCCGATGATCTCACACGTTTAGACCAGCATCCAACTGTGCTTCGATCAACAACATTATCTCCGTAAACGTTTTGTAGACGTTTGTGAATATTTCCAACTGTTTCCTTCTCTGCGGTTAAGAACTCGATAACAGCTCTCTGTTTACGATGCACATCACTGTCAGACTCCATTTTCGAAACTGCGTTAACCATCGGTTTTATATAAGGGCGTTTAAAAGCGGTTTTATACAAGGTGGTGAGGTTCAAACTGGAAAAATTCCGTTATGTGAAGCCCAGAAAGTTCAAACTTACATCCCAAAAGACATTTCAACACCATGGCCTATATTATTTAGCTAAGAAAAAAGGGTAGGGCAAAATATATTGAGTGCCCCTAGTATATATTGTTATGTATGGGAGTCATGTAATAAGGTTAATTAATTACGGGTTATAAATTAACCCACAAATAAAAATTGATCATGCAAACAGAATGAATTGTATGCATAAATACCAAACAGAAGGTCAAGCAAATAAAGACGAAGAATTGTATTCGTCAAAAATGGTGCTGGGCATTTTCGTGTAGATTCGGGTGTAAACGAAACAATTTGGAAATTCTTAAGTACATACATGGAATGTAAAACATATGCACGTTAAATACTCATGTAATTTAGGGAAAAAGACATGAATTTAATTGTCTATTTAATTCTGAATAAGTTCCGATAAAAATACCACATATAGGTTACCCCGAAACTAGGACAATAATTAATATAGAAATTACATTTTCACACGAAATGTAGCCATTCACACACTGGTTTCCCGCGTTCCTCTAAACAAAGAAAGGAGGCATTTCAAAAGTGAACGTTCATTTACGTATAAAATGGAAAGACTCCGTTAAAATTAAATTGTTACATTATTAATAAGTTTAATGGCATGTAAAATTACACCTTCTAAAAGGTTAGTAATTCTTACAAATAAGATTAATCAAAAAAGAGAATCTGATTTGGGTATATAAATAATCTTACGCCCGACAGCCATGACAAGAGGGACGGAGGCTGAGAAACGCATGCGGGAAGTGCATCTCAGAACGTGAAACAATAAAGTTCACCCTCATAAACCTGTGTTAAATTTAAATAAGAACATTAGATTTATTTCTCCTTTTAAGAACAAAAAACTAGTTCTTAATAGAAGTTTGCTCAAGTACGGGGCTCCAATAAACCTTAGCCCCCCCCCCTCATCCATGGCCTAAACCATTAGAGGTACAGTAAAACTAAACATACCTTACAAAAGAGAATTTAATCCTGCATTTAATGAGAAACAATTAAAACTTGGTGTTCCCGCCATTGGCTTCCAAGACAGCCTGAATTCGCTTTGGGTAGCTTGCCAAAAGTGACGTGAATAGATCTTGATCGTTACGCAAATTTGCTAAAACAGTTTCAATGTGTTGAGTCATTTGATCCTTCGAAAATCGATTTGCTGCAGGTTCTTGAAACAAGAGACATTCAACCTTGTCCTTCATAACTGATCCAATGTGTTCACAGACGTTCAGGTCTGGAGAATTTCATGGCCATTCTTCATTTCCAAAGAAATCGATCTCATTGTTCCGCAACAACTGTTGAGTGGCTAATGCCTTAAAGCAGGGGGCCTTATCGTGCAGAAGTGTGACCTGATCGACATCCATAACATTGTTTGGGCTTCTTAGAAAAGGAATGACATGCTGGGATAGAATAATATCACGAAAATACTGTCCATCCCAACTCTGACCATTTGGCTTCAGCACCCACATGAGCTCCTTTGCAGTGAACAAAACAAACACACCAACACAGTCTGGACTTTTTAATAATTCGCGATAATGTTCATTGTCATCGATTTCATCTGGTGTTGTGGCCCACACTCGATCATTTTGGTAGTTAGGCCGACGTGTTACGTAAACAAAAAATTCATCGGAGACAGCTAAATGCATGAAATCATCCACATCCCAATCTTCAAGATAATGGGCAAACCACATTCTGTCATCGATGTTAAGTTGAGTTTTTCTTGGCTTTGGAAGTTCATGCCAAGGCTTTAAACCTTGCCTATGACGGTACAGTCGAATGATCTCACCACTAACGATCTTTCCTCTCAACACTTCGATCTCTCTAGAAAGTTAAGCACAGCTGTTTTTCCGCTTACGCGTACCGCTTTCAATGATGTCCTTTGTTTCCTGAGAGAGTTGCAAATTTGGGCGCCCAGATTTGGTTGTATCTATTTCACATTCATCCAAAGTTTTATTCCAATTTCTTTTGACGAAGTCCTCACTTTTTCGCAACTTTTTGGCAACCCATGAACGTGTTATAAAGGTGGCTCCAGTATCACGAGCTTCTCGAAATGTTATTGCTCGTATGCAATCTATCACACGTTGTCTCTCCGAATCACCAATTAATTGAGAAGCCATTATATTATCACTTTATCAGCTAGAGTAATTTTAATACTTGCAATAAATAAAGAATTTTATATATTTTTATAATCACTAAAAACTATTTCGATATAAGTAAACATGTAAGCTGCAAATGGGGGGGGGGGGCTAAGGTTTTTTGGAACCCCTTACAAGATACGGTCAAAAGGCCGGGTAGAGAAGTAATCGTTGTTCTAAAGATAATTCCATAAAAATTGTAGTATGTATGCATTTATTCATTTTAATGATCTGACATATTACAACATGGCTGTATTAAGTTAAATAACTACCAATTGTAGTTTAAACTTGTATGACAGTCAAAAATAAAAAGTCTGTGCATTTTATTTAATTGTCTCAATTTCAAATCTTTATTCTTCAACCAAAATTTCTTTACTGTCAAAAATTTCATTGTTGTATTGTAATTGGTTTAATAAGATCTGTGAGGAATATATTATTTTTGTAAAAGGTTTATGATTATCTCCCCTACACGAATTGACAGAGAAATAAGAATATATATAATCAGTGATATATATAACCTTGGGTTAAAAATGTATGATGTGGTTTAAATGAAAACAGGCTAAAATAAAGGTATAATTAATACCATAAATACATAGATACATAAAAATAAACAACGTCATTACATTACAATATAAGTTATATATATATATATATATATATATATATATATATATATTATATATATATATGCTTTTAAAAAACAAAAAAGCATGTGAAGTCAATGCGGCAAATGTACTTAAATATTAAAACTATATATATATATATATATATATATATATATGCATATAACTGCAATGACCGCGCAGTATAAATGAATAGAAACGACATAAGTGTTAAGGAACGTCTCTGCACACGAGGAGGAGAGATAACGAATAATGAAAAATGAGGCGAACCGCCCGGGAATCGAACCCAGGGCCTTCCAATTGCCGGTTGGATGCTCTACCATTATGCTACGGACCTCACTCAATCACAAATCGAAATTCTCCCACATAGGGCAGAAACCAATGCCCTGAGAGGGCACCCTCGCAAATCGTGAATATGCGCATATAACTGCAATGACCGCGCAGTATATAAATGAATAGAAACGACATAAGTGTTAAGGAACGTCTCTGCACACGAGGAGGAGAGATAACGAATAATGAAAAATGAGGCGAACCGCCCGGGAATCGAACCCAGGGCCTTCCAATTGCCGGTTGGATGCTCTACCATTATGCTACGGACCTCACTCAATCACAAATCGAAATTCTCCCACATAGGGCAGAAACCAATGCCCTGAGAGGGCACCCTCGCAAATCGTGAATATGCGCATATAACTGCAATGACCGCGCAGTATATAAATGAATAGAAACGACATAAGTGTTAAGGAACGTCTCTGCACACGAGGAGGAGAGATAACGAATAATGAAAAATGAGGCGAACCGCCCGGGAATCGAACCCAGGGCCTTCCAATTGCCGGTTGGATGCTCTACCATTATGCTACGGACCTCACTCAATCACAAATCGAAATTCTCCCACATAGGGCAGAAACCAATGCCCTGAGAGGGCACCCTCGCAAATCGTGAATATGCGCATATAACTGCAATGACCGCGCAGTATATAAATGAATAGAAACGACATAAGTGTTAAGGAACGTCTCTGCACACGAGGAGGAGAGATAACGAATAATGAAAAATGAGGCGAACCGCCCGGGAATCGAACCCAGGGCCTTCCAATTGCCGGTTGGATGCTCTACCATTATGCTACGGACCTCACTCAATCACAAATCGAAATTCTCCACATAGGGCAATTGGGAGAATTTCGATTTGTGATTGAGTGAGGTCCGTAGCATAATGGTAGAGCATCCAACCGGCAATTGGAAGGCCCTGGGTTCGATTCCCGGGCGGTTCGCCTCATTTTTCATTATTCGTTATCTCTCCTCCTCGTGTGCAGAGACGTTCCTTAACACTTATGTCGTTTCTATTCATATATATATATATATATATATATATATGGGATGAATTTCACAATAAAACACGTGAAATGAATAAATGCTGCAAACCCACAAGGAAAAAGAAAAACGATTCCAAGGCCTTTCGTGTATTCAAAGCTACACCTCCCTGACGAGGTGTAGCTTTGAATACACGAAAGGCCTTGGAATCGTTTTTCTTTTTCCTTGTGGGTTTGCAGAATATATATATATATATATATATATATTGTGTATTTGTATTTGGTTTTTATATATTGAATAAACACGATCCAATGATTTTACGACTGAAATGTCAAGTACGAATGAAAGCAACATGTACCGAATTGACATGTTTTGATTTGGTTAAATATTCTTTGAGAATTTGTTGAAATAAGTATTCCAAAATTACGTGCTATTACTTTTAGTTTTAGTTTTTTATGATCTTTTACAATATATTTTTACTGATTTTACTGACTTTTCTTTTGTCATGAAATATTTACAATTATTTTGATAACGTCACTATTTTGTACTTAGGAAAAGGTTCTGAAAAACGCATATTTGAAATAGTTTGCACATATACTGCATGTGGATAAACAACATAGACACACACACACACACACACACACACACACATATATATATATATATATTATATATATATAATATATATATATATATATATATATATAATATTTTATATATATATATCGGGAAACTGAACACGGAAATTAGAAACCCAATAAATGTTTTATACACAAATATTCAAGGCCTCTACAGTGACCATGCAGGCTGCAAATTACAATACTTACAGAATTTAGCTACCGAATCCAGCATAGATATTATATGCCTAACGGAAACCCTTGCATAAATGCGAAAAAGACTATGAAAACTGGATCAAGGATGATGAATTAGCATTGCTGGACTACAACATACACAGAGCAGATAGAGTGGCTAGACGAGGGGGAGGGTGTTGGATCTACGTGAAAAACATATACACATGTGTAGTGAAGGTAAACAAATCAAACAGGACAGTTGAAGTTATTATATTAGAAGGAAAAGAACTGAACCTAACCATTATGAACATCTAGAGACAACCAAACACTACAAAAAGTTAATTCCAATTTCCTACAAATGAAATAGAAAACATATTAAAATTACTTAAAACTCTAGCAACAAATATTCTAATTTTCGGAGATTTTAATTTCCCATTCATAACATGGAAGAAAAATGACGAAGTTATATATGTCGAGAAGTTTCATGGCAACATTACTAAAGATGATAGAACCCAAGCAACAATGCTGTTAGATATTACGGAACATTACGCCCTTACTCAGGAAATCTGGAGAACGTTTTGGATTTAATCTTGTCAAATAACAACGAGATAATAATAAATAAAAAAGTAACGCACACAAAGTTCTCCGACCATAACCTCTTCGATACATAATTGAAGTTAACACCCAGAGGTCCGAAAACGCATCCTAGAGAGGCAGATGGAATATTTGAAGGCTTAAACATAAATTCAAAGAAAGTGAATTGGAAAAACGTAAATAAAGATTTAAAGGAGGTAAACTGGGAATTGCTACTTCACGAGAAGACGCCACAAAAAATACTATGTAAATAGAGACTGAAACCAAACCTATAATACTGAAACATATTCCAGAGAGACAGGAAAGAAACCGTAGCAAGCTTGAGAGGAAAATCAGGACACTGTTCAGGCAACGAAGACAAACTATAAAACATCACAGATGCAGAACTGATGCAGAGAGACTCAAACTAGAGAGGAAACTAGGCGAAATAGAAATGGACCTAAAGCAAACATTCATACATAAGACAAAAGAGGAGGAAAACAAGGTAGCAGAAAACAAAAAATAACCCAAAATACTTCTATACATTTGCAAAAAGGAAAATGCAGTGTAAGGAGAGTATTGATCCGTTGATAGATGGGGAGGCCGAATACACAAATGACCCGAAAGAAATAAGCGAACTGCTTAGGGAACAATTTAACGCTGCGTTTAGCACCCTTAAGTCCGAGATGGAAGTGGAAAACACAGACGAATTTTTCGACATAGATACAAATCAACCAAGAACAAATTCCGGCACAAACCTATTAATGGACTTCGAGTTCACGGAAGGAGATGTAATTACGGCTTTATCACAGATGCGAGACAATTCAGCGCCAGGCCCAGAACATGGAGTGCCACGTTTCTGAAGAAATGTAAAGAGCGTATTGCCAAACCGCTATACTTACTATGGAGGAAATCGCTCGACACAGGACAAATTCCACTACCCTTAAAGAACGCGAACATTGCCCCCCCCCCTCCTACTTAAAGGTGGTAACAGAGCAATGCCCAAGAATTATCGGCCAGTGGCTCTCACCTCACACCTTATAAAGTGTTTTGAACGTATAATTAGAGGCAAAACTACCTACTACCTACAAGAAAAAGACTTATACAACCCAAATCAACATGGCGTCATGGCTGGAAGATCATGCCTATCACAGCTACTAGACCACCAGGAGAAAATATTAGAAACATTGTGTCGAGGACAAAACATACAGTAGATATGTAATATATATGGACTTTGCGAAAGCCTTCGATAAATGTGACCATGGAATCATAGTACACAAACTTAAGAATACAGGAATTACTGGAAAGCTAGAAAGATGGATATTTAATTTCTTGACCCAAAGAACACAAAGAGTCGGGGTAAACGGAGTTAAATCGGGTCTCGGAAGTCGTGAGCTCTGTCTCACAAGGGACAGTATTAGCTCCCTTGCTGTTCATAATAATGATTGCAGATACTGATGCAGATATTAAGGACAGTACTGCATCATGCTTCGCAGATGACGCAAAGATATGTAAGGAAATATTGAACGAAGGTGACATAAGAAAATTACAAAACGACATTGAAACATTATTCTAGTGGGCAGAAGACAACAATATGAAGTTTAACGAAGAAAAATTCCAACTTCTAAGATATGGTAATAACAAGGAGCTACAGAAAAAAGGGTACAAAACTATGCAAGTCAAACAGATAACACCAAATCCACAAGTCAGGGATCTTCGAGTAATAATGTCGTCGGATGCAGGATTCAGAGAGCGAGAGCACTTCTTCTTGGATCAATGAAAGAAAGCCACCCTCAGCCTTCTTTAGTTAGCTTTATAAGGCTAACTAACGAAAATATAACGACCTAACCTAACCAATCGTCAAGGGCGTACAGTTGACCTAATGATTGGTTAGGTTAGGTCGTGATATTTTCGTTAGTTAGCCTTATAAAACTAACTAAAGAAGGCTGGGGTGGCTTTCTTTCATTGATCCTTCTTCTTCTTTGTCGGCAGCATTTTCTCACGTCTAAGTGGGGTCGCTGTTCCTAATCCTCCTTCGCCACTCATTTCTGTCCAACGCCACATCCACCGCCAGATTTCGCTCCCTCATATCACCCTCCACACACTCTCCATCTCATCCTCGGCCTTCTCCTTCTCCTTCTTCCAGGTGGTTCCATCTCCATAACTCGTAGCTCAACATATTCCTCCTCTCTTCACATGACATGTCCAACCCATCTAAACCTTCTCTCTTGAGCTTTCTTTGACATCTCTATTACTTTCGTTGTTCCACGAATAAATTGATTTCTAATTTTATCTCTTCTCGTAACCCCACACATCCATTTCAACATCCTCATTTCTGCTACATCCATCCTTTTCCCCAGATTCTCCCTCATAGGCCACGTTTCCATGGCGCCTGCTCTCTCACCTCCTCCGTCATTACATCGATAACAATGTCGAAGATGTATGGGCTCAGGGCCGATCTCTGATGGACACGAACTTTCACTTCGAAAGCTTCCGTCAATCCAGCGCTACATCGTATTTGAGTACGTGACCCCTCGTACATATCCTGCACCAACCTCACATACTTCTCCGGCACTAATTTTTCCCTTAAACACCTCCACACCTCTTGCCTCGTTACTCTGTCATACGCCTTCTCTAGATCTATGAACACTATATGCAACTCCCTCTGCCCCTCTCTATATATTTCCATCATCTATCTAAGTGGAAAAATGGCATCCGTTGTCCCTCTTCCCGGCATGAAGCCAACTGCTCTTCCGCTATGCTTGTTTCTTCCCTCAACCTGCTCTCCACAATCCGTTCCCAGACCTTCATTGTGTGCGACATCAGTTTAATCCCTTGGTAATTTGTACATTCCTGAACATTTTCCTTCCCATTTAAATATTGGAAGAGCTTCCGTAGCAGAAAAGCAAACATCATGCTCAAATTATGGAAGAGTCTAGTCCTACCAATAATCGAGTATTTCTCAGTAGCCTACTCACAAGCCCATACAGAAAACGAGACATTACGAACAGTGAAGCTATTCAAAGGACTTTTACGTCTAAGATAGAGGAAACGGAAGATGAAGACTACTGACTACTGGTCTCGAATACAATCCCTGGAACTCTACTCTCTCGAAAGAAGGCGCGAGCGGTACACAACTTGAGGGCTCTGTCCCTAACCTTAGAAATGAAATAGAAACAAACTGGAATGAGAGAAGAGGCAGATTTTGTAAGGTTCCAGCTGCGGAGGAACAAGGGGCCATGAAAACGAGGATGGAAAATACCCTTAGAATACGAGACCCAAAGCTTTTTTACTGTCCTACCAAAAGAAGTGAGGAATCTCCAGCACACCGACATGAATAACTTCAAGAACGAGCTGGACAGATTCCTGTGCAAAGTCCCTGACCAGCCATGCGTGGCTGGTTACGAGAGCAGGAGGATATCAGACAGCAATTCCCTCCTTAACCAAATCCCGCAAATGAGGCTGGACGCTGCAGAGGGGTCGACCGCAGGTCGATCCTGAACCGTCGTTCAAACTCACCTAAAGTAACCTAAAGTAATATATATATATTAGGGTGGTCCAAAAACTTTAAAAAAAATTTTTTACTTCCACATGGCTGCTCCTGTTCCTATATCTATCAAACATCTCCATGCCAAATTTCAGCCAAATTGAATGATTTTTACTGGTCGCTATGAATTTCATTTTACTACTCATTTTCTAGTAGATTGATCTTCTGGTTTAAAAAATGAAAAAACAAGGGAAAATACTAGTTTATTTGTTTGAAAACAGATTAAATCTCAAAGAAAACAGCTTATTTTTTTTAGAAAACAGAATAACTCTTAAAGAAAATATTAATTTTTAAAGAACAAAAATGATATGTTTGATAGAAAATTACATTTATCATTCGTTTATAATATACATCATAACTTAGATTAACGCTTCATTACTGACTCCTTTGAAAACGATGAGTAGTCTTGGCGATGTTTTGCTACTAATCGGAGGATGAATTGTTTTTGTTCTTCATCCTTCGTCAAAGCTGTATTATATGTCTTGATAAGGGCGATGCCCCTCTCCACCGAATCATTGACAACTTTTAGCTTGATCGCTATGCGTCGAAACTCTTGAAAGTAATCATCCTCCGTCCAGGAATTGGGATCCGTCCTCAGAAGGTATCCTCCGCTGCCTTCCTACCTTCTTTCTTTAACAGACTGAAGATTCCCAGGGTTCTCTTGGTGACCATTTCATACAAATTCAAATCTTCAATGTTTTCTTCAAGCTTCAATCGACGAGTAACAGTGGTATGCTCGTTACGTTGGAGGTTTACGACCATCTTCCGTTTGGTTTCGGCATCAACTCTAGGATCGAAGGATGCAAGGCCGTTGAAATGCTCTCCAAGATACCACAGGCGCCGTTGAAGAGTGTGGGTGCTGTTTCGGAAATGGTCTGATTTGGGTACTTTTGCAAGATTTTAAGAAGCAGAATATCGTTGAAAGGAGTTGATTCCGACGGGGGACTCGTTCCAAAAACGTGCGTAGACAAGGCGATAAACAGAGAGAGCTCGGTGATATTCTCCGTCTCACGTGCTGTCAGCTGTAGTTGATGCTTGAACAGATAAATTTTGAGGACGTAGATGGCCTTGGCCATCCAGCGTGCATAGTGAGTTGGTCCTGGAGCGCGGACCTTGACTTCTTTCTTATCACGGCACCCGAGGAAGGTGAGGCAGAGTCGTAGCAATTCCTCGTAGTCATCACGTGATTGTTTAGACTCCAGTGCCTTTGTGAAGTACTGGATCATTTCCTCTCGAAACTGGAACATCTTTGGATCTCTGAATAGGTTGTTTGAAGCCTTCATGAAGGAATCCTTCTGAAGTGATAGCCATTTTTTCTGAAAACGTTTAAAGAGAGTCTTTTCCGGGCCACCTGTGGGTCCAAGAAGTGCGTTGCAGGTGTTTGACAAGACGACTTCAAGGATATGATGTCGACAAGCGATCCAGACAAGTTCCCTCCCTACTGCTTTTTCAATCATGGTACAGGCTCCCCTGTGAAGGCCAGTATTAGACGCAGTTGTGTCAACTACGAAAACTTGGTTTGCTTTTTAGTTGAATATCATTGGTGCTCCTTAAGAAAAGTAAAGACATTAAAGTGCTCACTAAGAAGAAAAGGTTAAGAAATCCTGGTCTAGAGGCTGGGCAGAAATGCCTCATTAATCGGACGTACCGTTGCCCTAATAATGTGTTGTTTTGGGATTAAGATGTTTTTGTAAATTTAGAATATTCTTTCGTGTCTCTCTCCGGCTAAAATGTTAACGGTAATTTCTCCCCTCACATTACCCTGTTTGTCAAAAGTGTTTCGGTATAAATAAAAAGTCGGTAAAGTGTTAATTAAGTGCACAATTATCCCGGTCTTTTTGCGTGGTTCAAATTACAATGACGCCTCAACTCGGTCACGTGCTACCCGTATTTATAAAGTACAGCGAAGCGAGTGTAAAGAGAAAGAAAAAAGATAATGAGAAATTGAATGAAGTAACGTAACTAATAAAAACTGTAAAAGAGGGCTCGTAAAATGGAGTTTTAAATATTAATCACTACAGACGCGGGAAGATTATTCTATTTATCACTTTAAATGTAAAAAGTTTTTACCGATGTTAGTAATGAAACGTCTGTCACGTAATTTAAATCCGTTATTACGAGTATTGCTATTATCGAAAATTAACAATGTCAAAATTTACGTTATCGATTTTATTAACGATTTTGAAAACTTCAATAAGCTCTCCCCCTAATCTCCTAGTTTCGAGTGAATGCAAGTCTAACTCTTTAATCCTATCTTCATAAGACTTGTTCCGTAGTGACGGAATTAGTTTCGTGGCGCGTCGCTGAACCCTTTCCAACCTATCAATATCCTCAAGCAAATACGGGCACCAAAACTGAACAGCATATTCTAAGTGAGGCCTGACTAGGGACTTGTAAAGGGGCAATATAATATTCTTCAATTTAAATTCGAAATTACGCGCTATGGCCTAACATCCTATTAGTTTTTGCGCAACTCCAGGCACTGGTTCCTAACTTTTAAATCTTTAGATACGCGTACTACCTAAATCTACTTCCTCGTCAACGCTCGCTAACTGTCTATCATCCATCGTGTACGTGTAATTGTTGTTACGAGTACCTATATGCAAAACTTTACATTTGTCTACGTTAAATTGCATCGGCCACTTATCCGTCCATTCCATAATCCTATTTACATCGTCTTGGAGCCTATTTCTATCGTCCACGTTAACAATTTTACGCCTATTTTAGTATCGTCCGCGAATTTTGACACGTTACTGGTCAAACCTACATCTATGTCGTTAATGTAAATTACGAATAGCAATGGGCCTAACACTGAACCTGAAGGACACCGCTACCTACATCCAACCACACCGATTCACTACCATTAACAACGACCCTTGTTTCCTGGCACAAAGCCATTCCTCTAACCACTTAACAACCTGACCGCGTATACCGTGCGCTTTAACCTTCGCAATTATTCTTCTATGCGGAACTGTATCGAACGCTTTTTTAAAAGTCTAAATAAATAACGTCCGCCGCTCTATACCTATCATATTCGCGCACTATTTAGTTATAAAATTCTAACAAATTAGTTAAACAAGATTTATGGCGTCGAAACCCATGCTGACTATTATTAATCAAATCGCGACTACTAGTGATCGACGATACGATCCCTAACTACGGATTCCAAAAGTTTACCGACAATTGACGTTAAGCTAATAGGCCTATACTTGCTAGCTACTGTGCGGTCGCCTTTTTTAAAAATGGGCGTAACATTAGCTAATATGAAGTCTTCAGGAATAATCCCCGCTTCCAGTGACTTATTAAAAATTTTTGTTAAGGGGCCTACGATAACATCTTTCAAATCTTTCAAATGTCTAGGATAAAGCGCGTCAGGGCCTGGAGTCTTGCTAACTTTTAGCTTATCGATATAATACGCAATCTCACCCTCGTAAACAGTTATATCATTCAAAATAGTCTCGTGACTAAATGGAACGATATCGTCCACGTCGGGGACATTATTTACGTCTCTACAGTAAAAACTGTCGCAAAGAAGTTGTTAAAAATACCCGCCATCGCCTGATCGTCGGAAGCCAAAGTGCCGTTAGCGTCCACTAGAGGGCCTATGTTATCTTTTATCGGCTTACGTTTATTGACGTAGTCAAAACACTTTTTCGGATTATCTTTACTATCCGCAGCTACAAGTGTCTCAAAATTACGCTTAGCATTCCTAACAGATCTTTTAACCTGACGTCTAAGCTCGATATATCTATTAACGTTAGCTACCGTGCCAGTGCGCTTATTAAGTATATACGCTCTGTTACGCTCGTTTATGAACTCATCTATTTCCCTAGTCCACCACTTGGGCCTACCATGATTACTAGTGCGTTTGTCCTACGCGGAATAAACTCCCTTTCGATATTCAAAAAACTTTCCTTAAACGCCTCCCAATGAAAATTTGCGTCATTACTCATAAATAAATTATCCCAGTCCACTACTCTAGTACTCTCATCCTATCCGCAAAACTATCAAAATTAGCCCTACGAAAATTAGGGACTTCTATAACGTTACTATCCTTACTGTTTTCTATCAATAGCTTAAACCTAATAATTTGGTGATCACTACATCCCAAACTCTCGCCTACTTCCAAACCTTCGACTATATTTTCGTCGTTCGTCATCACCACGTCTAAAATATTGTCACCGCGCGTTGGTTCGGTAACCATCTGTCGTAAAAAATTATCTTCCATGAACCAGTAAAAGTCTCGTAATTAACTTTGGGGCAGTTAAAGTCTCCGACAACTATACTATCCCGATTATTAAAGTTATTAAGAAGTGTGTAAAATCTAGTATCAGTATCGAAGGGTTGAACGGGAGGTCTATAAACAACAACGAAATTGAAGCTAATACTACGCGCCATAACTTCAACGCATATCGCATTAATTGCTGCCGGAAAGTCTATCTTAACCTCGATAGCCCTAAGGGAATTACGAATGTACAACAAAACGCCGCCACCAATCCTATGTAACCTATCATTAGTAAAAAGTTTAAAACCCACTATAACAAGTTCCCCCAACAAGTCCCGAGTTATAGTATTTAACCACGTTTCGGACATAGCAACTATATCGTAGCTCCCGGAATAAGTTATCGCCTTAAATTCGTTCAATTTATTTCTAATACTACGCGCGTTACAATAAAAGACGTTTAAATTATTTTTTACCACGGATCGGCGTTTTAAACTTTTTCACGTCGGACCGGCGTTTCCCGGACCCACAACGTTTAAAGAGGGCTTCGACTTAAACAACTTTCGAACGTTCTCATCGATTAACCTACCTAGCCCAGCATTCCCTATTTCATTGAAATGCACCCCAACTTTTATAAAAATGCTAGGATCACTAAATTCTGACCACAGCTTTACGAAGGGTACATTTTCCTGAGCACAAGTCTCTTCGTTTAGTGTTCAAAAATATTGTTTTTGACGTAATCCTAAAATTTAAACCGTGCCTAGGGGTAATACCTAGAACTAAAGACTTATCTGACCTTGCCTTCAGGGATCTAATTAACCCCCTGTATCTCTCCAAAAGGTCAAGCACTCTCGTATCGGACCTATACGACGTTGCGTTGCCCCGTACCATCGTCACCAACATTGAGTGACGGGAAGCAACATCAATCCTATCTACTTCGTCTTTAATTCTGTCAACCCTGGTCCCTGGTAGACAGACCCTCCTCCTCTTGGTTGGATTCCATTCAACGAGCTCCTTATCCATATGACGCACTAAGGAGTCCTCAATTAAAATAGTTTCCCCTTTGTTCACATCCCTATCCAACTGGGCGAAAGGGTTCGAAACCTCAATAGGAGATTCCTATCACCTAACGTACGTGGCCTAGCTCCACCCTTAATACGCTAAGTCCCTCCCCGTCTACTAATCTCGGACAACTTTAACCCCTTCCTCAACTCTGTCTAACCTTCCCGATAAGCTACCTATACTAGAAACTAGGTTCCTAACCTCACCCTTCAACTTACTAACGTCTTTAACGTTAGTATAGGTTCGGCCTTCGTCAACTGTAAGCCTACCCCTGCCCTCATCAAGTGTTGCAAGTCTTTCCGTCACCTCGTGTACACTACGTTTTAAATCAACTATCTCTTCGCTTAACTCACAAAAGAAACAACCCGATCTCTCGGTAATCGCCATAGGACCGCCGTTGTAATCTTTAAAATCAGTATACCAACGATTAACCCCACACCTAGCATCGCGACGGCATCGCGCAAGTTAAGGTAGTTAACGTTTATAACCGTCACAAGTTTAAATTAAATTAAGCCGGCACGCTATGAAAACTTCTAAATCGCTAAAAACCACTAATATTCAGTTACTTAACTATAACAATGTGAATATAAACGCAAGTATATAAAATTCAAGACTTTCCAGTAGTAAATTTATCGTCAGTATCCAAAAGTAGAAACAATATCAGAGAGAGCAGGGAATGCTTCCGTTCAGTAAGGAGTCTGGCTGACGAATGAGCACTTAAGTTGTAACATGGAACTTATTAATACAAAACAATTATATGCATTTATGATGCTGCCTCAATACAAAACATTCTTCGTTTCTAAATAATATTTCTCTCAGTGACTGTTTATTACTAGTCAGTGTTGCTGATCTAGAAATAGCACTTGCTCCGGATGTAACAATGTCATACCAGTAGTATTCATTCAGCTGTCGTCTATTTGCAAATTGGAAGATATTTTAAGCAGTGACGTATGAAACCTACAGATACCCATCAATCTGGTAATGTTATAATGTTATTAAAATTTAATATGCACCAAAACATTGTCTTTTCATTCATAAACCGCCTATATATGTATTTATACAGGGTGTTTCATAACATGTGGGATGCACTTTCAGGATGGATTTAGGACCTGAAAACAGTGAAAAACTTTTATAAACATATGCCCGAAATCGCTTTGTTTCCGAGTTACAGCCCGTTTTGTGTTCCAGCAATTCTTTTTGCAAACTGTTTACAAACACTGGTTGCCCACAATGTTTGTGAGTGTGTACGAAACTTATTTCATGTATGGCCTTGCCGATTGTAATGTTTCGTACACTCTATGACATGTTTCAATATCGTTGAGTGTAGAGGTTTCCGAATCGCCGTCTGCCAGATAAGAAAACCTTTCAGAGAATAGACGAGCGTCTTGGTGATACAGGATCATTCAACAAGCGAGTTTCAGATGGTGGTAGACCAATCAGCGCCAGAACTGTTGAGTTGAAGGAGCGGATCCTGAATCGCGTGGAGCAACATCCTGGTGTCAGCAACCGAAGGATATCAGTAGCAGAGGGTGTAAGATACACAACTCTGTGGAGAATTTTATGGGAACAACAGCTTTACCCATATCACATTCAGAGAATACAAGGCCTTACTGAAGCTGATTTCCCACCACGAGAGGCTTTTGTACTTGGTTCCTTCAACAGTGTGCTCGCGATCCTCTTTTTCTATCCTCCGTGTTGTTTTCTGATGAGGCTGCCTTCACAAGAAATGGCGTGATTAATTTCACAACACTCATCACTGGGCCGAAGATAATCCGCATGCCATCATCTAGTCAAGGCACCAACAACAATTTAGTATCAATGTATGGCCAGGACTTATTGCCGACAATTTAATCGGTCCTTTTGTTTCGTCTGGAAGATTAACAGGAGAATCCTCTTCCGTTTTTTTAAGGAATGATTTAAGCGATTTATTAGATGAAGTTCCTCTTGGTGTTCGACGTCGTATGTGGTTTATGCATGACGGCGCTCCGCCTCATTTTAGTCGAGTAGCCAGAGACTATTTGGATGACCATTTCCCTGATAAATGGATAGGTCGTGGAGAACCCATTGCGTGGCCTGCTCGCTCCCCGGACCTGAATCCACTCGAGTTTTACCTGTGGGGTCATCTGAAATCCATCATTTACGTGACACCCATTGACAACGTTGAAATGCTTCGCCAACTTGTAGAACAAGGATGCCAGAAAATCCAAGCAATACGTGGAATGTTTGAACGTTTTCAGGCAGTCTATGACGAGACGTGTTCAGGCGTGTATTGAAACGCAAGGCGGTCATTTTGAGCACTTCCTTTAAAGGTAAGGCGGATACTTGCTGGAACACATAACTGGCTGTAACTCGGAAACAAAGCGATTTCGGGCATATGTTTATATAAACCTTTTCAATTGTTTTCAGGTCATAAATCCATCCTGAAAGTGCGTCCCACATGTTCTGAAACACCCTGTATATATCACGTTTTTGCTGTCTTTGTTATAACAAAATAATATCTGAATCTATGTTCAATATAAATAAATAAATAACTAAATGACTCAATAAATAAATACATGGGGGATGGGCAGTATAAGTCGTGGAATTTGCTCAGGGCACAATAATGCCTACCAACGGCTCTGCTTTTATACATTGAAACTTCAGTTTGTTCAGGATGACAGGCTTGCCAATACTATGAACACTGTCACACGTCCGAAGGTTTTTTGTTTTTACTAGACACTTTTTTATTCACATCATTGTTAATATATATCCCCTTCTTGAATTTATATTTAATTTTTCATTTATGCTTCCTTAGTAATATGTAAACCAGTGATGAATGGAAATAATTGTTCGAAAGACATTTGGCAATGAATCAACTAATCAGCGCTAAACCCGAGATTCATTCATAAAATGTTACAACCGTTTGTAGTACACACAACAAATATATGCCAGATGTCGCTATCTGTTCTCAAGAGTGTCCTTAGAATAATGAGCACAACTGTACCTTCTTCCGTCTATACCGAGTCTACACTCTAAGTGGTACTGGACCTTTGTTATCTACGAGTATCTGAAACGTTTACTCAGCATCTCATTATGCACTTTACTTTCTGAAATGAATAGTAGCTATTTTGAATTGTTTAATATATATTTCAAATATCTGTAAACTGTGCTTAAATATTTCAGGTATATAAGAGCTTAGAAATTAAACATTTCATTTGTATGACAAGTTAGTTTTCTATTCTTTGCGCATAAAGCATGCGCATTGTGGTTAAAAATACTTTGAAATTATGACGCAGTTTATTTAGTGTTCGTATTTATAGGCTATCTTGAAAAGAGGAGAAAACAACTATTATACTTGAGCATTTATTCATTTATTCCATGTAGGCTTACAGTAGGTCTTCTAAGTGCCTTTCATGCATTTATTAATTTTATTTATTAGGCTAGACCTTGGCTAGTAAAGTCTTTCTAGATTAAGAACCAGCCTGTGACCCTGAACCTAGCCTTAGACCTGGGCCTCTTGGTATACAGTAGGCCTACTCAAGATTCAATCTCTGAATTAGACAGCCTATACTTGAGAAAAGACCTTAATTAATTAGAAAGGTTAATTTCGGTTGCTCAGCCCGAACCGGGTCTTTTCCGTTTGGGGGCTAGCAGCGAATTTTAATGAAAATCGGTATACTAATGTAGTTTTGGTCACTGATTTCAAAAATAACTTTCTCTTTTTGGAGAAATGAAAAACAAACATGTTAGAGCACTTTAAATAATTAATGTGTTTTTAACGATAATATCATGACTTAACCTAACCAATCGTCAAGGGTGTACAGTTGACCTAACCGGGCATTCAATTAACCTAACTGGGCATTAATTCTTGATTTTTTTCTGCTACTTTTACAGATCTGCCAGGATCCTTCAAAAAACGTATTCTTCGTAAAGTTGCACTTTTTACCGTTTGACCGACGCCTTTGGCAACGAAAGAACTGGGTATTTTTATCAAAGGAACACACTTTTCCACACTTAGAGCACTTTTTCATAAACAGTAGCAGTTTGTGACTCTAGCTAAATTTAACACAATCCTCTGTAACTAGTTTAAGCTAGTTAAAACACATATTATTTAAAGTGCTCTAACATGTTTGTTTTTCATTTCTCTAAAAAAGTTATTTTTGAAATCAGTGACCAAAACTACATTAGTATACCGATTTTCATTAAAATTCGCTGCTAGTCCCCAAACGGAAAAGACCCGGTTCGGGCTAGAGCAACCGAAATGAACTGAGAAATAAAATAGCTGAGGAAAATTAGCTGAGCTAGATCTGTATTCACTTGAAAAGCGTCGACTTATAGGGGAACCAATTCGAGTATTTAAAACTAATAAATGGTTTGATAATGTAAATTACAGGAAGTTATTTGATAGTGATAAAGAATCAGTTACCAAAAGAAATGAATGTAAATTGAAAATTAAAAGTTTTTAAGATTAATGCTGTGAGGCAATTCTTTTCATATAAATTCAAACTTATACTTAAACTTAAAGTCCTTAAACTTTAATGCATTAGACATTTCATTGTTAGACAATTCATTAGACATTTCGGATTACCTGAAGATCAAGGCCCCCAACCTCAATTACCAAATAATATCTTCGTTAAAACTAACGAAAATATCACGACTTAACCTAACCAATCGTCAAGGGCGTACAGTTGACTTAACTGGGCATTCAATTTAATTTATTATTATATTTGGTATTGTAAAGCAAAAAACAAGAATACATGGGGGCCCTGATCTTCGGGTGATCCGTCTTTTCAATTGCTTAAAAAACTGGAACAATTTAGACATTTCGATTGACTTACTGAAATGTCTAACGAAATATTTAACTAATGTGAGATGTCTGATGCTTTAAACATTTCAAAATTCGCAAAATTGGGACAATGACACGTCTAACGAAATTTGTACTTCTCTTTAGAGTGTTGTTTAATTCGTATATTCGTTTATTTACATTTGTACTTTTTTATTCTCACTTCTCAAATCCACAGAGCGAACAGTTTTCAGCGTGCATGAAGTAATCTTAATATAAATTAATTTAAAACTTACAAACAAACCCTTAATCCGATTCAAACTAAGTTTTTAATTACCCATAATACTTGGTGAAAACCAATTAAATACAAATCTCCCCAACATAAGAGCCTCATCATGTTCTATTGAAAATACTAAAAATGTTAAGCATCTCATTTTCAGTTTGAATCTCTATATCATTTTGATATTTTTTGATGAATCGGCACCAGTGGTGGGCAAATTACTAAGATTTCGTAATCGAGTAAAAGTAGAATTACTTACCGAAAATAGTGATGAAGTAGAAGTAAAATTAGTAGCTTAAATAAGTAATCGATTAAAAGTAAAAATTACTGATATCTTAAAAGTAACAAAGTATAAAGTAGAAATTACTTCTCTGATTAATTATATATTACTTTTTAATGTCTATTTTTATTTACATAGCACAAATTTGCAGCACTGATTCTAGTAATATGATTACAATTTTAACTATTAGTTAATGCATTCGTGATTCACTATAATGCTAAATCGCAGATATTACTGAAGTTTATACATTATGCCAAATTTCGTAGATTCTGGGCCAAAATTCCTGGATTAAAGTACATATGGCAACACTGCTCCATTATTATCAATAATATGGGATTGGATAATAAACAGCCTTGGGACATCCGGAAAAAATAAAATAAAAATATAAAAAAGTAATTATAGCTTTTTTACAAAAGTAATGAAGTAAAAAGTAATTACTATTGATAAATTTTTAATCGATTACAAGTAAAAAGTAGTCGTTCAGAAAAGTAATTAGTTACGAGTAGATTATTGGAAAAACCACTTAGTTACTGTAATCGAATACAAATGCTTCGTTACTTGCCCACCACTGATCGGCACTAGCACTACACTATTGGATACATAAATGTATATGGATAGACCCGCATTCGAAACCTAAACTGTAGAAGTTTAAACCCTACATCCAGACTTTCACAATCCCGCAAATCATTCCGACACACGACAGGCTTGAAGTAAGTGTGTCGGTACAGTGATATCATTCCAAATTTAGTTTCAAAACTCTCGAAGAGTTGTTCAAATTCATCTAAAGTAAGTAAAGTTAAAACTTTAAGACTGAAGACTATTCCAGTTTTGGTATGATCAAGGTTTTCAGCAACGGAAACATTACATTCTTGTCCCTTTTAAAGCTTCTCAGTATGTCGAGGATGACTCACTGTATCGACGCAGTTGGCAGATGCTGGCGTGTCGGAAAGGTTTGTGAAAGTCTAGACTTGCTACAAAAACTGCTCATCAAACGGCTGTTTAAATAAGGCAGTGTCCAGTCTACCCATATACATCCGTGACTGGATAAGAGCACAACCCCTCCCCTGTACTGCATCAAACCAATAAAAACCCTTGAAATTCATAAATCACGTCTTTTCGGTCAATTTTAACTAATCCCAGTTGTCAGAATTTTGAATATAGCCAACCCTCATGCATTCATGCTCTTTCACAGCGTTCTGTCTTTATTAGGTGATGCAATGAACGATACGTTTGTGTTGGATATTTTATACTTATTCTAAGCTTTTTACTTTTAATTTAGTTAAATTTTATTAAGCAGTTTCTTTTATGGTTATAAGCATTTGTGTGTGTGTGTGTGTGCGTGTGTGTGCGTGCTAGCGCACGGCAACTGGGAGTAAGTAAAGTAGTGTGTATGTGTATGATGAAGTGGGGTAATATTTCTGGGAGGTAACACTTTTGGTACCTCGGAAAATTAAAAAAAATATATATATACTGTATATATATACAAAAAAATAGAAACTCCTTTATTGTCGGAAAAAAGATATGTTGGTCGTGCTTAAGTCAAGTTACACTAGGTTAGGTTATATTAGGCTAGATTAGGTGTGCCTCACCATTTAATGACTTAACAGAAATCACCCTCCGAGCCCTCAGTCACACCTAAAACATTTATCACGCCCTTTTCGGTTAAATGGGACTAAGGTTATGTTATATTAAATTAGGTTTGATTAATTAGTTTTTCTAGTCCGTTTTACTGCTTTATATCGATATTACTGAACTCTGCAGTATATAACCACATTTAGTAGCTGTAACCTTGGGTTGAAACACTGGACATAAATGCAGAACACTTTTATAACGAAGAGAGGGAAGAATTCACTGACAAGTTTTCTGTTTAATTTATTTATTTAACTTACGCAGAAGTCATGAAGGGGGAAAGCAAGTGTGAATAAATGTTTTAACATTATATCGCGGAGAAAAAACTCGCTAAACCAATTTAAACAAAACATTACATTTTTTTTAAACAAGCGAACGCCGTCACAGCTTCTAATAAATTCAATAACAAGACTCCCTGAGTGGGCATTTAAAATTTAGACCTGCTCTAGCCTCCAAATGTAGCCTACTTTCGGGATTGGTAAATTATTTCCTCGTGACAACAGCCAAATTTTGTTTCATTTGAAATAATCATATTTCCATATTAACATACAGGGTGTCCTGAATGTCTTGTTACTCCTATGTAAATGTTACTCCAGTGTTCTGTAACTATGGTAATGAAAGTATATAGTAGAAAACACTGAGACATTTTATTTTATACAGAATTATACAACATTGTAGTTTATACATAGTTATACGCAAGTTTATCATGTATCCAATGGATCTGTATGCAAACCATCGTTCTCACTGCACAGAATTATTTTACGCCAGGTTCGGTGAGCTATGCTCCTCAGCATTTTAGGTGTTATAAGTTTAAAAGCATCCTTTACGGCTTTCTTTAGTCCGTCATTGGAATGGTAACGTTTTTGAGAAACCTTTTCCTTTATAAATCCCCATAATCCATTGTCACAACTCGAGAGATCTGGGCTTCTCGGAGGCCATTTTAATGCAGACCCTCTCCCAATCCATCGATCAGGAAACACCTCATTGAAATATTCACGAACCCTCAATGAATAGTGGGGAGGTGCTCCATCCTATTGGAACCAAACATCATTTAATATTCCGAGATTATACAGAGGTGTAACAAGACTTTCGGGACACCCTGTACAACCGTCACATGTATTCCATATTAATAAATTTCATCTTAGAATTCAACGCATGATGCGTGTGTGGTCACTCGCCTTGCTGAATACCTTGTTAATATGTACCGTATTAACGGAAGTATTATATTGTTTTCAAACTGTACTAAGTGCAATGCTTGAAGAAGTCTGGAAAGTCTAACGTCAGATGAGAATTCATCTAGTGAGGAACGTTTCTGGGAAAATCTCCGTTGCTGCTTCGATCCCAACTTGGATTTCTTTACGCGAGAGATTTATTTATAAAAAACGTGTCCTTCATCCCGCCTTGGAATTATTCGTTAAACTTCAAACCAACTAATGAAGACACATCATATAAATACATAAGATCTTTTACATAAGTTTTAAAGTTTTATCCTTAATATTCCGAAATGAATGTGGGATCAACCTATAACTCTCCACGCAATCAGAGCAGTCCATTCATACTAGTGGTGGACCGGATGTCAGTTTTTCAACATCTGCGGACGCGGATTTTTAATTTCAATATCTGCGGATGCGGATATTTAGTTAATCTATCAATATAATATAGAATTATGAATATATGACATAATTTTTCAAATTTCGTGATATTACTATTATTGCAGGCAATGCATAAGAATTAAAAATTAATATTAATGTTTTCATTATGATAAAAATAATAACTTTCTCAAGAGTTTCAGCCACAGAAAATTCAATGAAACAAGTTTCATTCAATTTTCTGTGTTACCAGCTATTTATATTTTGAGGTTTATATATTTGTTTGTTCATTAATAATTAATACTTTACATGAAATGTGCATGACTGGGCCTTGTAAATTGCATAATTTATTAGAGGTAATATCTGCATAACATCCGCAGTCAGAAGTGCGGATGCGGATGTTAAAAATGATGCGGATATCCGATCCACCACTAATTCATACTACGAGTATATATTAATACGTAATTCGTAATGAACGCAATAAATAAAACCAAATTTAAAGAATACTTCAGTCTTTATAAAAGGTTCAAACGAGTGTTATACAGTATCCTTTCACAAGGAATATTACAGAACAGTTTTTTAACGTGCCTTCATTAATTCCAGTCCGAAAACAGAAGAAACGAAGGTATAACGACATTTCGGGCAACCCTGTCAAAAGGAATAATATGACAAAGGCACACCGTGAAAAGGCTTTCGCGCGAAACCAAAAATATAAATGGAATTATTCCGATGATGTTTTAGGGCTGAATACGAGGCTTGTCTCCTCGTCTTAGTGTATTTGAAGGGATTTAGGATCTAGTCATCGAGAAATCGGCAAGAAAACTATGCGTCTCAAACATTTATATAAAAATTTATAATTTCACAGGGAAAAAAAAAGATTCCAAGGCTTTGCATGTATTTATCGTCTCGTCCGGAATGAAGAAAGAAATCACAAGGCGGAATATGTATCTGTATAGCGCAGATAAGAGATAAGAGGAATTATCAAAAGATTAATAGGTACTGATTAAGGGATGAAGATATTTTAAGAAGATATGGTTCATTTTACGAGTTCCGAAACCGTTATTAAAATTATTTACAAAATATATGAATACTTACACATCCTACTTTGGAATATTGCTTTCTCTCTTCATTTTTTATTAGACTTTTTTAACTCCCAATTAATAATAGGGTCAGGTGAGGTTTTCTCTATATTGCAGTAAGCATATTTAATTATTTCCGAATGTTGATGTACTTTTTATGCATTGAGGCCTTTGGCTATACTAACAGGCGCTTTGTTTTATTTAAATAATAATAGGAGGGTATAACATTCCATTGAAAACTGTTAGTCAGCACGGCGAAATTACCCCATCAGTGAGGGAGGTAATTTCGCCGCCTTCCAATTTTTAAATAAAATACACCAGAAAAACATTTGAGAAATCGTTTATGAGAAGGGATGATTATAATTACATCCAGTAAAGTTTAGGGGGTTACCTAATGAAACGATCATAATGAACTTCACTACTTTGGGGCTAAATACTGAGCAAACTTTCGGTCAGTGGTATCCATCGCAGATTCTGAGATGTAAAGAAGTTGTAGTCTATAGTATGGTAATTATTGGTATTAGCATAATGATAATAATTACTCTCATATTTTATCAATTAGATATTCTTGAAAATCGTACAAAAAATTCTTTCTCCAAAGGCCATTATTTTTTAGGATATGGGTACAAACATAAATTTTTTTACCGCGCGGCGAAATTACCCCTTCTTACCCTATGATTATTTCTATACATTTGGATAAACGATGCATTAGAATTATTCACGGTTTCTTACGCAAATATATGCCTTTTTTATGACATCTCAAGTTCTTACCAGTTTCACTTGCACAACTCCGGAACAAAAAAATAGAATACCGTCTCAAATGCGCTCATAACCTTGGTAATACCTTGAAGTTATACACCTTTATGAGGAATATGAGTATCTGAAACGAAATTATGATAAACAAACACCTTTGTGTGCCAGTTTTGCAAAATAAAATTAAAATATAGCAAAAACTTTAGTAAATAGCGAAAAGTTAATGCATAGTGACAAACCAAAATATTAAAATATCTTGTCAAGTGTTACATAAAAATAGGATAAACTCATTATGTTTTACTGAGTATTGCCAATATATTAAACCTTTATCAAAGACTTTTTAACGCTGTGTCTTAGTATTTAGTTCTGATCCCGTCCTCCAATCGACTTGGCATCGAGTCGACAAGCCTTTTGCATTCTTCTGAAGTTGTCGATTGCCAGGTTGTCATTGAATACCTCTTCAGTTCACTAAGTGTTCCTGGTTTACGCTTTTGGACCTTCTACTTAGCAATATTCCAAAGATTTCCTATGGGATTAAGATCATGAAGCCGCATGTGCTGGAGCCAGGTCGTGTTAAAAATAAATGGTTCGTCTCCACACAGCTGTACTGCAGACGCCAGCATGAAGTATTTCAAGATTTCTTGATAAAGTGACTA